>OX101809.2:26521794-27121794 GCA_944452925.2 Chrysolina oricalcia
CATCCATCCATCCATCCATCCATCCATCCATCCATCCATCCATCCATCCATCCATCCATCCATCCATCCATCCATCCATCCATCCATCCATCCATCCATCCATCCATCCATCCATCCATCCATCCATCCATCCATCCATCCATCCATCCATCCATCCATCCATCCATCCATCCATCCATCCATCCATCCATCCATCCATCCATCCATCCATCCATCCATCCATCCATCCATCCATCCATCCATCCATCCATCCATCCATCCATCCATCCATCCATCCATCCATCCATCCATCCATCCATCCATCCATCCATCCATCCATCCATCCATCCATCCATCCATCCATCCATCCATCCATCCATCCATCCATCCATCCATCCATCCATCCATCCATCCATCCATCCATCCATCCATCCATCCATCCATCCATCCATCCATCCATCCATCCATCCATCCATCCATCCATCCATCCATCCATCCATCCATCCATCCATCCATCCATCCATCCATCCATCCATCCATCCATCCATCCATCCATCCATCCATCCATCCATCCATCCATCCATCCATCCATCCATCCATCCATCCATCCATCCATCCATCCATCCATCCATCCATCCATCCATCCATCCATCCATCCATCCATCCATCCATCCATCCATCCATCCATCCATCCATCCATCCATCCATCCATCCATCCATCCATCCATCCATCCATCCATCCATCCATCCATCCATCCATCCATCCATCCATCCATCCATCCATCCATCCATCCATCCATCCATCCATCCATCCATCCATCCATCCATCCATCCATCCATCCATCCATCCATCCATCCATCCATCCATCCATCCATCCATCCATCCATCCATCCATCCATCCATCCATCCATCCATCCATCCATCCATCCATCCATCCATCCATCCATCCATCCATCCATCCATCCATCCATCCATCCATCCATCCATCCATCCATCCATCCATCCATCCATCCATCCATCCATCCATCCATCCTAATAATTACCAGACCACTAGCAGCAAAAGATGTTTTAAAATACCTAGATCAAAACGAGTAACAACGTAATTCGTTGAAAAACTTTCTGGGACAGAGATCAAAACTAAGTTCAGATAACTGCAGGACATTATTTGTAATTTTAACCATTGTGGTAACTGGAGAACTGAAATTACTTGAGGGAGTAAGTGGAATTTCTAGAAATTGCTTGTATCTAGTGGCACGAGAGGGAACTCTTACCTTGAAAAGGGCCTTTAGTTTGGGGCAGTTATAAGCTTTGATGAACAATAATAGTAACTGATGCTGTGTCTTCTCGTTTCCGAGCTTATCAAATCGAATTCATTTCGAAGACTTGCCGATCTGTAGTCTGTTGTTCTGTAGTTTGGGTAAATGTGGTGTTTTTTCATATATAGAAATCTGAATGAAAGTGCATGATCATACTCAACGCCATATAAATCCATAACTTTTTTTTCTCTCGGCAGTTTTGTCATTTTCAATAGTGTCTTCATATTCTAGTGAATTAATTTTAATTGTACAATTTGTTGAATGGCAAGTCGTTTTCAACAGACCATGAGAACGCTGAGTCTATATCGCTCTGGAGGTGATGGCAATCATCATCATTTACAATTTTTTTTTAATTTAAGGTCATCAGCAAACATTAAACAGTCAGAATATCATTTAGGTTCTGCGGTATGTATTAATGAAAATTAAGAATAATAGTGAGCCCAAAGTTGGACCCCTGAGGTACTCCTGAGTTCGCAAAATATTTTCCCGAACAGTGACCTTGATATCTGACCTTGTATGGTCTGTTTCCTAGGTACGAGATAAAAAAATTCAAGCTTAGTAAGTCGTGCTCCATACCTTCCAATTTTTTCCAGTAAAATGTCGTGATTTACCTTATCAATAGCTTTTTGAAAATCGGTGTAAATAATGCCAATCTACGAAAGCGTAGAAGGGCCACGAGCAATTTTTTTTGGAATCCCGACTTTAATCTCGGACCCCCAACTTTAATTTTGGACCCCCGACTTTAATCTCGGGGGTCCAACTTTAATCTCGAACCCTCGACTTTAACCTCGGGGGTCCGACTAAAATCTCGGACTCCCGACTTTAATCTCGGACCCCCGACTTTAATTTCTTGGACCCCCGATTTTAATTTCGGGGGTCCGACTTTAATCTCGGACCCCGACTTTAATCTCGGGGGTCCGACTTTAATCTCGGACCCCCGACTTTAATCTCGGACCCCCGACTTTAATCTCGGACCCCCGACTTTAATCTCGGGGTTTAATCTCGGGGGTCCGAGATTAAAGTCGTACCCCCGAGATTAAAGTCGGGGGTCAGTTACGTTTATGCCTCAGCAGTGGTGTGGCTCGTAAGGCATTCTCGTACTTATTGAAACCAATTTTGTTTTGAATAACTCTTTTCTAACATTCACCTTTCACACAATTAAAGATTTACTTTACTCAATGCTTTTAATGAACATCAAAAATGCAGGTTACAAGTGACAAAACTGGAATGAATAAAATATTTCCCTAGTTATATTTATAATACATTTCAAACAATGGAACATCATGTTTAATATGGAGATAATCTCCGGTAGAAAACAATTCAGCATAAAATTACGGTAGAAAGCAATTCAGCATAGATAAATCCCGGTAGATGTTTGAGTTGCAATTTGTCTGGGTGCAGGCTGCAGGGCAGGACTCAGCAGGAACAAAACTGGTCTGAGATTAAAGTCGGATCCCCGACTTTAATCTCGGGATTTCAGTCGAAAAGCGAATCAAAACATCTGTTCATGGTGGTAGTGATGGTGTCGATCGTTCACATGTCAACCATAAGGGCATCACACGTTTAAAGTTAAGGGCCTGGTTTCTCCTAGCTCACACAAGTTTCCCGGAGACTTATGAGGGTTGCTCGTAAGAGTGCAGCCGGTTGACGGAAAGAACAAATTTTGAACAAACAACAACAAATATCATATTATGTTTATGTGAAGAATCAGCACACGGAGTTTGTTGTTCTCATTCCGGATCTCAGTCTGGAAGATGATAGTTACATTGATGTGCTCAGATAGTTTGTTGGGACTAATATTTTCTGACCGATGCGACGTTTCGATTTTAAATCATTTCATCTTCAGGGTTCTTCAATAATGAGTTCACTTATGGTGAAATGGTTCAGAAATGAAGCAAAGAATGAATGTCCCATGTATTGAAACGCTATAGAAGTACTCTTTTGAAATGTTAAAGCGCCCCCAAGTGTGATTTACAAACAGATATATTACTTAATTAGATACACCAAATTCAACATTATTTGTCCCATGCAATAATAGATACATTATCGAAAAGATAAATATTTTGAACTGAAAATTGAAATAAAATGACTCCTCTGGAAATGTAAATAACCTACGATAAAAATTAAGCCTTTTTTATATCTAACAGAAAACAACTAGTTCCCCGGCAAAAGCCACGCTGGACATTGAACTACATCTGACAGATATTGTGGAATTATGGATTTATAACTTGAAAGAAAAAATCTGAAAGTGAAAGTTTGCAAGATAGGTTTGGTTTTCGCAATATCTATCAGATATGTAGTTCAATGTCCAGCGTGGCCTTAGCTAGGCAAGTAGTTGTTTTTTGTTAGACATTATACATAAAGTAATTTTTATCGAAAATTATTTCCAGAGGAGTCAATTTTCAAATAAGAATACCGTTCCAGAGGTTATCTTGAACGATGGAAAATAGCGACTGATTGTCTTTCAGTCGCAGATGAATCAACATGAACATCCTGTGCATTCTCAGAGATATATCTATGCACATCATGTGTATGGAAAGAAGCAAATTTGTAGCTGTAGATTTCTTTGGGACAAAACCATGCTGCTCTTCACAAATCCTAGCTCCGACAGAACTCCACACCTTGTTGTATATTATTTATTTTGTTCAAATAATTTAGCTATTGCACACAGAACTGATATTGGCCTGTAATTTTTTAATTGTGGATAGGAGTTACTATTGCTTCCTTCCACACCTCTGAAAAAACTGTGGCGACGTTAGTTGTTGCCTTGTAAACACAAGGTCTTCTAACCGAAGCCACAAATGTGTGGTTGGCTTCCTGTTGTTGACTTCCTTTGTTTCAATTTTTACATCCAAGTGTTGTACATCTTCGCACTTGATTTTACCGTACTGATGAGAGCTTAAGCTCGAAACACTTGTCTACGGTTGCAGAACATTTTGAGGGTTATACCCAATAACTTTTCTACTTATATTTTCATATATTGCCCCTCGCTAAATCCATCCTTATTTGTATTTTCCTGGGTAGGATTGTCACGCTGGTAGCTATAGCTGCCTCCGTGGCGACGTTAGTTGTTGCCTTGTAAACACAAGGTCTTCTAACCGAAGCCACAAATGTGTGGTTGGCTTCCTGTTGTTGACTTCCTTTGTTTCAATTTTTACATCCAAGTGTTGTACATCTTCGCACTTGATTTTACCGTACTGATGAGAGCTTAAGCTCGAAACACGTGTCTACGGTTGCAGAACATTTTGAGGGTTATACCCAATAACTTTTCTATTTATGTATGTATGTATAGCTTAATGGTTTCTGTAACCACTCCGCACAACCTTTAATGATGTAAAGTGGAATTCTATCAAAGCCAGCTGATTTTTTAGGTTTTAGTTTTTTATGGTCTGATAATACTCTCCCTCATCAACAAAGGGAATCGTTCCATTTACTGTTTCTTGGTTAATTTTGTATGTTGCCTTCTCCTCTTTAAATACAGATTGGAAATATTTCCCGAAATCCATAGTCGGCAGCATCAGAAAGGGGTATTTTTTTATTTTCAAGTTTTAAGTTACAAGCGAAGTTACTGTTTTTTTTATTCGTTTTTGTAAATGTCCAGAAGTTTCGAGTATCTGTTTTTACTAAATTTTCCACGTTTTTTATGTAGTCGTCATGAGATTTATCGATCATTTTTCTCAATTTCGATCTTTCCCTTCTGAACAGTTCCATATAAAAGTCAGAGAGATGTCGATTTGCATGAAGGCGTTTTTTTGCTTTGTGAATGTGCACCGTCACAGTATTCCTCTTAAACTGTGGCACCGTAGTATCAGAAACATTCTGTATTACACCGTAAAAGTACTCCAAAGCTTCATTGACTTCGAAGATGTGGTACAGTGGCGTCCAGTCTTTGTCCCTGATCATCATATTTGATAGAGTTAAGAAATGGCATTTTTTAAAGTTATTATGTGCTGTAGTTCAATTGGAAAAGGGTTCTAACAGAGTGAAGTAAAACTTTGATCATTTTGGTTTTTTCATTTTGAAGTATCGAGTTTCTTCATGAAAAAATATTTCCTTTTCAGAATTTCGCGTGTGCGCCTATGCGCACTTTTCCAGAACCTTCTACCGTTCTGTTCTGAAATCAGGTCTGTGATCAGTTTCTGTGTTCTGTGATGCTCTCTCGCTCTTGCCATCTATGCAATCTCTCTCTTTCGTTGTCGGTATTTTGTGCAAGAAGGGTGGTGCTCTTTTATATCTGGTAATTATATTTAATATTTATTTTTAAAAAATGATTTTATTTGTGATTATTTATCGTGAATGTTGTTTGATTCATCACAGACTTAAATTAACATAGCTGAAACAATAATATTTCATTTTTTCCCATACATATATAGTATTTAGGAACAACTGAACGATTAACAACTGGCGGGAATTATAGCGTCGGTCGGCTCAATGTGCAGAAAGTGCTTTTTAGCAAAGTGTTTCAAACTTCAGCTATATGTTCCAATGTAATCCACCTTATAGTTTGTTTTTTCATCGTAGGAAACAATTTATCTCCATCAAATCCATCGATCTTATGAGCCGGTGAAATCGCTGGATTGTCGATTTACTTGTTAGGTTACGTACCTATTTCAGAGTACATATTTCTGAAAAAAAATTCGAGCAGCGAAGAAATATCTATTATTTTTCATAAAAACTTGTAGACGTAGGAAGAAAAACAATATCATACACACTCAAACACTGCAAAGCTCTGATCTTCATCCAAATTTATCACTTTCATTTCATGATAGGTACATTTTTTTAGTAGGAACCGGCGGAGTCCTAGTCAGTAAAGGTACATCGTCAAAATCATTTTAAAATTGTGCTTAAATATATGTTGAAAGCGAAAGTTGAATCTGTTATATCAAATGGCACCATTTATACAATATAAAGTTTATGCTAAAAACATAATACCTATATGTGACCTTAAAATCCCAACATTAAATAATCTTAAGTTTCCGATAAAAATATTGTCCACAATTCGCGTGTACCTAAAGTTTCATGTCATAAAATGTACCTACCTACTTGTCATTCTTAAATTTATGCCTAAACCTAAAATTTGTATACCTATCATAGGTTTCACACAAAATTATTTTTATGTTTGTCAGTGCTTGTGCTAAAGTTTATGTTGACTAAACGGACCTTAAGTCAGTGAATATTCAGTGAATATTTGTATTTAGTAGAAGCATCTGTATCGGTATGTCACATAAAGACATGTAATGAAATGAATTAATGAAGCCATGTTTGAAAAATGATTTTAAAACTTTCCTAATGTTCTGTGCTTGCGTTCTTGTGTACGTTACCTCGTCGCACTTTACAGTAAAATGCACGCAATAAGAGCTCAGACTCCGACCAATACTGGTGTTTAACAATTTTGTATGAATATTGAATAGTCGTTAAATCGCTTACAATTTTGTATGGTTATTCTGTTTACGTAGGGTTAGTCTGGTCGGGTTAATTTGGCTAATAAGTAATAATTTTCAACTCGGTTAACCTCCTTTTTGTCATGTCATTTAAACTTCCCGCAATTACAGTCACCAATCACAAAGCGCTCATTGCATGCACTCTATTTCTGTCGTCGCCTCGCCTCGTCAGTCGTCGACCGTCGTTCCCTTTTCAGAATTGAAGGGTGATTACTGACTTGAAGTTTGTTTTAATTTTTAGGGTTATGTTTTCTTCATTTTGAAATAAATTATCGAAAAATGGATAAAAAAGCGATACCGCTGTACATTACAGACAGCTTGGTAGTGCTAGAGGCACTAGTGGAGAAAGAAGATGCAATTAAAAGTTTCAAGAAAGCTCACAAGTAATTTTCTAAAATATACTTTTCAGAACACCATTTCTATCGTATTTATTTGTAGGTTTTCTAATATTGCCAATAAGATGATGAGCGAATTGCTCCAATGTCAAGACGATCAAGAAAAATGTTACATTTTGAGTCGACGATATATCAATTTAATGGATCATATTTTCAAAATATCAGATGATCAAAATTACACCAAATCAAGGTATATTGGTGATTATCAAAAAGTCCAACAGCTTGCTGTAGATTTGAGAGTCAGTTTGGAGCAAAGGTGAGAATACTCTGCTCAAAATAAGGGATTGGTTCTACAGAATATATCACAAATTCATTTCATAGATCAAAGTACACGAGAGGAATGATGAATAATTGTTCAAAAACATGTACAATTACTCTGGTATGCCAATATTATTAGTGGAGAAATTTACAACAAAATATTCAGTATCTGTATCCTGCGGGTTTTGACAATCGTGGCCATACTAAATATTTACAAAAAGGTTTGGTTCGTCAAATGATTTTACATGCATCTTATATACAGTTAAGATGATTTGTATTGGTAATGTTTGTGTATGCAATTTGATCAGAAGTCTTCGATCATCATACACATTTTAACTAATAAACATAGAATTAGTAGGTCGTCAAAAAGTACAATGTATTAATAACATAAAGTGTATATAGACATGAATAAAGTAAAACTATCAGCTATGAGTAAAATATGACTTGGGGAGCGTCCATCACAAGAGCTCATATCAAGGTACTCCTTGATCATATAAAAACATTTCGTTAGTAAAAAGGCCCTGATTCTATTTTTAAATTGGTATAGGTTGAGGCACTTTATTTTTGATGGCAATTTATTATACAGGTGCAGATTCAGAGAATTATTCTGTGACATCTGCAGCCTGAACCTAGGTATTGTAATAGAGTTACCATTGCGGGTGGAGTAAGGGTGAATTTCTGATTGGACAGTATATGAACTTTTGTTTTTATGAATTTCAAGTAAAGATGAAAGTATAAATAAAGTAGGAAGTGGCATAATTTGGAGTTTAGCAAAAAGGGGCGACATATTCTACATGAGCGTTTCTATAGGATGACAGATATAGCCTCCGAAATGTCAACGTTTTTGAAAAAGAGAAGAATTTTTAGCAATTTTTAACTTACTTTTTCTGATAGGCAAATTGAGAATATGATTAGTTAAGTACAGACAAAATTGAATCTTTTCTCCGAGACTCTGCTTGAAAAGTTGAAAGGATTTACATCCGCACTGTATACAACATGTAAAACTTCAACTATTTCTTTTATTCTCTTGGTATCCGCCAACTGATGTCTGTGAAATAAAAACTAACGAGGGGGAGTTGAAGGGTTTGGTACCATTATTTTATCCATCTTATTTGTATCACATGGCAGGAAACTTTATGAATTATCCCGAGTTTTTGTTTGACACCTCTGCATCTTGTTGGCTTATTCAGACAAAATGCAACTGATAACCACGAAAATTTCGTTTTTATCGAAGGTTTCTACAAAACCTGTTCATTTTAGTTATATAGACCAATACACAAATTCTAAGCTTTTCAGCGTATAATCCAGTGCTGATAAGAAAAAGAGAGGTAGCCATTCTAAAAATTAGGTTTTCAAATTTCCGACGTAGCAAATTTTGGCACATATTTCTGAGCACCATGTACCTATACAGTGAGTCTAACATAAGGTTGTCTACCACAGGGATATCTTGAAACGGTAAAAGTTACAGTTTTGGTTAAATGGGAAAAAAGTTCCGTAACAGAAGTATAAAATTTCCAAAAATATTTTTATTTTCAAATTATTTTAAAAAACTTCGATTTTTTCGATTCCTTATTTTATTGTTTTGTGGTTTTATCGTCACTTCTGGTAAGAGATAAATTCTTCACTGAAACTTTTCATAAGCATTCTTGTGATTATATCAGTTTTACTGTACGACGTTTCGTTATCGAAAACCGTCATTTACTTCATTTTTTAAATACGGTGTTTTGTCGAAAAGTACAGTTTTCAAAATTATTTTTCATTCTAAATTTAACTATGTACTTATCATACAAGGCAGTTTCATTCTGTGCCAGATCATCCAGAATTTTTGAAGAAATTTTAAAGTAGGGGCCAGAAAAAAAAGTGGTGGTATCCTAGGTTTCGAGTAAATTCAAATTTTGGATTGGCATATATTAAATGATTGGTGAAATTCTCTTGAAAAATTCATGATGATGGTCGAAAAGGATCTGAAACTTTAATAGGTGATACATCATAAAATTTAAGAAGAAAAATACTTCAAAAAACTGTAATTCTTCATAACAGAGCTATTTAAAAAAAATAAAGTTTATAGTGTTTGTTGGATAACGAAACGTCGGACAGTATAACTGAATCACAAGAAAGCTTATAAAAAGTTTCCGTGAAGAAGTGTTTTTATATCTTCTTTCAGCTCTGACGATAATACCACGAAATTTAGTTCTTCCAAATAGATGTTCCTTTTGTTACGCATTTTTTCCTATTTAACCAAAACTGTATCTATTACCGTTTCAAATATCCCCGTGGAGGACCACCTAAACATTTTGAGACAAATTTAACTCAAAAATGAGGCTTTCTGGAAACATATGAAGTTCATATATATTCAGTAAAAATAACATTTCATAAAATGAAGTTGGGGTCCATTTCCGGTATTATTAAAAGTTGCCAGCAAATTGAAAATATTATAACTGAAACCAGGTCGTCGAAAAAACTCTCCTTTACAAATTTTCAGAAATCTAGTTCCAGTAGTTTTCCATTTTCTGCTTGTCGTGATGCACCCTGTACATATCGTACATACAATGTGGAGTACATATGAATGCAACCTCAGACCATTCAATATTAATACGGAAATATTTCTATTTTGGTTTGTTCTATTATGCCACTTTATACACATTTCAAACACCTTTTCTGAATAAAAGTATAGACAAATATTGAAATTTAGAAGTAAATATTTATTTTATCACAGTAATTATTATAGCCTATATTACTCAGGGATTAGTGAGCAGACAAATGGTACTGATATAGAAGATTAATATCAGATTCTTTCTCTTTTATCTTCTATTTTCTGTTATGTTCTGTCCATAAACCACAAGGATATATACCTGCGTCGAGTCATCATTTATTCATTTGGAATTAGGAGCAACTCATTGAACCTCCCGAATATACTGGGTGGCCGCGTCTATAACATCTTTGTTTTTAAAGATAATGGAATGAAATTTGGAGGATTTGTATGTACGACATAAAACTGCATTTTTTGATGTGACTCAACTTCGTTTAACTTCCAATTTCACCGTAAGTGATATACACTTTCGATTTTTAAATAGGACACTCGGTATATTTTCACTTCCTTTGTCTCCGTATGAAATTCTCAATACATCGATGTATCACTTGTCACCTTTCGTAACCACTTCTTTTTTTCAATTTTGAAATTTTTTTTTTTTATTGCGCTATGAATACGTTCAAATCACTTATTTCAGCCCTAATATTTTCTGTCAAAATTTATGTGCTATGTGAAATTTAATTTTTAAATTGAAGTTACTATTTTTCTTTCAAATGGCCACATGGTGGCTCGTGGCGGGTTAGGAAAAAAGATCATTTGATTACTATTAATTTGATAACGCACACTATTAGATTTTAAACAAACTTCCGTTCTAAAACTTGAAAAGATTACGTTGGATCTAGCATCATTTGGTATTAAAATAGATTTGAATGCATCGAGTAACCTATGACCGAAAAACCTGATAAAACAAATCATGAAAAAAAATAATACTCATCGACATGTCAGTTTACCTCGCTTCTGCAAAAGTAAATCAGGTAATTATTGGAGATATGTTATTATCTTTTGGATTATTGGTTTTGTTTTATCAGTTGTGTTGCGTACAGGTTACTACATGCATTTGAATTTTATTTTAATCTTAAAAGATGCTTCATATCAAGGAATATCTAAGGTAACCTTTTCATGTTTTTCAACGGAAGTTTGAAACCTAATAGTGTGCAGTATCGCATTAATCGTAATAAAATGCTTCTTTTTTTCTAACCCGACTGCCACCATTTTGCC
The DNA here is from genome assembly GCA_944452925.2 of Chrysolina oricalcia. NCBI lineage: Eukaryota > Metazoa > Arthropoda > Insecta > Coleoptera > Chrysomelidae > Chrysolina > Chrysolina oricalcia. The sequence continues at coordinate 26,532,993 of OX101809.2, forward strand.
ATTTGAAAAAAATTAGTAATACCTATAAATTTTACACAGCTGATACATTTTGACTGAAAATAGTGAAATTGTGTTTTTCTCAAAATTTAGGATTCGAACGTATCCATAGCCCTCTAGATTAAAAAATAAATTTCAAAATAATGAAAAAATTGGTTATGAAAAGTGACAAGTACATGGTTGTATTCGGTATGTCATATGGAGACGAAAGAAGTGGAAATATACCGGGTGTTCCATTTAAAACCGGAAGTTGCATGAAGCTGAGCCACTTGTCAAAATATGCAGTTTCATCTCATTTACAGGTCCAATAAATTTCATTCCATTATCTTCAAGAACAAAGAAGTTATAGGGGTGACCCACTTTCCGCGGACACCCGGTATATTTCAGCTATTATTTCCGTTCCACCCTTTCTTCAACAAACTTATTACGACGATGGCATATGAAATGTGGAAATACACTGAAATAATATGAATATACTCTTCAGTCTCGTTTTTTTCCTTTAGCTAGACGTTTAGGAGAGGTTCTGTGTTTAGTTTTGGGATGGTGATAATTGTACCTACTTTCCATTACTGTTTTTGAGCAGATTCTCATTTTTATCACATGTGAATTGTAGCGCTTACTATGCTTGTACTTTCTATATGAATAGAATGTCCGAAATTACCAGCAAGTTTGAATTTTCGTATTCCCCGTAACAGTAGCAGATAAGAAGAGTGTTTATACCTACCCAAAGCTAGCACCAGTGTACTCAAAAAGTTTACCTTTTGCCATATGTGCGCTAATTTTACAGTACCGTAGATGCTGAAATATTCAAATGACTATTGGAAGAAGTAATAATGATTATTTGTAGTTTCATGTAACTTGTCAACAAAACAATATACACCAATTTTCATATTCTTTCGGTTTTATTGGCATTACCTTCTGAATGTTTTTACTCTGGTTAATGGAGAATGCTATTTTCTGTCAGCCACTAAGTTTTCTCTCTCTTCTTCACATTTACCTTCACTTTCCTTCTCTATCGTCTCACCGCTTGTGATTTTACGATTTCATTTTCCAGATATAAAACAGAAACTAGATCAGAAACCAAATCTACAAATGGAATGGAAATGGAAATAGATTCTCCCATTTCTTCAAGAAGTGTTTCAACTGACAGGGGCACATATATTATATCTAATACTACCTACGAAGGTTACAAGGAGCCACCAGTTTTCAAAGGTATGAAAAATAACAGTTCTATTTTTAATACGTGATTAAGTACTTATAATATTGGTTTTTAATCACTGGGATCACTTCATAAAAATCCAAATTTTACTTTGTTGTTTTGCTACCTTTAAAACTATTTTTTCGATTAACCAACTAGGAACTTAATTGATCAATAATCAATCAGAAAAATTATTTATTTTGTTCTTATTTATCTTAAAAATATTAACTTATTTATAGAATCAGGTAAGTATGCAAAGTCAAAGCATGTTTTATCATCTAAAGAATAGAATTCTTATTGACAAAGCCTCTAAATATAGTAGGTACATTTATCCTAACTGCTTACAATGGGCAGGTGGTAATGGAAATCAATTAAAAATTAAATTAAAATAATGCAACCAATAAGGATTGTCAGATAATAAAGTAGAATTTACAAATATATGTATACAGTCATAGAATAGAATAGGTTTATTGGTGCTAGTACTATAAAATATAAAAACAGAGTAAATTAAGTTAAACAGATATTAAAATTTTGACAAATATATTCTATATCAGTTGATTAATCAAAACAACTGGAGAGAATAATAGTCAGATGATAAAAATATTAACATACCACATACATATATCCACCATAAAATACTTTAATAAAATATTTTGATTTTTAAGACTTACTAATAGTAAGTACATATATAGTATAAAGGCAGGAAAATGTAAAGGATATCCACAGATATACCTCACACTTGTTGGTGTAAAAAACAGTATCAATCAGTGCATGGATACAGCATATTTTGTACTACTGTCGCAGATATTCAAAATTTGGTTAAAAAAACTCCCTCAAATTGTAAAAGGGCCTTGTGAGTAAGAACTTTTTTACAGCTCTTCTGAATTTCGGAGTGCTATGAATATTTTTAATTTTCTTCAGTAGGTGGTTGAACATTTTTGTACCATTGTAAACAATTGAATTTTGGCATAGGTTGGTTCTGGGGATTAATAAAGGTATATTTTGACCATTTGCCCTAGTATTGTGTACAGCGACTGATTTCAGATGCAGGTAAGTATTCAAGTTTTCTTTTTTTAGATAAATTCATACAGCCAGCTGATCTATTCTCTGTTATGATGGGCCCGCAAAAGTTGTTAGTGGTGGATATTCGAAATTCCGACGATTTCAAAGATACAAGAATTCATGTTGTAGGAGGAGTGTTGATAAACATTCCAGGAGATATGATCGTTCCTGGGTAATAGCACTATTAAATTAAGCATGTATTTCACAGATTAATTGAATTATTTCATTTTCAGGTTATCTGCTAATACTCTAGGCCACCGCCTAGAGTTTGATGTCAGAGAAACCTGGGAAAAACGAGATACATTTGATATTATCGTACTAATGGATTATGATACATTAAACCACACGTTCGCTGGTTCTAAACTAGAACGTTTAAGAAGTGTTATAGTTGAGGTAATGTTTTCTGATTATTATACACCTGAAAGAAAGAAAATAAAAAATGCTGTCGTTATTAAAATTGTTCAGTAAAAATACTGCAATTTTAAAATCTTGTTGCTCAGATTTTCTGACGAATAATTCATCCAGATGTGAAGTGGTAAACTTTTCAATGAAGCTGAATTCCCTAAAGATTTATTTTCAGCCATGAGATACATGTGTGCACCCCTAATATAACTGTAGGTAAAATAGGTATATACATTTTTTATTTGTTCGTAAATTGAACTGTAGTTTTCTCTGTTGATTTTGGGATCACCAAAGATTATCCTATATTAAAAAAGTCGTTTTTTGATAAACTAGACAGATTATATAAAAAAATTATTGTAGATATCATGTACACCACCAAGCACAAAATTTGGATTTAAAGCAATAAATATAATTGTAGAAGAATTTGATTTTCATGGACCAAAAACTATTTCATATAATTTGATTTATTTTGGGGTCATTTCTGTTGATCAGTGAAAATAGTTTTTAATACTAATTTGAAAATGTTTGTTACCCATGTTATAATATACCACGAAAATTGAAAAAAGTACATCAATTCGTTTCTAACTTGAAGGGTGCGATTATTTGGTTGAACTTATGTAAAGTAAATTAGGTCTTTCACGCCACAAGTGATAGTGTATCTATTTTAACTGTTTTCGGATTATTGATCGATTTTTGGACAACACATTGAGTTTGGTGATATTCTTTAGTATTCATAGTTTCAGAATGAAACTTGAAATGGTGCAGAAGTAGAAAATTCCATTAATAGGCATGGAAATTATTACACTCAACGCTACGAGATTAGGCTCATTTCAGATTTTTCAAAAAGAATATACACAAATATCAAAATTTGGTATTAAATTTTTCTTAAACTAGAACGTTTGTATTTGTGTATATTTAATTTACTTAATACTTATATTTGTGTACTACCTGTAACAAATCTGTAAAAAGGTTTTCCCGTTTATAAATAAATATATTTCTTTAGTTTCTGTTTGAATTGAATGAAGTGTTTGAGTTTTTGATTCACTCCAGCCCTTATGAAACAGTGTTCATTCCACCTTTGGTATTGGTTCCATGATACTGAAACTATTTTGGTTTGAGTCCAAAAATCGATAATGATGCCGAAAACTTGGTAATGACGTGCAGAGGGTGTACTTTGGTTTGGACAATGTAATGATGTACTTCATTATTTCTTGTAACAATCTTTTTTTAAAACGAATTCGACAAAAACTCGAAAGTTAGATTTAAATATGGAATTCAAACTCAAAAAAAAATCTCTCTCGCATCGTCATTTTGAAACTTTTGTAGTTGTAGTTTTTATTGAGCATAAAAGTATGTATTGTAGAACAGCGGTTAAAGTAATACTGTTACAAAAGGTTAACCTTGGATTTTTATCGGGTATATGACTTTATTATTATTTTTAGGCGGGACTAGCAATCGGTCGTAATATAGGTAGTTCTGTGTAGAACTTTTCTGCACCCTGCTGTCAGGTCTATCTCATGACTCATGAGTGCTCCGAATCTTCTGATGAACTCCTGGAGATTGCTCACCGAGATTTTCCTATACACTATTTATAGTCGAAGATATCCATCCTCACGCGAGCAAGAGCTTCGCATTCAAACGGTATGTGGGAGGCTCTTTCTTCCTCCTAATCACATAATCTATGTGGAGTCTTGGTGTATCCTAGCAGATGCAGATGTTTTCTTGGTGCCCAGTCACGATTCCAACCACCTTCCTGAGAGACTTCCGGCTCAGACCGAGTAGTCTTGAGAGCCGGACTGTTGGCCCGATCACAATTTTTCCGAGAGTATTTTCTGAGGCATTCTCCCAGAAAGATCAAGCGTAGACCTGGGCAAACATCTCCCCTCACTATGAGGAAGCTGTCTACTATGAGATCCCACAGTAGTGGGGATAGTACTTCCCCTGAGACAGCCTGTCATGATTTCACTTCCAACATGTGTCACGGAGTTTTTTTATAGAATATAATCCAGGTGATACATGAAAAAGAGTAATGAGATTCTTTGTTATTCTAAAAAGGATCGTTACTCGTTAATGACAGGCCCAGGGTATATTGAGGGATACGTGTACTTCATTCTCTAAGAGTGTAGACGGAATTAATCGGTCGGAACTGCCCAAATAGAACGAAGCAGTAACGATAGCGTTATAGTTTCCTGGGGGCTGGATGCCTTAGAGAATACCTCACGATGCAGTGAGTTCCAAAGCTTTGCCGTTCGTTGAAAAAACGAGCACTGGGAAAGAGATGTTAGGCATGTGGGGCTGGTGGCTCAGCGGTCTAGGTGTCGGCCGTTGAAACTTCTCCTGGCATTGGAACTGGTTTAAGACCGGTTCGGGTTGAATAACTTGCAAAGAACTGTGGTAGTTCTGGGAGACTGTCTTGAGAACGATCGGAGGAATTCCGTCAGATCCACTAGCTTTATTAAGACACCGCAAAATCCGTCGGATAGTTCGTTGGCGAAAAGTAATCTCAGACATACGGATCCGGGATAGAATTTGCTACAAATATGTTGACGTGGCTAGTGTTTCATCTTCCTTGGTTAGGGAAGGAAATGAGCTTGTGAAATTTCTTCCTATAGCTTTGGCAAACGACAAAACGAGCGGAACCCGTTATTACATTCTACGAGTATTGATCATATCTTGGCGTTGTAAGACTCTTTAAGTAATTCGATTGTCTCTCGCACATGTTTCTAACTCAAACATATTCTGATCTGGTCTCAGGGACCGGATTTTTGTACTTCCGATGGTCCTTTTTTAGTTTATTGCGTTAGAAATAAAATGTCCATTTATGATACAACATTTATTTGGTGAATTGATCAGAAAAATCGCAAAAAATCAAAAGAAAAATCACCGGTTGACTTAGGCCCAGTGATCATGACCCCTTCAACCGCATCCTACTCTCTAATGCTAGCACCAACTGTAATCCTGGGAGAACGCTTCTCTGAGTAATGAGTTGTAGAGCTTGACCGTTTCTTGACAGAACGAGCTCTGGAAAATAGATGTTCATGAAGTCTACCAAAGTGGCGTGAAACTGCATGGTGGAACGATATATGTTTCAGAAAAGCCTCGGTCATGAAAATATCTACAGTGTCCGCCAAAATGTTGGAACCATGTGGGAAACTTTTTTTATTAATAGTTTCTCAGAAAATTTCATTCTGCATAAAAGTTGGTACATTCAATTAGACTAAGTACGCGCATATCGGTTATTGTCAGTGGCGTGCCGCTAAGCGGGAAACTGCCGATATTCTAAATTCACTATAGAGTAAAGTGACATTAATATGCAAAATATCGAAAAAAGTTGTTTGCAATCAAATAATATTCCCAGCTATCCAGTTTAGCCTACCAATTACTAATTTTGATAACTACTTAAAGAGTTGGCCTCAATTTTCAATAGGAATTATCCACAATAATTTTTGAGTAGTAAATTACTGAATTAGCATAAATTATCTGTCAAAAGAATTACCTGATCTAACAAAATCTTGAATATGAGTAAAAAATACAGCAATGGAAATATAATGAAATAAAGCCAGTATCCTTAAAAACATTAAAAATGCTAATTGTTAGACTAAACTGGATAACTAGGAATATCATTCAATTGCAAACAACTTATTTTAATAACATTTTTCGATATTTTGCATATTAATGTCACTTTACTCCATAGTGAATTTAAAATATCTGCCGTTTCCCGCTGAGCCGCACGCCACTGGTAATAACCTGTATGCACGTACTTAGTCTAATTGAATGTACCAACTTTTATAAAGAATTTAATTTTCTGAGAAAACATGGTTCCAACTTTTTGGCGGACACTGTATAAAAGGGAAACATGACCAATCTTTCTGCGGTGTTGCACAAGAACCCAAGTTCCACATTGAGTTTATTTCGGTTACCCGAAATTTGATTGAAGTTTGAAAAATCTTTTAAACCAATCAAGAGCGGTACCTGAAAAGCTGTAGATTGCAGCGAGTACAAGATAAGGAGGTCCACCATGGGGATATCTGAAACGGTAATACATACAGTTTTGGTTAAATGGGAATAGAGTTGAGTACCAGAAGTGCCATTCATATGGAAGTAATAAATAAAATGAAAAAGAGATGTTTACAGTTGCTCCGATCACTGTTCACTGTTTGATACCCGTTGTCTCAACCAGTATTTATATACCGGTGTGTTGGTTTTTGATTGGTCCACTGCGTCAGATGCCCCCTAGGGTTTTTAGTGCCTTCATTAGTTTCCTGGAAGAGTCTTCGGTCTATGATGTGTCAAGAACGTTTGAATCATCTCTCTATAATGAGCAACACGATGTCTTAAGGCAACGAAGTGGTCGTGGTGTAAGAGCGTTCAGCTTCCACCCATGCGGTCCGGGTTCGATCCCCGGTCGCGTGTCACTGAGCTGAAGTGGTTCGGATTCCACTTTTATTTAAACTGTAGGTCCCGGATCTCCTCCCTTGCTCGCACAAGCTCTACTTTTGAGGGGTTTTCTCCGAAAACCTGGGAGTTTCGTAAAAACAAATTTTAAAATTTTTACAAACTAGATACGTCTGACATAATCAGTGAATTTTCAACAAGAAAATCTAGAAAAGTGCCAGGACTTTAATCACTAATCTTAATTTACATATTATAATTTTACTTTGTATCAGACCAAATAACTGATATTTATTTTGTATTACATATTTTCACATGCATATAGGTATTATGTATTTATTTATAAAAGTGGAGTGCAATTTTTTTTATGGTAGAACGTAGGGCCTCCAAACGAATTCTGCCCAGGGGTCTCACAGATCTATCCGGCCCTGAAAATAACCAATTTTTTGTAATATTTGAACTCGCCCAAAATATGATTTCATTATATAAAAAATATCAAATTCTACATTATATACATTCAACGTGAAATATTTTGATAACAATGAAATTCATTCATATTAATTAAGACTTTTGGTTAATACTCATACATTTTCTCTCTTTTTCTCTCCCCTCATTTGGTCTTAATTGGAATCTTGACGTTTTCCTTCCGCTACGCTTGGGCGAGAGTCGACTACCAATACATTTATACTCGAATGAAAATTATAATAAAATATACCCATAGTAAAACGCAGCGCGAAACTCTGTATTCTCCGAATTCGATGTGAACGCCTCAATACATTTATACTCGAATGAAAATTATAATAAAATATACCCTTAGTAAAACGCAGCGCGAGACTCTGTATTCTCCGAATTCGATGTGAACGCCTCGTGACACGGAGACAGCCGAGGAATCAATTCGGCTTCTCGTTTACCTCGTCTTTCACTGCTGCGCGTCTCATAAACTCGAAAACCACGTGCAGATTCTCTTAAATTCAGAAAAGTATGCAACAATGTGGTATGTTTCATATAAGTGATGTGCTTAAAATCCAAATGAATAAAAAATTATTATAATATTTCATTGTACACTACTTCAGGCACGGGATGAGTTATGTACATTGAAATATAACTTAATGACAATTTCTGTGATTGAGTTATTCTACTAAATAAAGTCCAGTTTTAGTGATAATCTCACAAAGATCGCTATTGGCTTGGTTTGGTATTAACCACATTGAAGTTTTTTTGTCCAAACTGGCCTCACTTTGGCATGAAAGGATTTTTTTAGAGTAAAGGCCGACAACACATCTTTGGATCTTGATCGAAAATGGAGGAGGTAGGTCCAAAATAGGTATCTGGTTTTTTCGTATGTAGGTGATGGTCGACATCACTGATGTTCTTGTTGAATCCATGGATGTTGCGAAAGTTAATCTTCAAATTAAAATTAAGTTGTTTTAACCCTTAACTACTGTGGTACAAGTTTGATGACGGTGCGCGTGTGGTGCGGTCATGGTGACCGAAATATTTATAAACCTTGAAAAATTATATAATTGAGTTTTTTCATATTATTTTATTGTAATAATATGAAGCGAACCTTTTTTGATGAAAATAAAATATATACGATTAAAAACCGGGCTTCTTTTTTACAAAATTTCATTTTCTTGGTCAACTGCTTCTTTTTTAACAAAATTGTATATTTCATTTATTATTAAACATTTAACAAAAAATAATAATTCTAAAATGAAACTAGCAATATTTTTCGTAGGGCAGAGGTATAAACTTACAAAAAAAAATTAAAAACATTGATAAAAAAAATATTTTCACAAAAATCACACGATGTAAAAAATTACAAATTAGACTTGCAGTTTATACAGATATATGTTGAACATTCACCTCAAATAGGCTTGGTACACGTGTAACACAAGTGAAAAGTTTTTCTGTTTAGTCATGAAGGACAAGTGTAGCATGTTTTTCTTTTTTTAAGTTTCTCCATTGGTACTTCCAGACGTTCTTCAGTAACAAACACGGCAAGAATAAGTTACACTAATACTGTACTGAGGTCACTATGACCGCAAAAAAATTTCAACTCGATGTAATTCAAAAACAAAAGCGCGTAACACGCGATTACCCCGGCCGCCATCTTAAAATACACTAATTTGAAGGTACTGAGACGCCCAAGGCTATACAACTAGGAAGGAGCTTAATACTAGAGATGTTCAAATAGGCAGCGGTCACGGTTACCGCACCACAGTAGTTAAGGGTTAAAATAATTGTTCGTTAACCAGCTGTCGTCCCCTTACGAACGGCAGCCCTCAAGAGTCGAAACTTGTGCGATTCAAGGATTAACGAGGTCTTAACTTTTTACGTGCGATTCCTAGCACTTTCTCGGGCCTTAAAAAAATGTCTGCAGTCGCTAGGGTTTGAACCTTCGACTGGCAGCCAGAGTGATTGAAAACATCAACGCTTGTACCACTCGGCTATCTGTCAAGGTATATTGTACAATTTGATTTCCATATATAGACAAACACTGTCTGACCAGAGTTTTTCCATTTTTTTGCAAAGATTTGTTTTTATCAACTATCTATATAAAATACGGCTTTTTATAGTTCACCCCCCCCCCCCCCCCCCTCTGTTAACCTTTGGAATGGTTCGACGTACAAACATAAGACATAAACCGTTTTGAATTGTATCACCGATACTACTTTTTTAAATCGACACGGTGACAACTTGAAGATTTTTGCTGGCGCATCAAGTGTTAGAGGAATACAGTCTACTTAACTCTACCGGTATCACTATACCTATTAAGCGAGTAATATTGACATCTTTGTTCACTTGATTTTATCTGGACTGAATCAATAATATTTGAATAACTTATTTGAAACGTTACATTATTAACCCCCTTATTTTTGCACTTTTTAGTGGGACTTTAATCGCATTTACAAGCAGGAACCATATATACTTAATGGAGGATTGAGAGAATTCGTAGAATGGTATCCATCTGAAGTTGATAACTCGCAGGTTTTCCTGTCTCAAACTAATTCTGAGATTGACGAACTCTTGGATCTTGAAAGCGTAACTTACCCAGAGACAGGAACAGGCATACAGATGAATTTGAAGTTACATTCAATAAATTCTGTTGGAAATCTGGAATCACGGATTCAAAGAGATTTTGGAGTAACAGAAGATCTTGATGAGTTACCTGACCTCCACAGTCGCTCAGAAGGAAACCTTCCTGTCGATTTTTATGTCTCGAAGGATACACTTCCTGCTGAAGCATACAGAAGCCGCTCACAAGATGACCTACCACGAGAATACTTATCTATTGATCCGTTAATAGAACGTTCCCACCTGATTGTATTCTTCGAATCCGATAAGGGTATAGAAGCAATGGCTGTGGATGAAGCAAGTAAAATTGAAGAAATTGTTGCGGGCGAAAAAGCAGCATTATTGCGCAAAGCCCGCGAAGCACTGAAGCCTAAAATGGACGTTGATGGAAGTGACATTGAAGAACTTAAAAGAGGCGAAGGGAATGATGAAGAAAATAAGCTGGTATCTATGAAGGAATCGCAATCCGGTGGAATAACGCCAATAATCAAACCTCCATCTGTAAATCGTTCATTCAAACCTTCACTTTCTCCTGAAGGAGTGGTTAGTTATCTCCACTTTTATGGTTTTTACAAAGCACTTGAATATATTACTCAATTGTTTTGTTTGATGCAAAAGACAAGTATAAATCGAACATTTGAATAATTTCAGGTATATGGAGAAGGATATACTGGTTTAAGAAATTTGCGAAATATTTGCTATATGAACTGCATGCTGCAATGCCTAAAAGTTATTCCAATTATAAAAGCCACCTATGTAACATCTGATCGTTACCTGGATCATCAAACAAGAGATCCTCCAAAAATAAATCCACAAATGGCAGCTGTAAGTGAATTTTTTGTAAATTACTATATCAGAGAATAATTTTATTTTCTTTTTGAATATAAATTTATTCAAGTTCTTTTTAAAATATAAATTTTTCTTGTTTTAGGTTCTGAGAGAGATTTGGGGTGGGACTTACTATAATCATAAGAATTTTCTCATTCAAAAATTCAAGGACAAAATAGCGGAAATAGCCCCTATGTATGATAGGAACACACATGAAGATACATTTGAATTCTTTATGTTTGTCTTCAACCTAATAAGTGAAGACTGTTCTTTCGATTTGCCTCGGCCTAAGGTTATGACTGAGAGTGAAAAAGCTTGGTATGGCCATCTCCAGGGACGTACATCTTTTCTCGTGGACACGTTCTATTACCAACTGAAGAATACAAAAGTTTGCTGGAATTGTCGCCGGCCTAATTTATCATTTGAAACAGACAGCACTTTGATGCTTCCTGTGTATCAATCAACCTGTTATCTACAGAAACTAATTGATGACTATATGAAAGAAAATCTCGTTGCTGACTATTCATGCTCGGATTGCAAATCTATTGCCACCATTGTGAATATGAAAGAAATTGTAGTGGATCCAGATGTACTGGTCATCGTACTGAAAAGGTAAGTTAATCGTCTTTAAAAGTGAAAAATTCTAGATTTTCATCAATGTATATTGTTTAGTGCGTGCTTGGAGTGTGCACCGACCATCTGGGGTGGTGCTGTAGGTTTTTCCTGGTTTTTCTACAGCTGAAAAGTGAAAACGCCACCAAAAATCAATAAGTCGCTCTGAAGCAACACGCAAATGATAATATTAGCCGTCCTCTACTCGCACAGGATAATTAATGCCTCTGGGTACACTCTTAGAGTGTTTATGAGGGAGTAATATTATTATAACATGATATTCCTAGGTATCTGCTTTGTATTTTTTTTTGAATTGGTATGTTTTTAAAATTATCTGTTCAAGTTCCATTGTTGCTGATGTTAGAGCCCCTGTTATTCCCAAATGTCATCTCTGCTGTGATTTGCTGTGTCTTCGACACCATATACAGTGTGGTTTTTTTAGTCCTTTCTGTTGACTTTCGAACGGTTTGACTGTACAAACATGTAACGAAAGCCATTTTGAATGATATCGATACTACTTTTTGAAATGAAAGACTTTGTGATTGCTTGATAGAGGAGGCGGAGGGGCACACAATGTAAAAATTTTAAATGGCATGGGGGGTCAAGTGATACATTCAATTCAATTTTCAACCATCTAATTTTTTTTTTTATTTTGTTACCAAATGCACTCGAAATATCAAGTATAAGTGTGGATCTGAATGGTACCCTTATCTCGAAAAATTTGAACGGTTTGATGTAGAACAACGGGACAAAAGTGTTTTGAATAGTATTACCGATACTACTTTTTGAAAAAATAAACATTGCAATTACTCGACAGATGTGCACTGGGGGCACATTAACGTGAAAATTTCGAAAGGCAAAGATATCGAAATTGTGAAAATACGTATCAACGAAAATCAAAAATGAAATATATATGGTTGAAAGATAATTGAATTCTCTTTTCATTACTGCGAAATTTGACCCCCCATGCTATTTGAAATATTTAAAGTGATGAGCTCCCCTTCTCCTCCATCAAGAAATCACAATGTCTTTTATTTCAGAAACTAATATCGGTGATACCATTCAAATTGGATTTTGTTCCATTTTTGTACATCGAACAGTTCAAAAGTTAACGGGGGGCGGGGGGGGGGTAAAGAAAGCCGCACTGTATAGCTTGTAAATAATTATAGAACCCAACATCTCACTATAACTATAAACCCAGTGAATCATGCTAGGTTTGAGTCTTCCTTCTAGAGTATTTTTCAATTTTAAAAAATCCATTTTCATTGAGAAAAAAAATTGACTTGCTAAGATGACTAATTCCTCAGCACTATTCAAAACTTTCTGAACAGCAGGCTGATCTAGGAGATTTGAATGGCTCAAATGACTACTGCCCATTTGTACCTTCCAGACAATCTTTACTGCCATTTTTCCATACACGAAGAGACCAAAAGTGGGGTAAGATGGTGAGATATCGTAAAAAGTAATTTGTTGCTTTAAATTGAATTTCATACTTTTACACAAGAGTTTCAAGCAATAAATCGAGAAAATCGAAATGACAATTTTTTTGGAATATTTTTGTAACTCTTCAGAGAAAACTTTTTTCTTTTGATTAACTGTAATTGAAAATTTGCATTTCGATGATAATGACAGAACTTTCTCATTTTCTCCACACCAGATGGCACTAAATTGTAAATAAATTAGTTTTTGCCAGGACTCTCGCTCTCACATTGGTTCTTATCTTGCAGTTGAATCAGAATTCCACGATTATTTTATTGAATTGCCATATCCAATTCAAAAACATCGTGTTTTCCTAAATATAATCAACTTTCGATGATCGTGCATGAGTGTCTCACTTCGCATATAAACTTTAAGACTATCTAATTTATACCCGGAGGATAACATTTTCAAGTTTATGTGCGAAGCGAATCGCTTATGCACGATCATCATTGATTATAACTTGACAATAATCAGGAAAACACGATGTTTTTACAAGCCACACTATGAAAACAGTCGTGGAATTCTGATATAACTGTTAGTTACGAACCAATGTAACAGCTAGGATCCTGGCAAAAACCAATTTTTTCATTTTAACATTTTTCAATATCTGATGTGCAGAAAAAGAGAAATTTGTGTCATTATCGTGAAAATACTAACGTTCTACTATAGATATTCAGAAGAAAAAACTTTGGTATTTGGGCGAATTGTTATTTTCAATTTTCCCTATTTATTGTTCGAAAGTCTGTATAATAGTATTGAATTGAATTCTAAGCAACTTATTTTTTCGATATCTTGCTTCTTACCCCACTTTTGGCCTCTTCATAGTATTTTTTTTGCCGCTATACCAGTGGTACGTGACATGTGTCAAAATCGATTTTTAGGTTGTCGGATATTCATAATGTATCATCGAAAATTTTTTGCTTCAAGAAACATTCTTTCAAATTTGTCTATTTCTAGTCATGTGTGTCAAAATAACCAATGAAATCAACATTACTCTGGAAACTACCCATGGATAGTTTTCACGGTTAGTTATCACTAATGTCACGAGGTTGACACAAAGTCTTTGACATTTCATTAAATTAATTTATTTCTTATATGTCACAGTCCTGTCAGAAAAAAGTTTCTCATCGAATATCCCTCAAAGATTGATAAATAACTCATAATTTTATCACAACTTCCTCAAGCACATTGTTTTCGAAAACTGCGATAAAATTATTTCATTAGTTATAGTTATCAATGTCCTTGGGATATTATAGCTGAATTTTTTTCCAATATTCTAATAATAATATTGTCAGTGACAAGAGAAATCATAAAAAAAATACAATTCGATAAAAAAAACGAATGCGTTAAGATTTCATCATGCGCAAAAAACGTGTGAGGACATATCGTTTCGAACTAATGTAGAGTGTCCAGTATTTTCAACTTACTAGATCATACCACATTTTTGGATCTGCAATCTAATTTTTTTACTTAAATATGAGTTGATAGAAAAAGTACGGTATGTAACGCACTTGAGACAGTAACGCGTCACACGGAACGGAGCCTGTTAGTGAAGATAATGGACTCGTTGAACACTGGCAACACAGCGTCTGCCGTTCTTGAATACCCATCATTTCTTTCGATTTCGGTATTCAAGGAAGCAGGATAGCAGTGGCGCCGACGGGAGTTCGCACAAACTGTAAAATCTTGTTTTGGCAATATATATATATATATATATATATATATATATATATATCATTACGAGTTCAGAAAATAGGATTTTTCCGTGCGTGCGCGACATGTACCCGTGGGAGTCGAAGCCAAACACGGGAAGTCGTGCAAGCACGGAAAAAGCATTTTGGACGAGTAATGAACGATAATTTTCATTATATCTACCTGAAAACCACAGATTGTAAAGAAACATTTATTTTCAATGATGAAGGAACAAAAACATGTACTATTAAATGAAATACTTATGGTACAAACTTTTCCAGAAATTGCCACAAAACAAGCATTATTTACCCTGTTAGTAAGGAAATATTCAAAAAATTTGCGATTTCTAGAAAACTGTCAACAACATTATTTAATTTTGAAATTTGAGTAGGAAGCCATAAGGACACCAGCGCACGGAAAAATTTTCCGTGCGGACGCACGGAAAAAACCCTTTTTCAGTATGCTAATAAGCATGTGAATATAGTGTTTTCAGATAGGTATAATGAAAATTATGTTTCAATTACTCAATGCTAGTGTCGAAATGTATTGCGAAAAACTAAGTAATTTTGAATTATTGTTTTACACATGGAAAGGGTGTGTTTCGTTCTCCCTTTGAAATTCTTGTAGCTCAAATAAAATCTAACGCTGCTGGTAGGAACTTCTCATTTTTAACAAGTGTTGTATTTTTAATTTTGTACCCCTACCAATTAAAGCGATTATTGTTATGAAATATTTGATAATTAATAATTGGTATCTAGGGATTTTTGATATCTGAAAAATTATGAATTTCCTAAATGATTAAATTCGAGAATTCGGGATGGCGGATGAAGAGATTCGTGTTTCAAGCCTGTTCAACACTGATTTAAAAATATAATCGATATAACTTTCACACCAATGCACAAAAAATCTGATAGGTCGAAGTGCTTGTAAGGCTGCTTCAAACAAACTTTATAGTTACGTATTGCTTTTCACGTTGGAAATAAGTATTTAGATATAGGTACCTAGTTGTGTAGAGCTGCATTTATGATTTTGAAAGTAGGGAACTCACAATGAGCACTTCCACTATCTATACCTGCCTACTACTAATACTAAAAAAATATCAACCATACGTCTGTTCCGGGAAGTGACAACAATAACAACAAGATTTTTAATCACTAGGTTTTTATTATTGTAATAATGAAATGGATTAAGCAATCCAGACTTCTGCATTTAACCTATACAATAGGTATAATCGTCGGCAAGTCTCCAACAGAAAAGAACTACTGCCCCCTACGACCATTGAATTATATCTGTTAGATTACTGGCAAAGTATTCTACAAGAACTGCTTTGCAATGTTCTCCCAATCTCAACGCCAAAACATGTCTCAACCCACATGGGGGAACACCTACGGACCGGTTTCGTGGTTTTGCCAGTCATCAGCGCAGGGCAGCTCACCCAATGCAATCGAAAAATATCTTGACCCCAAGATTCGAAGAGCACTCCGACTATGGTGTCGACTTCGTCTGAAGCCAAATAATGTTATTGCATTGGGTGAGCTGCCCTGCGCTGATGATTGGCAAAACCATGAAACCGGTCCGAAGGTGGTTCCCCATGTGGGTTGAGACATGTTTTGGCGTTGAGATTGGGAGAACATTGCAAAGCAGTTCTTGTAGAATACTTTGCCAAGAATCTGACAGATATAATTCAATGGTCGTAGGGGACAGTAGTTGTTTTCTGTTGGAGACTTGCCGACTATTATACCTACTGTATAGGTTAAATGCAGAAGTCTGGATTGCTTAATCCATTTTATTATTAGTTTAATGGGCTTCTGCCAAGTAGTGTCATCAAATATTTTCTTTTGTTATTATTGTGCCTTGCTATCCTCTTCATGAAATCAAATACAAAAACTTAATATCTTTGATTTCTATTGAGCCGCAACTATGGTTAATTTTTATTTCAGCCTATCACACGGGAGAACAGATGAAGTTTAAAATTTCTTTGAGTCTAACGAAAATATTTGCCAAATAGATTTGATTTTAATCCTGTTTTTTGGTTATTTCCGTTTAATTCGCATAATTTCATTAGGTAATGTAGTTTTTCCAATGCAAAATGTAAAATTGTAAAGTTTTTTGATTTTATTTAATTTTCCTCTTTTCATGTAATCTTCAAGTAATAAGAAGATCCATCAAAGAAGATCGAGTTATTTCATTGAAATATATTGCTCCCAGATCAATTCTAAATTAAGTTACCCAGGGCGAAGATATATAGAAAAAGGATTCTGATGTATTTTTGTATTAACGTCCATATATGCTTGAAAAAAAAACATGAACATAAGACTATATTTTTATTTTTCTGCTTCTTTCATGGTTTTGTATAATCCTCAATTGTTTCCTTGAAATTTCTTTTATTAACAATCCCCTCGTCACTTTCGGATCAACTAGCTCCGGCAGAAGACAATTGAAATAAAATATCTTCAATTTGGGACCATTCCATTCCTCCAGAAGTGTTCATCTCTGAATATCTGAAAAAAAATGACATGGTCAAGTGAAAAGGGGAGAGGTTGTTCAATAGTTACCTCTTCCACAAGGCAACCTTTTGAACTCCATGATACGAAGAAATATTTCTCTCTTTTCGTTATTGTTAACTGTCCTTGAACTTGGAAATAATAATTATGTTTTTTGTTCAGAACAAATATATTGTTCTCGAAGTTACTAATAAATAGATAAAATACATGATAATTCAACAAATGGTGAAAATGAAACTCACATCTCTTCTCGTTCTCGTACTTATCGGATGCGGGATCACATTTTGGATTTCTTCCAAAATATTTTTTTGCAGGTACCTGTTAAATAAAGAAAATTATAAACTCTTGAGATACCAGATATATATATATAGATTTCCTTCGAGAAAATAAACATTTTTCATGTTTGGTTGTTCCGCTTACTTGACCCATTGCTCTTTCCACAAGTCTCACTAAAAATAATCACAAAACAAGAAAAAATGTGAACAATCAACACTTCAATTACCAAGGGATGCCATGAAATAATAGACTACCTAAGCGTGACGTCAAAGTGGGTGAAACTTGGTAAACCTTTCCAAACATTGAAATTCTTTTTTAAGGCAAATGGTTTCAACTAACTGACTCTTTATTGAAAATAATATCGATTATCCTTATTCCCGACGGAATTATGCAAAATCATCAAATCAATAATTTCTTATGGGGTTTTAACACGTATTACCAGTTTGTTTGGAAAGCAGCGCTAATCAGGTACAAACTTCGGAATCGTAGAATCGGTTTTTTGCAAAAACCATTGATTTCATGAAAGAGATATTTTTTGTATGGTATAGGTGATCCCATAAGAATTCGGGAATTTTTCAATGTTTTTAATTCATCATGTCACTTCAATTTTTTTTCTTAAAAATTATCATAACCAAAAATCACTTAAGTTCCCGAATTTACACAAAAACATTAAGTCATTTGCCGAAGAAAAAAAAATTCTTAAACGAAAACTGTAGGCGTAAAACCGATTCCCGTTTTACCAATGTAGTGTTTGCTCTTAAACACTTACTCTCTACGCTCATGCTCAAAATACTCGCTACTAAAAGGATGTTTCTAACACTTGTTACATAATATACTATTATCATTTATGCACAGTAATAATAACAAAAAATGTTTATTGAATCAGAATTACATTCCATTCAAATGGCTATCGACCGTGGTCCTTCTGCCCATTAAATAGAATTTTGTTTTGTAATAATACCTAAGACTAAAAAAAAATTGTATAGCTTATCGTGTTGGAAAAAAAAATTCATATTCAAATATGAAATAAAAAATTCGGCATGATCTTGATAAAAGTATAGAATACTATTATTGTAGATTATTGGTAGAAAAATATAACAGTTTTTCCAGCAAGGTTTCTTCTGGATAGCAGTGTCTGTATTGCACATTGGGGTTTCTTCTCAGGGCATTTTTGGTGAATATCTCTGTTTTATTGTTTTTGTAAAAACATCCTGAATGTGCACAGTAAACTTCAAAAACCTATTTATTTTATTGCAGATACATTGCAAATAGGGATGGTACCTTTAGAAAGAACCAAGCTCCAATAGAATTTCCCTTGGAGGGTCTTAGATTTGGTAGCTCCAAGTATGCCTGCTACGGCATAGTTCAGCACACTGGTACTATGGGCCATGGTCACTACTTTGCCTCAGTATTACTCGACGATAAAAAGAAACATTGGGTTTCTTTCAATGATGAACAGGTGCTAAGATATAACTCTTTAGTAAATGAGTCATTTGGAATCCAAATATCTGCTGCAGGATTTTTTTATGTACGGCAGAACTAATCAATGTGATAAATGTGATAAATTTCTGAAATTTTGGTGACACCATTCCATATATTTTTGATATACCTTGTTCCTTATTAGTTTTATTACATTGTTCTAGAAAGTGCCTAATGTTTATCATCTGTTCATTGCATGTTGTGTGTTAATTTATTGATATAGTTTAGTATTAATGAGAAAATCTCATTTCGTAGTTAGAGTTAGTTGCATTGAAATGTTTTCGATCATTTTCATTTTCAAATGTTAACTGAAACTGTATTTGTTCTAGTTGATGAAGTTATAGTTCAACAACTTCATGACTGATTACCAAAATGATAATTATTTTTTTGAGTTTTTTTTTAAATTTGCCTGTTTGAACATCTCGCTGATGTTTAAAGTTAGTTGCTAAGTTTCTTCATTGTAAAAATTAATGTTATTGTTCATTATTAAAGTTTTCTTTGACAACTATAAATTTTTTTTATTGACTTGTGTTCGGGTTTATTGGTGTTATATTACCTATTTCGCGATTCTTTTCGAATCTTTTCAGTATTTCATTTACCCAAAAATGATCAGAGTTTTACTCTAAAGTTAAGCGAAAACTCTTTATTGAGGCAATCTAGTAAAGTCAGGTGGGAAAAGTGAGAATTCAGGGCAAATGAGAACCACATGGAATAAAAACATTTTTGTGAAATGTGGTGGTAGTGGTAGTCAATGTCAAGCTGTCTCGTCACCAAGACGAATGGTTGGGTTTCTGAATAACAATGATAACCATGACATTTTTACCTCGAAGATGAGGGTTTTACAGTATAATTCAGGAAGTGCATATTTGTGCTCATGCAATTTAAAATGCCTCGAGACTAGGGTAAATAATAATTTAATGAAAATTGTCAGCGGTTTTAATCTACTTTAGTTTTACTTGAAAATGAAACATTAATTCATATTAGCAAACTAAATAGTATATATGGCTCTGCTTTACTTAAAATTGTGTTGAACTGTAAATGTCTCTGACCTTTTGGTAGCGGCTCTCTATATTCATGTAGATTCCGTTTTCTTCTGGATCCTTCGCGAGTATACTCAACTCGATGGCTCTGGGAATTTCGACAGACGTGAGTGGTGACATCAACAATCAAATCAATCAAAATATGCTTCATTGTCAGAAGATAAACATCTTATCGACAAAGTCATCTATCGCAAATTCAAAGATTAAGAACAATATTAATAATGGAACATTAAATAAAGAAATAAAAAATACAATAAAATACTGGTACTGGTACTAAACACATTAAAATAAGAAGTCCAACAGATGCAAACATATCATTCGTTTCAAAAAGAAGGGACATATTTAACATTATTGTTGTCATAAGTTTTCACAACTAAAATATTCTTCCATATTGTAGAAGGGGTGAGTATATAGCAATTCTTTAACTTTTTTTTTAAATAATCCAAATGCTTCAATTTCCCTTCATCGTGGTGGTAAATAATTGTAAATTTTTAGCCCGTTATAGATAATGGATTCTTTAACAAGATTATTTTTTGGCAATGGTAATGGTAAAGTCATTTTTTGTGATGAGCGAGTATTATGTATTGATAACATTGTTACGATTTTTGTGAATTAAGCAGGTTGTTTCTAAAATAAATATTGCCGTAACAGTGAGGATTCTGTGGTTTATGAAAAGCTCTCTACAAGAATCTCGCGGATTTACTTTACAGAGAGCCCTTTTTTGAGTGACTTGTACCATCTGCATTAATTGTTTGCTGCACACTCCCCAGAATGCTATACCATAGAGCAGATGTGATTCTATAATAGCATAATAGGCTGTCTTAGCAGCAGTATAACCCAGATGACGCGATATTATCCTAATGGCATAGCATCCGGAAGACAATTTATTGCATAGTTTGGTGACATGCTCGCTGAATTTCAATTTCTTATCAATGTGTAGTCCAAGAAATTTGGTGTAGGAGACGTTTTCGATGTTATTAGTGCCTAAGTTCAGGGTCGAAATCTCGCAACGGAAGGATAGTAAATTTGTTTTAGGGACGTTGAAAACAAGCAAGTTATCATCACACCAGGATTTTATTAGTTCTAAGTCTACCTGAATATTATGATGTAATGAGTGCTCATTTCTATCATGCCAAAGTATGGTTGTATCGTCGGCAAATAATGTATACTTCCCAGAAATATTGATCTTTGTAAGATCGTTTATATAAAGTAGGAACAGCGTGGGACCGAGTACTGAACCCTGTGGAACACCACATTGAGTAGCCTCAATTCGAGAAAGGAAGTTAGTTTTTACTAGTTGATTGCGATTTTCTAGGTAGGATTCGAACCACTGATGGCTGCTTCCTCTAAAACCATAGTATTTCAATTTATCCAGCAGTATTCTGTGACTTACACAGTCAAATGCTTTAGATAAGTCACAAAACACTGCTGCGGCTGCTTCTCCTTCATTAATTTCGTAGTAAACTTTTGTTAAAAAGGAAAATATTGCGTCATTAGTGCTCTTTTGCTTTTGAAAACCAAACTGGTCCTCACTCAAGATTTTATTTTTAATTAAAAATTCATTAACTCTCTTCTGGACTAATTTTTCAATTATCTTAGCCAAGGTGGTTATTAGTGATATAGGCCGATAATTTGAAGGGTCTGCTGATTCCCCACCCTTGTGTAGAGGTATTACCCAAGTAGCACACCTATATTGGCAAAATATTGGTACAATATTGTACACACATTGGCAAAATATTTGAAATGCAATATTGGCGAGAAAAAAAATGTGAACATTCGGCGATATTGGTCCAATATTACTTGAATAATATTGGCGAAATATTCTTGAACTAATATTGGCCTCAAAATGTTTGGCGATATTGGTACAATATCGCTGATACAATATTCTGACAATATTGGCACAATATTCAAAAATCATATTGTCGAGAAGTAAAATGTGAACATTTTGCGATATTGGTCGAATATTGTTTGAATATTTTAGAAATGGATTTGGTGAAATATTCTTGAAGCTATAATGGCCTCAAAATATTTATCGGTATTGGTACAATATCATTAGGATATATTGGTGGATGTCAATATACCTTGGTAAATTATTAAATGTCTTTTAGTTGATGAAGGTGACACCAGAGTCTGCCTTTTGATC
The DNA here is from genome assembly GCA_944452925.2 of Chrysolina oricalcia. NCBI lineage: Eukaryota > Metazoa > Arthropoda > Insecta > Coleoptera > Chrysomelidae > Chrysolina > Chrysolina oricalcia. Next base: position 26,555,175 of record OX101809.2, read on the forward strand.
GTCATAACCACTGAGTGAGCTGTCTTGAAAACAAGTTATGGGAAGTATTTGACTGTAAATGTCATAAGTAACTTCCTGGAAGTATTTAATATACTTTCGTAGGTTTAGAAGACGTTCTTTATGTAGAGCCACCTAGCGGATTTTTATCCAGGTTTGATCATGATATAATTTCAATATGTTTCATTGAATATTCGGCCAATATTCAAATTTCATCTCAATCTAGATGTAGGAAACAATATGAAGACAATATTGTTTTAACGATATCGATAAATATTATTGAACCAATATTGACCCAATATTAATTAATAAGATTTGTTGAATATTGGCGAAATGATATTCAACCAATGTGTAATCACACTTGGAGATACAATATAGTTTGTATTCCTAGAATCGATATTAGGGGAATATTGGGATTGCGATATTTATTCTAGATGTTAAAAACTATGTGAAGACAATATTGTTTTATCGATATTGGTAAATATCAATGAACCAATATTGGCTCAATATGAGTTATTACAATTTGTCAAATAAAGTGGAAATGATATTCAACCAATATTCTAACAAACTTGGAAATACAATATAGTTTTTTCCCTATAATCGATATGACTGGAATATTTGGATTGCAATATTTATTCTAGATGTGGAAAACAATATATAACCAATATTGTATTATCGATATCGGTAGAAATTATTCAACCAATATTGACCCAATATTTCGTGTGATAATCTTCATTCAAAACTAGTTCAACCAATATCCCACCAATATTATTAATATAATATTGTTTTTTGAATATTCACCCATAATGGACCAATATTGATTTTTCCTTTACAATATATCTATATTGGCCCAATATGGAACCAAGATTCAGCCGATATGATGTGCTACCTGGGTATAACTGAGGTTTTCAAGAATTTCAACGCATTGTTTTTTTTACTGTTCGGCGGCTCGCCTCTGGTGAAAGAATCGAGAGCGATGAATCACGCATACCACGGGCAAAGAATATGATATTCTTTGCCACGGGCTGATGAGATCAGGCCGGACAGGTCCGGATCCAGCTCGTTACGTTTCCCCCTTAAAGGCATTTCGTCCCGAAATGTCATCCTTGAAGTGTGTCGATACCTGCAAAAATCTACATATCTGCACCGTGAATTTATATGGAATTAACACTCCACAGTATTCATGTTCGGTCGGAGAAGATGGTTACAAGACCCCAAAATCTTGACGCCGCTGGATCTAAATATCGTCTCCAACATACTTCTTATAACTCTCCAATCCAGCCCATTAATACCACAAGATTCTAGTCCTCCATCGTATCTTTCAGTTTGGTGAGACTCTTCCGGACATCTTTATAGGACTGTTGTTGCTTGGTAATAAGGTAGTAGATGTTCCTCTGGCCCTTCTTCAACTGTAGTACCCCTCCAACTTCTGGATTTTGTTCCTGAAGTGTTTGGATTTGACCAAATTTATTGGAGAACAGATGCTCCTGGACATTTGAAGATCTGCCACACAGTGAGCTATCGCGTAGTAAGCAGGTGCCTTGAAGTGGTCTCTTGGCTCCTCTCTAGTTACCCCATGTAGAACTTTCTGTCCGTTTGTGTACAAGGACATGAACTTCCAGAAAGTCATATTTTATCCAACGGTAGTGATATCCGGCGTAAGGATATCAACCTATTGAAATGGACTACCCTAAGTTTTCCTCGAGGTAGCTTATGGATTCGATAGACGAGGTCGTTTATCCTCTTCATGATTTTGTACGAACCTTCCCACAAGTTCCTCAACTTTGCTGATAGACCACGACGACCCTTAGGGTTATGAAGTCGAAGTTTGCTGACGTAGTCCTCTCCCGCACAGTGTTCTGTCGTGGTGACATACCAAACTTTAGGTCACAGGGAAATCGCTGCTCTCGTCCTATTATGATACTAGTAGGGGTTTCCTGAAGCACTTTCTGTCTTCTGTTCCTGGGTTCAACTATTTGACGTCCGTCTCCACCACTATCCTCGGATTCCAACACACGATTGAGGTCCCCGTTGTCCATGGTAAGGGAATTCCATTGAGCCCAGTAGAATTTAACTGCTGGTGATTTCCTCCCAAGATGGTCTTCGACTGCTTTTCTTCCAGCCGATGACTAAACCAAGATCTGGATCTTTCTCTTGGTCTTTCTGGATCTTTTTGTCATTCCAGTTATCGTCTACTGCCGTGGTTCTAGAAATTGTGGCTTCCTTGGCTTCTGCTCGTCGGCAAAATGAGAAGTAAAAGTCTTCGAGTCTCTCGATCCAACGTGAACATAAACATGATCCAAACAATCTAGTTGAGAAAAAAGCATACTACCGTAAACAAGTGAACGCATTAGTAAAAATGGCAAAAAGCAACTATTATAAAAGGGAAATATCAAAAAACAATAACTGCTCAAAAAATCTATGGAAAATTGTAAATAAGCACACTGTGAATAATACGGAAATCAAAGAAATCCTTACCGTAAACGGGAATGTAGTTGATGATCACATTGGCATTGCAAACAGTTTCATTTATTATTTTTCTATGGTCGGCGAAAAATATGCCGAAAAAATAAATATTCCAATTACCCTGCTTATTCCAACTACTCATCCAGTACTCCAATCAATGTATTTGTCACCTGTAACAGTAGAAGAAGTATTGGAGATAATAAACTCTTTGAAATCTAACAAATCACCAGGCTTCGATAATATCAAAACTGAATCTATAAAACAGATTTCAACAGAAATAGCACATCCAATAGCGAACCTTTTGAATGACATATTTATAACAAGTAAATGCCCCAAACCATTTAAATTGTCTGTGGTGATTCCTATACACAAAAAGAGAAACAAAAATGAAATGTCGAATTACAGGCCAATTTCTTTGATAACAACTTTAGCTAAAATTTTTGAGAAGGCATTAAAACGAAGATTATCAGAATTTTTTGACAAATATAATATTATTTCAGATTGTCAATATGGTTTTCGGGAGGGACTGTCGACGAATGACGCAGAGCACGATTAGTTAGTGAGATCTACAGCTATGTAGATGAGAGTAAACTAACTGCTTGCGTGTTCTTGGATCTTGCCAAGGCGTTCGACACTGTGAGCCACTCTCAGTTGTTGGATGCCTTGGGGGATGCAGGGGTACGTGGAAAAACACTTGACCTACTGACGGACTACTTGAAGGGCGAGAAGAAAATTGTGAAAATTCAGGGAAACATGAGTATGGAAAGAACAATTAAATACGGGGTGCCCCAGGGCACAGTTTTGGGACCTCGTGTTATTTTCTATTTATATCAATAATCTCTACAAGATTGAAAGCTCGGGTACTATCATCAGTTTTGCTGACGATACAGCCATTATATACAGTGATGAAACAAGGGAAGATTTGAAAAAGAAAATTGAGATTGATCTGACAAATATTATAAACTGGTTCAACCATAAGTTGATGACGATAAACTTCAGTAAAACATATATCATCACCAGCTATAAAAATAAATTACCTACCACCCTATCAGTCACTAGAAATACATAACGGATAAGAAATAATTGAAATTAGCATGGCGACAAAAATGAAGTACTTAGGCGTGAATAATCCTCCACGTTTCACTGTTGCGTTAATAATTAACAGTGCTGCTCCATGCATGGCTAATGACCACAGCCGATGCCAAAACACCAAGGAAAAAAAATAGAAATAGCAGAATGGCTTTCTTGATCACATTACCCTGACAAATCTAATAATCTCCTAAACCAATTTTTTTTTGACATTCATAATGAATGGAAATAAGAAGAAATCAGGTACACAAAACCGCACATCACAGAAAGAAAAAGGCATTATGGGTGATAAGTTACGACAATCCATGTCATCCTTTTTAATTCCACAAAAAATAACTGATGACAAATGAGTCTGCATCAAATTGTAGCAGTAATATTTCCTTGAAAGCGAATTTAGAAATTAACGAAAGTTCAACATCACCATCATTAAGTACGGGTAATAGGAAAAAGACTGAATCTTCGATAAAAACAATGAATCATTTTTGGATGCGTCAACAAGTAAGTACATATTACATAATAATAATAATATATGCTTTATTGTCCAAAGAAGATAATCTTATTGACAAAGTAGTTTTATGATTGAAGAAAGAAGGTTATTCGATAAAATTAAAATTATAGGGCATGGAACAACACATTAAAAACTTTAGGTACACTGCAAAATCAATAACAATGATGTCATTAAAAAATATTTAAAAACATACCGATAAAATTAACATTGTAGGGCATAGAACAACACATTAAATAAAAAACTATAGGTACACTGCAATAACAATAATGTCAATAAAAAATATGATTAAAGATAAGAGTATAAAGGTATAAAACTATAAAATTATTTTCAAAAACTGTCGTTGTATATATACACTATATACAGATAGTTTGTCGCACTGCTATACATAGGAGTATTATTAAGAAATATTTTCGTATCCTAATGTTCGGAATTACCTCAAAACCCCTAATTCCAAATTTGGCTGAAAACAAAAAATAACCCCAAAGTTCTACTTTTTTTCATTTCATTTTCATACGTCACAGTCCGAAAAAGTAAATCATTATTCATCATACAATAAAAGATAAGTACTTCAATTGATTATTTATTTTTCGGGCTGAATTTTTGTGAAAATAAATTTTTAAAAATTGTTTTTCAACCAAATTTGAGATTATGGGTTTTGAGATAATTCCAAACAAGTCTTCTCAATGAAATTTTTGGAAAAAAAAACCCTAATACGTCTTTTCATTTTTAATCACAGTAGGCTAGTTTTTTACTAAGGCTAAAATTCAATTCACCCGTCTCAAAAAGCTTTTACAAGCTCAACGTAACAATTTTTTAAAAATTTTTATTTCATTGAAACATAAAAAAGGTATGGCAGTGTTACCATTTTGAGTGAAACACACTGTAGATATATGGATAATAATAAAAATTATTTCAGTTTTGTTCACAATTTTTTTTGGGGATCTCGCGCATCGTGTGTTTATTCTCAGAGGCTCAGAGATCTGTATATGAGTTCGATTAGTTCCAAGATATTCTAAGTATGAGTGTGGTGTGTGGTATGAAAAGAGGTAATTCATCTTCGAAGATATTGTGGCGAATCTGCGGGCGATGCCGGGCCTGAACGCTCACGTAGACCGTGCGTGAGCGCGAATGACTTTCGAGGCGCTATGCACCGAGAAGAATCTGGACGATTCGAAGGCTTATTCGAAATTTCAAGAGAAATGAACGGTGAATATAAAAAGAACCACGCAGCAGAGGCGGACAGTCAGTGACACGTCCAACTATGTCACATTTCGTCACAAATGCTCTTTCATCTCTTTCTACTAGTGTCCCCATTGTCTTATGGGGATTAAAATCTCCTTGTTAAATAACTCCTTGGCTTTAAGCGGCCTATTCACATGCGGATATGTCCAGCAGATGTGCCCGACGGACGTGATCGCCGGACAGATCCGTTTGTGGGTATCCGCCAAAGAGAGTAAACTAACAGGAGGGTTTAATACGCTCTAGCCAATCAGAATCTTATAGCATCGACGCGTCATAGTACATAGTAGTACTAGTACTTGGACATGAGTACAGAGTCGAACTCGAACCAAGAAACAAAACTGTCACATGTAATAACTCATATACCAAGAGCAAGTCCGTCACTGTCTATGGAGAATGGCGGCCATGACATGTCCAACTACGTCACATTTCGTCACAAATGTTTTTTCATCTCTTTCTGTCAATGCCCCCATTGTCTTATGGAGATTCGAGTCAAAGAGTTAGTTGGTGTAGTCTTTGATTCGAGTCTCCTAGTCAAATAACGTTTAGTCTCATTGGGTATCCGCGCGCTTGACTGATATGTCTTGCCCGCCGTCCGTACTCCAAGATGATCTACAATCCCCACTGAAATGAAATTATAATATGATGATCATATTATAATTTCATTTCAGTGACAACCCCCCAATTCAAATATACGCATTTGCGATGCCGTAGTCGTACTCACTTCAAGATAGTGGTGATTATGATTATACGAGAACCAGTATAGCTTTGAAAAAGTGCAGAATTAATTATTATTACTTTTGGAAAGCTAATCACTAATTTCAAATCCGTGTGATCAGAGCGGATTTCAACTTATTTCTGATCTGGTAGCAGCGAATTATCCCGCTAAAGAATTTAATTAAAACAATCCCTCGGCGTGGCGAAGATGATATGAGGAGGGTGGTTAATTGTTTGGTGTAACTTTGGGGGTGAACCAAGGACCTCGTCGCACACGCACGTGGGTTGTTACGGTGTTGGCCCAGCGGTGGGATATAATTTTTCAGGAGGTTGAGAGTTAGAGAGTGAATTATTTGTTTTATAATAATTGTTTTTTTTACTTGTTTTTGTACTGGTTTAAAAATTTGCTTCACTGGAGGGTTTTCGATACTGCCAATTTGTATTTTAGCTGGAAATTAAATTCATTCATTTCAATGAAAAATGAAAGTGTAGCTATAGGTTGAATAGTTCTGAGTCAGTAGATAGGGTGAGCAGCTAGGTTCAGCGAAATTGGAATAATTCGTGTACCCTGCGCAATCTAGGATATACAGCTTAGTTTACTATAGGTAAAAGAGTGTAGTGTTCTGTTTGAGGGGGTTTAAACGAAAAGTTTGAAACCAAGAATAATAATTTTGTTTTTTTTTTTTTTTAATTCAGAAAACAGATGATTTTTTTTGTTTTGTATAGGATCCAGTAAAATTTAGATATAGTTATCAACATTAAACAATCTCAGGGTAAAATTGAGAATTTCAGAAGAGATTTGTGCCTAAAAGTATTAAATTTTTTACCCGAAGTTTAGCTAGGAGTCCAAGCAGCAGCTCCAGAACCGATATTTTATCCGATACTTACAAATAATCCTTTAGAGGTTGCACCTGTACCTACCTCGTTAGGGTGGCAGCGCAATATTCGCTAAGGATCGCGACACCCCCAGATGATTTTTCAGGAAAGGATTCGGCAAGGTATCTCAAAAAATTGGAATTGCGTTCCAAATTGGACGGTTTGTCGGAGAAAGAAACCCTCTAGTATCTGACATTTAAGCACGCGGAAGATGCCTAGAACTATTTCAAATCAGATACCGGGTTGAACTCGCTAAATTATTTAAATGTTGAGGCTAAGTTGTTGCAGAAATTCGCACCAGTCAAATTGCCAAGGGAAAGTCAGTGGAATCTGAATAGCTGTTTCCAACGACATGGATGAGACTTTTGTTTGAAAGTGGTTGACAATGTTTCACTTTGAGTAAGGTTATTCTGGACTTTCATTGTCTAAGAAAGAACAAAGAAAAATTCAATTCTCTGCAAGTTTTAATCACGACGTTTCAACTGTTAAACTCTACAGTCGTTATCAAGTGTATAATGCGACAATCTCAAGGATACTTCTTATATATGCTGTAGATAATTTTGTGTCATTAGCCTAGGGGTAATTTGGCGGTATTCAGGTAAGCTTGTTAATTACTGTGCCAGGTCCCTCCGGTACAGCATTGTTAATTCTTATCGCAATTTCAATTGATCCATGCCACTAATTAAGGGTTTCCACACATTATGCATTTCTATGCTAGCTTGACTAAAGACTTTGTTGTTCATAATATATGCACTCTCTTTAAACTTCCTTCTATACCAGCCCTCTTCTTTATGGATGACTTCGGCTTCAGTCCATTTTATGTTGTGTTGGGTCGTCCAGACATGATCCGCTATTCCTGACTTTGATGTTTCTCCTCGTTGAGTGTTTCTCTTGTGTTCAGCGAGTCTAACGCTAAGTGGTCTCTTAGTTTCTCCAAGATAAGCTTTGCCGCATTCACAAGGGATGCGGTAGATGCAGTTTTTGGAGTCAATGTCAGCGTTACGTGGTCTGGTCTTTGTGAGATGGCTGCGAATAGTGTTACCTGACTTGAAACATGTCCGTATTTTGTATTTCGACCCAATTCGCTTCCCTAATAGCACCATGAAGTCCGATGGTAATCCATAGGACATCCTCTCAGGACGTTCGGGACGTCCTTAGGACGTGCAGAATTGGTACCGCGGACGTCCATTAGACACCCGTGGGAAGCACCAATGTCTCGACTTCTCACCAAAATTGGACGTTCTATAAAGATATTCAGTGGACATCCACCTGGGATGTTAATTGGACGTCCCCGAATTACATCAATCGGAAGTACATCTGGGACGTCCTTAGGACGTGCAGATTTGGTCCTGGACATCCGTGGGAAGCACCAATGTCTCGACTTCTCACCAAAATTGGACGTACTATAAGGATATTCAGTGGACATCCACCTGTGATGTTAATTGGACGTCCCCGAATTATATCGATCGGAAGTACTTCTGGGACGTCCTTAGGATGTGCAATATTGGTACGTCCTTAGGACGTGCAGAATTGATGGTACCTCTTTCAGGACTGAGATTAAGATATTGTTGTGGATTACTGGAGATACCAATTTAGATGGAACCAGATTTACTAGGTAAGCTCAGCACTCTCTCAGAGTCATTCAATTTGGTTTTGGAAACATCAGATACATCTGAAACGGCCGAAAATTCTCTATTCAAAGCTTCTGACAATCGTTTAGCGATTCTATTGTGCTGGCGTTTCGATATATTTCGTTTGCGTTTGTATATTTTTAAAGGATACACACAATTCTACTTAGGGAAACACCTTTTTCAACAGTGTTGAACGGTTAGTAATGACTATATTGAATGGTAGAACAAAACTTATATTTTCATTTATAGATACAACTATACTGAATGAACACAAAATAACTTCCTAAAGAGTCACTAAACTAATTAATCACAAAAGACAATAGAAAAAAGCTGCCAAAGCAGGTGAAATACTTAAAAATTGTCTGTCAATTTGTCAACATTCATCGTACACTTCACTTGAACACAGAACACAAAACACAGGAAACAACTTCATGCACGGAATCCATACATAGGGAAATCGTTTGTTTTCAATTCGTATACGAACAAAAGAGACAAACACACATTTTTCATGTTCATTGGTGTGAAATAGTAAATCGAATCGCACACGTACAATTTCGAGAATATAGCCCCTGATGACTTTATTGATAGTGAAAAGGGTTTCATTTCAGATGGGTTGTTTTCGCTATAATGTTTAGCCCTATTGTAAATGCAATCCATTTTATACTACCTTTTCCGTAAAACCACAACTGTTTTCGAATTTTGTAATATTTTTTATGATCATCCATCCTTGATCTTTGGATGAATGCACCTACGAAACATTCCGAAAAGTGTTCAATCCAGGACATCCCAAAGAAGTCCTCGCAGGGACATTTTGTAAAATTCACTGATTGGGACGTCCGATGTACATCCATCGGGGACGTTCCAGAATGTCCCCATATCAGGACAACTATAAATAGGAAGTCCTTTCGAAGACATGCAATACATGCCAACAAGGACATTCAATGGATATCCTAGGAAATTCTACAAGATATATCCAAGGACATCCCAAAGAAGTCCTCGCAGGAACATATTCGAAGATGAACCGATTGGGACGTCCAATATTCATCCATGCGGGATGTTCCTGAATGTCCTGTACCAGGACAACCATGGGACGTACTTTCGAAGACATGCCAGAATACTCACTAACAATGACATCCGATGGATGTCCTAGGAAACATTACAAAATATATCCGACCCAGGACATCCCAAAGACGTCCTCGCATAGACGTTTTATGTGATGTTCCGATTGGGACATCCATAGGAATTCCTTTGGGGAAATTCATGAAAATGCACTGAATCGGACGTCCCAAGGACAATGATTTCAACTCCCGGACATTCGGACATGATTTGTACCAAATAGGGACGTCCCTGGGACATGGTGTGCTATTAGGGTTTATTCTTTCCGATAGACCTCTAACATACGGAACGCACAGGGTGGTTTGTGTCGGCTCATCTGGTTTCTTGTTCTTATCCCCCTGCGAGCTAGAACCTCTTCTATATGTTTTTTGGGGTACCCATTTCGTCGCAGATCTTTCTTGATGTTGTCCAATTCGATGGTAAGACTTTAATCTGTGTTACATAGGTTGTAGGCACGGTCCACCAGCGATCGAACAACCCCTCTCTTTGTAGCACCATGATGGTTCGATTCGAAGTTCAGGTATTGTCCGGTATGAGTCGGCTTTCTGTATACTGATGTTTGGCACTTATCATTGTTCTATTGAACTTTCACGTCTAGAAAAGGTAATCCGTCTTGCGTCTCCTTTTCCATCGTGAAGTTTATGGACTTCCTGATGTTATTCAGATGTTCCAAAAAGACGTCATATGAAAAACGTGTCGTCAACATATCTCAACCACATCTGAGGTTTCTTATGGGCTGTCTCTGTAGCAAAAGTTTCAAACCATTCCATATAGATGTTTGCTACCAAGGGCGATAGTGGGGATCCCATCGGTAGTCCGTCTTCCTGGGAGAAAAAGCGGTCTTTTTCTTGAAAATAACAATTTCGCAGGCAACATTCTAGCAGGTCCATAATGCCACGTACTGGTAGGTTCGTCCTGTTCTTCAGCTCTGTGTCTTCTTGCAGATTTTTCCGAATAATTTGCAAGGCCTCTTCTACCGGGACGTTGGTGTAGAGACTTTCCACGTCAAAACTGACGAATTGGTCTCCTGGTGCTACTCTGACCCCTTCCAGGATCTCTACAAAGTGCCTGGAGTTCTTCACGAACGTCGAGGTATTGCCTTGCAGTGGTTGGATAATCGGTAGTAGGAACTTGGCTAGATTGTAGGTAGCTGAGTCTCTGGAGATGGTAATCGGTCTCAAAGGAACTTCTGCCTTGTGGATTTTTGGTAGTCCATAAAGGTGCGGTGGCTTGCTGTGGTGTGGTGTCAGCATTGATCTTTCTCTATCTGAGAAAAATTGTTCGTACTTTTTTAGCGTCTGGTACACCTTTCTTTCTATCGTTGCAGTGGGATCTTTAGCCAATCGTTTGTATTCACCTTTACCGAGTACCTCCTCGATTTTTCTCTCGTAGAGGTCGCTGTCCATGACGACCGTTGCGTTTCCTTTGTCCGCAGGCAGAATCTTTATTGTGTTGTCTTTCTTCAGATTGTTCAATGCTCTCTGTTCTTCCCGGCTGATATTGTTTTTCAGATGTGGCTCTTTTTCCAGTAGGCCTCTCACCTTCCACCTGAATTCTTCTGCTTCAATCTGGTCGATGCGCCCACTGGTGGATTCTATGGCAGCGATAATTTCAAGAGTTGGTATTTCCTTCGGTGTCAGCAAAGTTTAAGCCCTTCGCTAATAGGGATTCTTCGGTGTTTGATAGCGGTCGGGAGCTCATGTTGATGGCAGTATCCTTTCGTTCGATTTGTTTTTCGGATTCCTGTTGGCGTTGTTTCTGTACCAGTTTATCCCACTTACGCTGGTGTGTCTTTTCGGCATTCTGACGGATCCATGTGCACTTTTTGTCAATTTTGGCCAGGATAGGTCGATAGTCTTCTTCTAGTGTAAGTCTCTTGATTTCCTCAAACCGCTGAATAGCATCATCCATTAGGTATGCTCTCTTCCAGCGATGATGATTGAGTTGACACCTTACGCCCGACTAGCATTTTCCATAATTCGGTTCACCCTTCCCCCCAAATTGCTTTGCATAGAAAATTTATATGCGTCTCTTCCTTGGTGACTTTGATCATGGTCTTCTCGTATCCTCGAAATTTGTCGCTGAAACCGGGTCCATACCGGATGTTCAACGTTTGTTTGAAAGTGGTTGACAATGTTTCACTTTGAGTAAGGTTATTCTGGACTTTCATTGTCTAAAAAAGAACAAAGAAAAATTCAATTCTCTGCAATTTTTAATCACGACGTTTCAATTGTTAAAATCTACAGTCGTTATCAAGTGTATAATGCGACAATTTCAAGGATACTTCTTATATATGCTGTGGATAATTTTGTGTCATTAGCCTAGGGGTAATTTGGCGGTATTCAGGTAAGCTTGTTAATTACTGTTGTTAATTCTTATCGCAATTTCAATTGATCCATGCCACTAATTAAGGGTTTCCACACATTACGGATTTCTATGCTAGCTTGACTAAAGACTTTGTTGTTCATAATATATGCACTCTCTTTAAACTTCCTTCTATACCAGCCCTCTTCTTTATGGATGACTTCGGCTTCAGTCCATTTTATGTTGTGTTGGGTCGTCCTGACATGATCCGCTATTCCTGACTTTGATGTTTCTCTTCGTTGAGTGTTTCTCTTGTGTTCAGCGAGTCTAACGCTAAGTGGTCTCTTAGTTTCTCCAAGATGAGCTTCGCCGCATTCACAAGGGATACGGTAGATGCAGTGTTTGGAGTCAATGTCAGCGTTACGTGGTCTGGTCTTTGTGAGATGGCTGCGAATAGTGTTACCTGACTTGAAACATGTCCGTATTTTGTATTTCGACCCAATTCGCTTTATTCTTTCCGATAGACCTCTAAAGGAAAATGCTAGTCGGGCATTAGTAAGGTGTCAACTCAATCATCATCGCTGGAAGAGAGCATACCTAATGGATGATGCTATTCAGCGGTTTGAGGAAATCAGAGACTTACACTAGAAGAAGACTATCGACCTATCCTGGCCAAAATTGACAAAAAGTGCACATGGATCCGTCAGAATGCCGAAAAGACACACCAGCGTAAGTGGGAGAAACTGGTACAGAAACAACGCCAACAGGAATCCGAAAAACAAATCGAACGAAAGGATACTGTCATCAACATGAGCTTCCGGCCGCTATCAAACACCGAAGAATCCCTATTAGCGAAGGGCTTAAACTTTGCTATGACACCGAAGGAAATACCAACTCTTGAAATTATCGCTGCCATAGAATCCACCAGTGGGCGCATCGACCAGATTGAAGCAGAAGAATTCAGGTGGAAGGTGAGAGGCCTACTGGAAAAAGAGCCACATCTGAATAACAATATCAGCCGGGAAGAACAGAGAGCATTGAACAATCTGAAGAAAGACAACACAATAATGATTCTGCGTGCGGACAAAGGAAACGCAACGGTCGTCATGGACAGCGACCTCTACGAGAGAAAAATCGAGGAGGTACTCGGTAAAGGTGAATACAAACGATTGGCTAAAGATCCCACTGCAACGATAGAAAGAAAGGTGTACCAGACGCTAAAAAAGTACGAACAATTTTTCTCAGATAGAGAAAGATCAATGCTGACACCACACCACAGCAAGCCACCGCACCTTTATGGACTACCAAAAATCCACAAGGCAGAAGTTTTTTTGAGACCGATAACCATCTCCAGAGACTCAGCTACCTACAATCTAGCCAAGTTCCTACTGCCGATTATCCAACCACTGCAAGGCAATAATTCGACGTTCATGAAGAACTCCAGGCACTTTGTAGAGATCCTGGAAGGGGTCAGAGTAGCACCAGGAGACCAATTCGTCAGTTTTGACGTGGAAAGTCTCTACACCAACGTCCCGGTAGAAGAGGCCTTGCAAATTATTCGGAAAAATCTGCAAGAAGACACAGAGCTGAAGAACAGGACGAACCTACCAGTACGTGGCATTATGGACCTGCTAGAATGTTGCCTGCGAAATTGTTATTTTCAAGAAAAAGACCGCTTTTTCTCCCAGGAAGACGGACTACCGATGGGATCCCCATTATCGCCCTTGGTAGCAAACATCTATATGGAATGGTTTAAAACTTTTGCTACAGAGACAGCCCATAAGAAACCTCAGATGTGGTTGAGATATGTTGACGACACGTTTGTCATATGGAACCACGGAGACGAGGACCTTGACGTCTTTTTGGAACATCTGAATAACATCAGAAAGTCCATAAACTTCACGATGGAAAAGGAGACGCAAGACGGATTACCTTTTCTAGACGTGAAAGTTCAAAAGAACAATGATAAGTGCCAAACATCAGTATACAGAAAGCCGACTCATACCGGACAATACCTGAACTTCGAATCGAACCATCATGGTGCTACAAAGAGAGGGGTTGTTCGATCGCTGGTGGACCGTGCCTACAACCTATGTAACACAGATAAAAGTCTTACCATCGAATTGGACAACATCAAGAAAGATCTGCAACGAAATGGGTACCCCAAAAAACATATAGAAGAGGTTCTAGCTCGCAGGGGGGATAAGAACAAGAAACCAGATGAGCCGACACAAACCACCCTGTGCGTTCCGTATGTTAGAGGTCTATCGGAAAGAATAAAGCGAATTGGGTCGAAATACAAAATACGGACATGTTTCAAGTCAGGTAACACTATTCGCAGCCATCTCACAAAGACCAGACCACGTAACGCTGACATTGACTCCAAAAACTGCATCTACCGCATCCCTTGTGAATGCGGCGAAGCTTATCTTGGAGAAACTAAGAGACCACTTAGAGTTAGACTCGCTGAACACAAGAGAAACACTCAACGAAGAGAAACATCAAAGTCAGGAATAGCGGATCATGTCTGGACGACCCAACACAACATAAAATGGACTGAAGCCGAAGTCATCCATAAAGAACAGGGCTGGTATAGAAGGAAGTTTAAAGAGAGTGCATATATTATGAACAACAAAGTCTTTAGTCAAGCTAGCATAGAAATCCGTAATGTGTGGAAACCCTTAATTAGTGGCATGGATCAATTGAAATTGCGATAAGAATTAACAATGCTGTACCGGAGGGACCTGGCACAGTAATTAACAAGCTTACCTGAATACCGCCAAATTACCCCTAGGCTAATGACACAAAATTATCCACAGCATATATAAGAAGTATCCTTGAGATTGTCGCATTATTCACTTGATAACGACTGTAGATTTTAACAGTTGAAACGTCGTGATTAAAAATTGCAGAGAATTGAATTTTTCTTTGTTCTTTTTTAGACAATGAAAGTCCAGAATAACCTTACTCATGGATGAGACTGTTTTGTACTAGGTTGAGAATTTTAGGTGCTAGTTTACTTACCGTTAATTTATTACATCAAATATTTCATCAATATGAATGGTACTGATTTTTTTTTTCATATGCAACAACTGGTTGATTACATTTGCTTAATTTCACTCTTATATTCCTTTGTTCTATATTATTACTATACACTTGCGTTTCTGGGCCAATATCACTTCTTCTAAAGTAAATGTTCGTATCAAGATCTTATCATGGTAACGTATGTCAGGTCTTAGAGTGTATTTTCAAAACTGTGGAGATAGTCTAGTCAACATAATATGTACCATTTATTACAAAAAATTTGTATAGTCACCGAAAATTATGATCAAGGTGTCATTCGATTCGATCTGATTATCATGTAGAAAGTTTAAGTAAAGGTCCCAAAAGGAGCCAAATAAAATTGCGAAAGTTATAAACAATTGAGTGAAAAAAAGTGGGGTTTGTTTATTTTTGAATATCTTAAATATTAAAAGAGATCTGAAAAGATCAGCAAATTTACTGAAAAAAGTTCTGACTCCCGAAACTGCACCTCCAATATTTATGATTTTTATAGAGCCCTGAAAATAGGGTAGTCTGGCTTCCGCGCGCGTTGCGTCACTCTGACACAACAACAACAAAAATTATTTTAACATATTAAATATGAACATTAAGGAATAAAAAAATCATGTACCATTGGGATACATCAATTAACAATAATCCGCGGTTAAAGAAATGTTATCCCAATTTCTCCATAAATTATGCATTTGTTAATTAACAAATTTTTCTAAACTGAATGTTAACATAAAAACCCCGATAATTATTGAACTAGGATTTTTTTTACTCAGTGAAGTTATTCTTAATAGGCTTACGAATAGATAACCATAGCAAAAATTGTAAAATTTTGATTTTCCACTTTTTTATTAACAATTGAAAATAAAAAAATAAAAAAGAAAATGACATTTTTTAGCAACAAATACATTTTTTTAAGGAATCCTTCTTTCTTTAAAAATCATAATTTTCATCAATTACATCATATTACAAAAAAAAATTATTTGCTCATAAACAATGTATCTGTGTATAACAATTTTTAAACCCTTAGAAATCGAATCATTTAAGATATTAAAAAAAATAACTTTTTTTAATTTTTTAATTTTTGTTAATGAAAAAGTGGTAATCAAGATTTTACAATTTTTGCATCG
Organism: Chrysolina oricalcia; assembly: GCA_944452925.2. Lineage (NCBI taxonomy): Eukaryota > Metazoa > Arthropoda > Insecta > Coleoptera > Chrysomelidae > Chrysolina > Chrysolina oricalcia. Next base: position 26,571,299 of record OX101809.2, read on the forward strand.
AATATCTATTTGTAAGCCTATTAAGAATAACTTCACAAAGTGAAAAAATCCTAGTTCAATAATCATCGGGGTTTTTATGTTAACATTCAGTTTAGAAGAATTTGTTAATTAAGAAATGCAAAATTTATGGAGAAATTGGGATAAATTTTTGTTACCGCGGATTATTGTTAACTGATATGTATCCCAATAGTACATAGATTTTTTAAATTCCTTATTGATATTCATATTTAATATGTTAAAATAATTTTTGTTGTTGTGTCAAAGTGACGCAACGCTCACGGAAGCCAGATTACCCGTTTTTGGCTCTATTTTCAGGGCTCTGTAAAAATTATAAATATGGGAGGTACAGATTGGGGTGTCAGAACTTTTGTTCAGTAAATTTGCTGATCTATTCAGATCTCTTTTAATATTTCAAAAATCTTTAATATTTTCCGAGATATTAAAAAAAACCAAAGGCCCACTTTTTGTTCACTTGATTGTTTATAACTTTTGCATTTTTTTCGGCCCCTTTTGGGACCTTTCCTTAAACTTTCTACATGGCATTACGAATGGAATCTTCCTTTTGGTGAACAAAGTTCGGTAGTCCAAATCCCACGAAAACTAGTTCAATGCATTTTTAGGTTCAGAAAAAATCCTATTGTTCACTTCCTTCAAATGGGAAATACATTTTTTTGCGGAAGAAGTATGTGGACCTCCGCCCTTAGACCACTCAATGCTGTGGACAACCGCTAGTGAAGTTTTTCTTGAAGCACCTCTTTTCTTCTTCCAGTCATTGTGTTAATTGTGTAGGAACATGTGGTTTTTTGTGCCGTACAATGTTTAATAATAACATTCCGTCTAGAAGTAATTTTTTTATTGAATCAGCTCCAACAATGTACTGATCGACAAGCGTAAGGAGGCCTCCGAGAATTGGTTGCGCAGTAGACAAAACACTGGAGTGGGGCAGGAGCTCAATCGCTCTGCCTTATTAAACAGTAGTCGATCTTTGTCGCACATCTACTCACGCTTTCTATCGTTTGCGCATCTCAGAGGCATCCTTACGCTTGTCGATCTGTACGTTATTTCGAAGAGAGACAGTCATCCGAAGGTGTAGTGTTGATGGAAAATATTATAATATAATTTTCGGTGACTACAAAAAATTTGTAATAAATGATACATGTTGACTAGACCAAGATTTGAATACCTACTAAATGTAATGGATTTTTAAGGAGTACTTTGAATGATTATTACGATGTTATTATCGCTGTCGAAACATATTTGCAGAGTGGAGTTCTGGATTCGGAATTAGTATAGTTATTGAGCATTTCAGTGTGGTAACAAAGTACCGATAGAAATATTGAATTTTTAGGTATAACTACATGGGGGTAAAAGTTCAGCTGGCAATTAAGAAAAAGTATAAAACTTCAAACATCATAAGATAGACTTTATTTTTGCAAGGGGAATATACCGGGTGTCCGCGGAAGGTGACTCGCCCCTATAACTTATTTGTTTTTGTAGATAATGGCATGAAATTTGGAGGATCTGCATAAGACATAAAACTGAAACTTTCACCAGAAGTGACTTAAACTTTGGATTTTTAAATGGGACACCCTGTATATTTTCATCTCTTTTGTCTCCATATAACATTCTAAAAACAACCATGTATCATTTGTCACTTTTTGTAACAATTTTTTTTTAATTTTATATTTTTACCTACAGTGCTATCGATACTTTCAAATCACTAATTGCAGCCATAAAATTTTGGGAAAATACAAATTCAGTGTTTTCGGTAAAAATGTACGTGCTATGTAAAATGTTATTTTAAAATTGAAATTACGTAAAAAACTTCAAAAACTACTTTAGATGTTTCATGAAATGAAGCATCTTTTGGTAGTAAAATAAGATTTAAATGCATCGGAGTAACCTATGACAAACATAACTGATAAAACAAAATCATTAAGGAGGTCGACTTCTTATTTTCCCTCGCTTCTACAAAAGTACATTACGTATTTATAATGTAATTCTTTGAAGAACATGTATAGTTGTCGTCAAACATATAAGATAAATAAAAAAGGCGCAAAAATGGTCTTATCTTGTCCATCTCTGCCTGGAAAGGGCCACATAATATTGGGGGCAAGTAAAATTTGTTTGTGGTGCAAGAGTTTGAAATAGCTAGTGCATTATAGGTAAATTCGCCATGGGTAAATAATTTTTCAATTGCATCAAATTCATTATTGAGAGAGGATTAATCAATTCTTTTTGTTTAGATAAACGAGTATACTAGAAATCGATACTAAGTACAAAGAAACAATTTAAAAAATATATGCAGTATAATGATTCCATTTATCATTCATTAAAAAGTTATTCAACAAAAAGAATAACAAATAAAAAAATTTACAACATTCTCGTATATACACAGTTTTCATTCAGTACTGCATTCTTCACGACTAAACATCTGGATCAGATGTTTTTGTTCAGATAATTTAAAAATAATCTAGAGAAGATAATTCTCAAATAAGTGCATATACCAACATGGTCTTCCATGAAAATAAATTCAACTTTCCAATTAATCGCCCTGTGTTTTATTTATATGAACTCTCTGTAATCCTATATTTTCAGATCGGATAGTGCGTTGCCACGTTATCATTATTTATACAGATTTTATTGCGAAAAATTTCTTCACTTTGAACTGGAATAATACTTTCGCGGTTGAAGATTTTCTAATAGATGATTTGCACCTTGTGTGAATTTTTCTGATGGAAGCTCTCAGTATGGTATGTCAATGATCAATTGTGCTAAAATTCAAAAATTATATGTATCATATGAGTGTCTTGAACGGAATTTTCATCCGACACAATTACATTAAATTTTGGTGCCGAATATTGTTTTCTCGTTTTTTATCGGTGATTTCTACCAAGTTTTAGTGCAATCATATTTGAAGGGCCCAGTGGAAAAACGATGAGGTTCCATATTTTCCGAAATCGATATTTTAGCGGCATCTGTTAGCTTATAGCTCGAAGTATCAACATACCAAACCTTACTGGGGACAAACAATGACATTCCATTAAAAACTGCGGTCGAAAGTAGACAGCACAGTGTAAAAACGATGACACTCCCACATTAGATTTCGCTTTTCTCAACTTTTTAAAAGGTGGAACCTCATCGTTTTTCCACTGAACTATTAATTTATTTCTTGCATAAAATTGAATGTTCTCTCATATCCTAAAATCAAATTCGGGAATATAATCAATATTGGACACTGGCATTCTGTTTCGTATAATCATATTTTTATTCATTTGCTCTTGGGTATTTTGTGATCCTCCAGTAATAAAAGTAAATTCAATATTAATATTCAACTTTAACGCCCTGCATTTCGAAAACGAATTGTTGTCTTTTACATGTTCACCTATAGACATTATTTTCCTTGTAATGTGAGAAATTAATGAACGGACCGGTCCACCTTAGGAATCATCCTGTATAAGCAAATATTGTGCTAGTCCTCACATTTCCTTCAAAAAAATTAAGCAAGTTATCAATTAAAAAGTATATATATTTCTGCCAAAAATGCATAGTACCACGCTATACACACCTTATATGGTAATCACATGAGAATATTGGCTAAATTCAGTGCGAGTCAATATCAATACTTACATAAGTTCAGGAAATTACCAGGAAATTAATTCCTATTTTGTCAATAACCAAACACAGTTTTTTAGACAAAAAATTGCAATAAATCAATAAATAAAATTATTGACATCTTCACATTCATTCAAATTATTCCACCTATCGCCCCCACGTTACACTTGGCGCGGAAGATGTAAAGGCCCGCACAGCAATTAGGTATGTTATTTCCATGCAGGGTCGGGCGTAGTTATAATAGAAATCACAGCTGTATGCGGTACGCGCAGCTATTAGCAAATTAGATTTCGACGGGGCAGTTGTTTACCTATTCTAAGGATACTAATAATAATAAAAATGGATTATTCTGAATACAAAAGTTACAGTGCTTTTGTTAAATTAACTTGATTAATCTGCACGCATCATAATATTTAGCGGCATATGTACTAGTCCGACCCTGGTCGGCGACATGGGAATCAATTTCTTGCTAATCGACCATTTTTTGCGCCTTTTTTTATTTATCTTATATGTTTGACTACAACTCATATATATGATGATATTTATGCAAGAAGATGTTTCATTAGCTTTTGGATATTTGATCTTGTTTTATCAGTTGCGTTGGTTACAGGTTGCTCCGTACATTTAAATCTTACCTATTTTAATCTCTTACGATCCTTCATTTTGAGAAATCTCGAATGTAATCTTTTGAAGTTTTTTAACGGAAGTTTGTTTGAAACCTAATAATGTGCAGTATCAAACTAATCGTAATCAAATGCTCTTTTATCCTAACCCGACGACGAGCAACCATGTTGCCATTTGAAAATAATTAGTAATACATTTTTTTTAAATGAAATGTGTAGCAGATACATTTTGATCAAAAACAGTAGGTAAAGTAGTATTATTTTCAAAATTTTAGGTATGAAAGTAGTGATATGAAGAAAAAAATTCGATCACAAAAAGTTACAAGTAATACATGGTTGTATTCAGTATATGTCATATAGAGCCTGAGACGTGAAAATATACCGGGTGTCTCATTTGGAAATTGTTTGGAAAGTTTATGTCACTTCTGGTGAAATAACTGGAAATGCATGAAGCGGAGTTACTTGCCTTTATACAGAAAAGTTATAGGGACAACCGGTATTGTGCATATCGACAAAACATACATTTTCGGTCAGGAACCGACTGCGATTTGAACGTTTCCAACCAAATATTGGACAAATTTCAAGATTTTGATCATTCCAACGGCTTTAGATTATAATATACTTGAACTTTTTCATTGTCCGGTTTAAACTTTTTTTTTTCTACAGAAAATAGCTTCAAAATGTTGTGCAACCGTAGACACGTGTTTCGAGCTTAAGCTTTCATCAGTATGGTAAAATCAAGTGAGAAGATGTACAACACTTGGATGTAAAAATAGATACAAAGGAAGTCAACAACAGGAAGCCAACCACACATTTGTGGCATCGGTTAGAAGACCTTGTACTCACAAGGCAACAATACTAACGTCGCCTCGGAGGCAGCTATAGCTACCAGCGTGACATTCCTACCCACGAAATTACAAATAAGGATGGATTTAGCGAGGGACAATATATGAAAATATAAAAGTAGAAAAGTTATTGGGTATATCCCTCAAAATGTTGTGCAACCGTAGACACGTGTTTCGAGCTTAAGCTCTCATCAGTACGGTAAAATCAAGTGAGAAGATGTACAACACTTGGATGTAAAAATAGATACAAAGGAAGTCAAAAACAGGAAGCTAACCACACATTTGTGGCATCGGTTAGAAGACCTTGTACTCACAAGGCAACAACCCAGCAAACACAGTTACATCACAGATGCATCGCAGCGATGTAACAATGTGATCTGCGATATCGCATTCTATGTCGAATAGACGTCGCTGCCATGTCGGAGGGATGTTATTTTGTCCCACGCAAGATTCATCCATGCGACGTCGCTGCAACAAGTTCTGCGATGTAACAACGATATATTTTCTGAGATGTAACTGCGATGTATACGAGATGATTCCATATTGATATCGCAGGTATGTGAACATGTGACATATCACAGCGATGTACTTTTGTCACGCAGGGGTTAGGTAATACAAAGGAAAATATATCAATGAAAAAAAGCTTTGGATGGAAAATATATGTATTTAAACATTTTATTTTCAATAAATATAATGTACTCAAAATGAAACAACATTGTTCTAATCGAAGCATTTTCCAACAGTAAAAAATAATGATACCTATAAAACAATAAAACTTTATCATCCGTCTTTTATGACGATAAGAGAAAGAGGGAAATGAACGATTTGCCATAGTTTCAAGTGAAAAATTATTGTTACTTACTTTTATCCTGGGAACTATTCCTTGAAAAAGTTATTTTCACAGCTTTGTCACAGGATATTAAACATTTATTAAATTACTATGACCATTAGTTAATCGAACTTGGTGCAACAAGCAATTTTTGGTTATTCTATTCTATTCTAAATTAATTAAATGGACTTTGTCTTATCGACATATATCCAGCTTCTAGTGTACTCTGCTGCGAGAAATCCGTTCCCATCCGGCCTCTAACCGGAGTAGACAGCAAAGCTGGAACGCAGTTGTCTTGCTCTAGGCAATACTGCATCCCATATTAATAAATTCAAGTAGGTTTAAATAGCAGTAGGCCCCTAGCTCCGACAAATCCGTTGTCATCCAGCCTGGACCGACGTAGGAAGCTAGAGAAGTAGACAAATTCACATAACACGTATAAACGATGCACAATAATTTTTGCTTATGTTCAATGTTCTTCTTCATCTTAATCCTTTAATGAGCTATGCTTGTGCAATTTACTGAGAATCCACATATGTGTTATGCAAGAATCTGTCTCGCCTCGGCCTCTAACCGACGTAAATAACACGGGCTGCGTCGAGGGATGAGGATTGTCTTGCTCGAAGCAATATCCTCACCCTGGTCTATTGTTTGCTTACACTTCATGCACATTAGGTATTAGATGGACTAAGACCTAATGGCAAACATTCACTAACATTTACATACACTTCTACATTAACTTGACTTCCAACACGAGGCCACCGTCTGACCTCAACCGCTGCCGGAAGTCGAATCTATGTTCAATGTTTATGATCGAGAAGCAAAATGAACGAATATAGAAATTTACGAATCTCAGGCGCATATGCAATGGCGTTCATTGTTGACACCGCAAAAAACACATAAGATAACATCATCGCGGCGAGGAGAAATTTGTAAAATCGCAACTGTGACATCTTAGAAATGACAAGTCATAGATTAGCTTTTGTACATCGCAGCGATGCAACGTATGTAATATCGTACTGTTGCCTCATTGCGACATTTTAGAGATGTCATGTCAAAGATGTATTTGCTTCTGTACATCGCAGCGATGCAACGTTTTTGATATCGCCGTGTTGCCTCATTGCGACATCTCAGAGATGTCATGTCACAGATGTATTTGCTTCTGTACATCGCAGCGATGCAACCTTTTTGATATCGCCGTGTTACCTCATTGCGACATCTCAGAGATGTCATGTCATAGATGTGTTTGCTGGGAACTAACGTCGTCAGAAGGTCTTCTAACCGATGTCACAAATATGTGGTTAGCTTCCTGTTGTTGACTCTTCCTTTTTATCTATTTTTACATCCAAGTGTTGTACATCTTCTCACTTGATTTTACCGTATTGATGAGAGCTTAAGCTCGAAACACGTGTCTACGGTTGCACAACATTTTGAGGGTTATACCCAATAACTTTTCTACTTATATTTTCATATATTGTCCCTCGCTAAATCCATCCTTATTTGTAATTTCGTGGGTAGGATTGTCACGCTGGTAGCTATAGCTGCCTCCGTGGACATTTGCACATACATACACGTTCTATTCATGTGTGAACAGAACATCGCAGTGGAGGTTCGATGTCTCAAAAACTCTTACTTTTAACATCTCTGAGATGTTTTTGTGCTCGCTGGGGCTTTTTCGAACTCTTCTCAAAGCCAAAAATACAAAAAATAAAATACATTTTTTTCAAATAAAATTTGACTACGACACTGGACTTGTTATATTTTCAAACTGGAGTCATAAATTACATGGAAAAATAATAATAATCATCTGCAGCAATACCAGTTTCAAACTCTTCAATTCATTTTTTTTAATATCAATCCTATGTATTATATATACGCCTTTACATGACATGAAAATTGACAATACTAGGAACAACTGTACATTTTTCAATTCAAATTGATAGCGATCTAATGGAGCATTGTAACAATATTTCACACATAATAATAATATGTCATATACAGAAGTATTATCTGAAATATAATTAAAATTTGGGAATCAATATTTTTTTATGACATTTTGGTAACAACCATTTGAAATTATTGCAAATCCAGTGGCGGTCAGATTTCTTTTAAAAAATTGCTAATACATTTTTTGGATCTTTGGCGAAAAAATAACTTTGAAGTATTAGGCCTTGAAATTTTGAATTTCATCTCGAATTTATGGCACTAAATTGAAACTTTTGATGCTCTATAAATTGAAAAAAATAGATTTTGAAATGGATTATAAATGGTGTCCCGCTCTTAAATGAATCACTCATCTGTACATATACAGGGTGGGGCACCGAAAACGAAACAGACCGAATATCTTCAAAAAACATATGTTGTGAAAAAAATGCAAAAAACATGTCGATTTTTAATCCAAAGGGAACATCTTCCTATCATAACGCCAACCTTCACATCTCTTCCCCCATCCCTTGGTCACTATCACTATAATTTCATAGGTAATTCAGCCATGTCAATGTTGCTACCTTACCTTTTATTTTGGCGCCCTCTTGCGGGAAAAACAACTGTTCTTCCAAATTATGGCAGCTCCAAAATGGCGGACATGATTTGCAATTATGGTCTGGTCTGATTCGATTCGAAATTGATATGTGTTGGTTTTCAGGGTCAAAAATTATGATTTGTTTGTCAATGCAAAAAAACAGGATGGTGGCTCCAAGATGGAGGACGAAATTTGTAATTATGGTCCGATTCGAATCAAAATTTGTATATGGGAATTTTCAGTGTCGGAAATTATGATTTTTTTGTAGATGCAAAAGCCAAGATGTCTGGCAAAATTTGTAATTATGGTTCGATTCGACCCGGCACCGAAAACGAATTCTCTAAAACACATGTGTTGTGAAAAAAATTTAAAAAAACGTTATTTTAAATCCAAAGGAAACATCTTCCTATCATAACACTCTCCCCACCCCTTGGTCACTCATACCATTTGAATAGGGAAAGTACTAAGTGTGACACAGCATTGAAAAGGTTATTCCATAAGGAATTCAGACATGTGAGTGGTCGCTACCTAACTTTCCATTTTGGCGCCCTCTTGCAGGAAAAACAACTGTTTCGTATTCCAACTTATGACATTGACTTGAAAGCTAATGTGAACAATTCACGAAAATATAACAAAAATTGAAAAAATCAACATTGTATGAACTTACAAATTGGAAAATTTTGCATAAATTGCTCAAAAACGTCAGACAGCGTTTCGAGACTAATATATACTCATGTATGGCAGTTCATGGCGAACACTTTGAGCATCTACTGTGAATTAATGTAGGTTGGAACGATTGGTTTAGAATTTATGCAAGGTTTTCCATTTTTAAGTTTATGCAATGCAAATTTTTCTATCTTTCGAAAGCCTTTATTCAACTTGCCCTGTTGTTGTATGTATATATGTATGTGTGTATGTATGTGTGGGACAAATCTTGCAGCTGACTTCTGTCCCACTTCTAGTTGTCCGATCAACTTGAACTTTGGTAGGTGTTCATAATTGCGATGACAACGCATTATGGAATTTTTGTTGGAAAAAACAACAAAATGGCAGCTCCAGGATGGCTGATGAGATTTGTAATTATGGTCCTATTCGGTTAAAAATTGGATTGTGGGGGTTTTAGGTACAGATTTTCGGCATGACTAAAAATAATTGAATGAAATTGATAAAAAAGCTATTATACAAATAATGAAGAAAAAAATATTTTTTTAGATGTGGGACGTAGGTTATTCTGTGCGTAAGATATTCGAAAGCTTGCTGCGAGTACAAAATAAGTATTCTTGAGCGGTAAAAGTTTGATTCTGTTATACACAGAACAACCTACGTCACACAACTAAAAAAAATATTTTCCTTTTTATCGCATTTGTATAAAAGTTTTTTTATCAATTTGACTAATTCATTTTAGTCGTACTGGAAACTTGTAAAACCCCCTTTGAATCGAATCACAAATTTCGTCCGCCATCTTGGTTTTTTGAATTCACAAAAAAATCATAATTTCCGACCCTAAAAATCCCCACATACTAATTTTGATTCGAATCGGACCATAATTAAAAATAAAAAGTTAGGTAGCGAAAATTGACACAGCTAAATTCCTTATAAAATTATCTTTTAAATGATGTGACAATGTTTGGGTGATAGTGCCCAAGGGGTGGGAGGAGAGGTATGACAGTTGAGGTTATGATATGAAGATGTCCCCCTTGGATTAAAAATCGACATGTTTTTGCATTTTTTCACAACACATGCGTTTTAAAGATATTCGATCTGATTCGTTATCGGTGCCCCACCCTGTATAATAAGACTAAGAATTTTCAAAAAACAATTTTGGACCTGGTCATTGTTTCAGAAAATAACTGGGCAATTGCGAAATAAGAAAAAGATTATCTCCCTTTTGGCAAAGAAGATGTGTATATCATCCCGCCTTAGAAATAAGTATTAACAATACGTCACGTCTCAAGTTGAAGGAAGTAAAATGAATTGCAATAAAATTTTAAGATCTTCTTTAGTTTAAGCGAAGGTGTTAGAGATGCGAATTGAAAAACACTTTTAGCTACGACAACAGATTTAACTGATTTCTACAATAAAGTATGCCACAAAATAATTGATAATTCTGAACCAAAATTTTTTATATTGATAATAGTATTTGAAAATTTTCGGTCTGGTTCACAATAGAAATAGGTAAAAGTTTTGTTGAAAGAAAAAAAAACTGATGATGTCTATACAGAGCGGCTTTTTTAAGTCCCTCCTCCCCCCTAACACCGGTTATCTTTCGAGGTAGAAACATGAAACAAAAATCGTTTTGATTGGTATCACCGATACTACTGTATGAAATGAAAGACATTGCAAATGCCCGATAGGGGACACATCGATAGAAAAATACCAAATAGCATTACCCATTGTTGAAAAGAGAATTCAATTCTCTTTTCAACCATATAATCTTTTATTGCTATTTACACAATTTCGATATCTTTGCATTTCGAAATTTTCTGAATTCTCTCTTCAACCATATGTGTCACTTGATCCCCCACGCCATTTGGAATTTTTAAATTGATGTGCCCCCCACCCCCCTATCAAGTTATCACAATGTCTTTTAATCCAGAAAGTAGTATAGGTGATCCCATTAAAAACGGTTTTTGATCAATTCTGTCAAACCGTTCGAAAGCTAACAGGGAGGGGGTTAAGAAAAGCCGCCCTGTAAAAGGAAAAATTTAAGAACATATGAAAACCAGTAAAGAATCTTATTAGGTAAAAATTATATTTACTGGAAGTCTGTGATGAAAAAAATCGTGTTTTGCGGTAAATCATAGTGAAACAACGCATCAAGCCATTCAAGCCTCGCCTCAAGCATCAAAAACAAACACATGTACATAAACCTACAAAGTAAAGAATCGAGCATCGCCTTTTCAGTGGAATTACATTTTATTTTCAAGATGCCCGAAATGTGCGCTCAAGGTCTTGTTAACACCAGCCGTATTTTGTTAGTATAGTAGTTAAGTTGAAGTGAGAAGAGGTAAAGTATAGTGTTGTGTTTAAAATGAATAAAGAGAAATTAATAATTGAAGTATTTATTTGGCCTGCAATATGGGATAAAACAAATAGGAGATATCACAACAAATGTGTTGGATAAAGCGTAGACGGAAATAAGCAATGTTCCAAATATGTCTGGTAAGGCACAAAAAAACAATGTAAATAAAACAAAAAGTCTATATTATAACAAACTGTTTTATATTTTGAAAAGATAAAAAAAAATTATACATTCATTCCTATTTCCAACACCTCACTATGACTGTGGATTCATTATTATTCTTACAACTGCTCTAGGCGCCCTCTGATGCCAGGGTTGAGTCGATGCCTGAGGCGAGGCTTGATGCGATGCTTCACTATGTTTTTACCCTAAAGGCCTTAATGGTACCATTTTTGTTTTGTGGAAATGCGCTGTTGGTCACTTCAGATTACTGGAAATCTGAATATTGGAGATGGATCGAAGTCACCAATAATCCTGTTCAATCAGATGAATCTTGCTATGAAATTTTAACTTGGGAGGTTAAAGAAACTCTGGATGTGGAAAATGTATTTATTTTCTGTCTATACCCTATTTTTAACAACATTCGACATTTCCAAAATATTTTATCACAAGTAAAAAATGTATTTTCATAGAAGCCATACAATCTATACAACTTTGACAAAGTGTATTTTTCAGCTCATTCGATAAACGAATGTTACAAAAATTCATTTTCATATTTGAAATCTTAATTGTCTAAAAAATGTAAAAGGCTAGGGTGAATTCTCCATTGACATTAGTCCACAGAAAGTGAAAAAATGTCAATCAAAGTGCCTAAATGAACAAATAATTTTGAAAAAATCAATATCACAAAGTTCGGCAGTCAACAGAACTAGCAGAGCTAGAACTGATTGTCTGGAATCATATTACTTTCAGCATACTTTTTGTCTTGAATTCCAGTGTACAAATACAATTCAATAACCCAGCATCCCATTTTGATCAGACCTACTCCTCTAGTGCCTTGGGGTCATTGATTAAGATTCCAATTTTTGTGGAATATATCTCACTCCTACTCCTTTTCAGAGCCTGCAAATAGTTATTTATGCAACAAGTGCAAAAAGTGGCCGAGTTGGACAGCACGGCGAGTGCAATAAACAATTTTTGCACGAGTTGCATACAACATTTTTTCTACGTTCATGCAAAAAGCAAAAAAATGATTTATTGAGGTGCGGCACTAGGTGTAGGAAAATGAAAAGCGCAACTTGAATACTTTATTATTAATATCGATTTGCATTGAAACAGGAACTAATACGTTACGAACAATTTAACTCAAACTTTATTTTTACCCTCAATGTTGAAAGTGAATGAACAATTGGTGCAATTTTCAATATGAATATTTCGTAGTGAAGTACCTATTGCCAATCTCACACACATCTGCTAAATATGTAGTAGGTTTAAACGTTTATGTTTGTCATGATGACACTAGTGAAATAAAGGACTTCTTTTTCCACTGAATATAGTTCAATTAAGTTTTGCTTTTAGCATGAATGTAGAAAAATAATATTTTGTGAGGAACTTTTGTTGTCGAGCCACAATGCCCTCATTTTCCTTTGAAAATGTATTCGTTTGAAAAAATTTTGTTGTTATTTTGATAGAAAAAGTTCTTGTCAATGTTTTTTCATTGCTAATGAGCGTTTCCAGTAATTTTCATAAAAAAATCATTTCGAAATATCGTTCTCACGTAACTCGTATCCAGTTTTTGATTTTTATTTCATCAATATTAAAAATTATTGACAACGGCAAACTAAACTAACGAATTTAACCTACCAGACGCAGAAGAAGAGGCGGGAAGCCGGGATACGTCAGTGCGCGAGTGATTCTGATTGGTCAATCGCGACCATGTCCGCGTCATCCCAAATTTTAACTAATCATATTACAAGAAGACACTGACGTCACAGCTGAGGAATGTTTGAATTTATACATTTGGAAACCACATTTTCAAAATTGAAGAAGAAATCAGTTTTTCATAATTTAGAGTGGACAAATGGTTACGACTATTTAAAAAACTGCCCTACGATACGTCATGTGTAGATACTGGAAATGCCCATTTAGCCGATGAAATAACGCAAGATTAGTATAGATTAGGGGTATTTTCATCGAAAACTAGCTTTCAATTGGAAAAATTGTTTGCATTTATCTCTCACCACCATATCTGAATTTTATGGAATATTCTATATTTTATTTGGTGTAATGATGACTTGTTTATTTTGTGGAAATTCATGATCACTTTGATGAAACGAAAGAAACACACTTTTGTCTTATTTCCACTAGTTTTTTTATTTTCACGACCGGTTTCGGGTTTTATCCCAGTATCAAGTATAAAAACTAACTAATACAATTGAACTCTAAGACCTAGTTATATAGGGAGTTTGTAGGTAAACTGGATGGAGAGGTAATTAAATGAACAGGGGTGAAACGATATCGTTTCACCCCTAAAATAAATAAAAAACTAGTGGAAATAAGACAAAAGTGTGTTTCATTAATTTCATTAAAGTGGTCATAGAAAATATTACAATTATAACAATATTTCTCAAAATCATATTAAAATTGGGAATTCGAAATTAGATGTACCATATAAATGGTAAATATTGAGACTTATGTTCGCTACTTTAGCGATGGCATCTAATTTTGAATTCCCAAGTGTCGACTGCTTTCACTGACAATGAGATGAGCAAAATCATTCTGTCGGTGACTGATAGAAACTTGGAGTTCAGCAAATAAGCTACCTAGGCCATTATTGTTTATTATATTCATGGAATCGCCGATCATATGAATTGTAATGTATCGATACACAATACCTATATACACCAGCAAATTTAGAGGAACGATCAAAATTAAGTCAAGGTGTAACAACTTTCTCTGGAACCGATTCAAATATTTTCTTGGTTTATTTTAGAGTAAAAAACAAAAAATTGAAAACATTTTATTATGCCAAATTGTAGCCTGATATTTTGCGTTTTATTCACTACATCTTGATTAATAGAAACAAAATCATTTAAAAAAAGGCGCGTAGTGACAAATTAAATTTTATTTGAACAAGTTAAATTACTACTTTTTTTTTTCAAACGTGTGTCTATTAAAACAATTTAGTTTGTCATTGTTTTTGTCAAAGTAGACAAAAATTAACTATCAGTGGTGAATGTGAGTGAGTGAGCGAAAGGTGTAGCATTGATTGAATATGGAATATTTTACAGAGTTGTTGCTGAAATGTTGGGACAATTCAAATATACGATATGTCGCAACGTCAGACGTTGGATGCAAACAGGAAAGTATGTGAGGAGAAAAGTGTTTCAAACGCTACTAAACCGGCGTAGAACAGCAACTCAAATAAGAAATGAACTGGAAAACGTACTTGGAACAAGATTAAATCATCGAAACATTGAAGCTAATTTGAAGGCCTTTTAGATCAAAGAATGTTTCAGAACTTCAGCGACGTCATCGAATGGCTAGATTATTTTCGCTAGAGCGCATCAAAATTTGGAAAATGACGATTTGGTCAAGGTTCTGTTCACAGATGAGAGTCGCTTTTGCGTTAATTCAATCGATGGCAGGAAAAGACTAACCGCTGCAAAGACAGTTCAATTGTTTTCTATAGTCTAGGGTGGAATATGTTTAGGGGCACGAAAGAGTTCGTGGTCAATGGGGGAATTTTAAATGCAGATGTTCTGCAAGAGCATGCCGTAAAGTAGAAAATTTTATGTTAATGCATGATAACGCCCGCCCCACATGACTTGTTCCGTCTTCAACTTTTTGAAGAAATTGAATAACAGCAATGGATTGGCCTGTATGTTCTCCAAATCTCAATCATATCGATCATTTCTGGGACATGCTAGGTAGAGATTAAACCAAAGAATGCATGTAGTTCAAAATACCAAACAAGTTTAGTAAGAACTGCTTTGATTAAAAATTGAGAAAATCTTCCACAAAACATCAGTGACAACATCATCAAAAGCATGAGGAATCGAATTGTTGATGTCATAATTACCCGTAGAGAACAGACGCGTTATTGGAAAAAAATCGTTGTGATTTTTCCAGTACAAATTTACTAGTACACTTTTTTCAATCCTGTATTTTGCTCAACATTTGAGATAAGAGTTCACAGAAGATCAGGCTACAATTAGGTACCATGCAATGTTTACAGTTTAAAATTTAGGCTTTACAAAAGTATGGATATAGCCAATAGGTTGATGGTTGGTACAGATTTTTCGATCATACTTAACAAAATAATCAATGAGAACTTTCCTTCCATGTTACCCGCTTGAAGAAATATTTTTCAGCTAGTCCAATTCACAAAGAACTACGAGGGTGTTGCTGTTCAAACGTGTCATACTGTATGTAGTAGTCCTTAGATAAGTTTCAAGGGTGTTAATTGACATATAGGCATACTACACTTTACATAGTAAAATTATCTGGTTTGTATGAAATTATGAAGATTACACGTAAAAATGCGCCACGGTCTATGAATTCTGTGAGAATAAAAATGTAAGTAGGTAGCGTTTTATAAAGTAGTATAGATTTATTTCACCTGTTAAAAAGTACAAAATAAATTTTAAAAAATATTTTTGCACAATAACAAGGAATTATAAATAAAATAAGGAAACAGAACCACTCGAAGAGAACACACAATTAAATTAAATCACAAATACATACGGTATTACAAAACTCATCAACGGTGCAGCAATTTCTATCTATTTTTTTATTACGATATTTAATAGATACTCACTTCAATATGCGATTTTGTGTCTGAATGATTTTTAGATTTCCCGATGAGTATTTGTTTGAAATGTGTCAAAGAATAGTATATCATATGCCAATCACTAGCAGAATTGTGTCAAATATCTTTGACTTTTGTTAGGAAAACACGTTTCTGCATTGATTCAACTTCTCAGAATATGAATCACATGCATTAATTTACATAACGTTCTCTCATTAGTTTGTAGCCTTAAAGTGTCAATGACTGGAGATTTCACCCTATAGACAGTCAAAAAGATGCAAAATACGTAAACAATCGGACTGCTAGATCAGGAACATCAAGTGGCCGAAGTGATGTTAGTACCTAAGGAGCAGATGGCACACCTGAACAAATGTCAATTTATGGATAAATTACCGCCAAAACAACCGTTAACAATAACCCAAAGAGCGAACAAATAACCTACGATAATCCAAACATCATTAAAAATCAGGACAATATGGAAAAAACAAACAAAATAGAGTGAACAAAAAAAAACATTGGCACAGGTCCTAGCGATAACTCCGAGTGCTAGGGGTCAGAGCGAAACGTATATGGGTTTATTTATTTCGAGTGAAAAGGGCAGCAACCGAAAAAAAAAACTATATTACCAAAAATCCACGAAAACAGCACAAAAATACTAGGGCACACAGGAATATCACAAAATAGCCTGAAAGAGTTGAAAACCAAGAGCTATATCATTAAAAGCTTGGAGAGAATACTATTAGAAAAAAGATAAAGATATAACACGAAAGACTGAAGCTAATCTGAAGTGAAAGGAAGAAAGAGCAGAGAAGAAGAACATGAAACAAACGAAAAAGAAGGGACAACAAAATATCGAATAAACGATGTTTTTTTTTGGATTTTCGTGGCCGTTACTTGATGGAAATTCATAGTATATGACACTAATGTAAACATGATTAAATTTCCACAGATTTATTGTCTACGCGACATGTTTCGATACACAGTATCTTTCTCAAGCGAATGTAATACATTAAATTATTCTACGTTGAATATAATTTAAATATCCTTCTTATCAATTGAGGTAATTAGAAACTACCTATAATAAAAATTAAAATTGACAATACAATGTAGGTGCATGTAAATCTCAAAACATAGCTACTACTTAATTAATTGAAAAGGATTTTTCAATTTATTAATTTCCAAGAATTCTAAATAATTAAGTCTAATACCATTATTTTCAACATGAAGGATTTCAAAGTTTTCATACAAGCCATGGTCTTCTTCCAAAATGTTTGGCATATGTAGAATGTGTTTTATTATTTACATAATTCATACGGTGTTCACGTACGCCATTTTCCCGCCCTTTTCCCTAGTATACCTCCCCAAGATACCATACTCTTAGTCGAAGGTTTACTAGATAGAAATCATGTCAACCCGGTTATTAAACAAGAGATATTAGACCTTTTGTCGATATGTCTTGAACAAAATTAATTTCAATTTGACAATAAAATATATTCTTCATCTGAAGGTTTGATCATGGGAAATCCGCTGAGTCCTCTACTAGCAGATATCTTCATGGACAACCTTGTAGGAATAATTCACAAGCACCCACTCTCGCAACAGTTTTGTATTGGTACAGATATGTGGATGACATTATTGTTTGTTTTAAAGGTACCAACCGACAGTTAGACACCTTTCATAAATATATTAACACTATTCACCCAAACATTAAATTCACAATAGAAATAGAAAAATCATAAATTTTTTTAGATTTGACAATAGGCAAAACAAACAACAAACGACATTTTTCTATTTTTCATAAACCTTCCCATACTGAAATCACTATTCATAATAATTCGATACATCCATATATACATAAAATATCAGTATACCATAGTATGATACATAGATTAGTGAATATTCCTCTTTCTGAAGACAATTTCTGCAAAGAATTAAATACCATAAAACAGATAGCAGTTAACGGATATCAAGTCAAGTTAATAGAGAATTCTTGCTACAAAATTACATAGAAAGGCTATCCAAGAAGTGTACCCCACTATGAGATACCTTGACAATAATTACAGAACTTTAGCTTATAGGACTCGTTTCAGAAAAAATAGCGTCGTTTTTGAAAAAACAAAATTTAAGAGTAGCATTCAGAACAGATAACACGTTGGGAAGGTTTATTAAAAATAATAAAGATAAAACACAAAAATCTGAAAAATCAGGAGTTTATAAATTGAATTGTGGATCTTGTTCCAAAGTACATGTAGGCCGCGTACGTGAACACCGTATGAATTATGTAAATAATAAAACACATTCAACATATGCCAATCATATTTTGGAAGAAGACCATGACTTCGATGAAAACTTTGAAATCCTCCATGTTGAAAATAAGGCCATTAAACTTAATTATTTAGAATTCTTGGAAATAAATAAATTCGAATTGTTTACTAAATGATCAAATGGACCTTAATAATTAAGTAGTAGCTATATTTTGAGATTTACAGGCACCTACACATTGTATTGTCAATTTTTATTTTTATTATAGGTAGTTTCTATTTACCTCAATTGATAAGAAGGGTATTTAAGTTATATTCAACGTAGAATAATTTAATGTATTACATTCGCTTGAGAAAGATACTATGTATCGAAACATGTCGCGTAGACAATCAATCTGTGGAAATTAAATCGTGTTTACCTTAGTGTCATAAACGATAATGATCAAGAGAACAACAATTGCGAGTATTCAAGATCCAATGAAAGGGAGATTTGCGGAATTTGTTCCGTCGAAATGATCATCAGCGACAGAGGATGAAGATGATAAAAAAATATACGCTGTGACATTTGCCCCAGATGGTTCCACATGAAGTGCACAGAATTCATTGGGTTACCAAACGAACATGCTAATACAAATTTACCTATTGCGTTTAATAAGTGAATTCATTTACTGTGATTTTATTATTTCAAACTTGTTTTGTTATTTAGTGATTTTTTATTTTACATTATTGTTGAGATAGAGATTTATTTTCTGATAACGAAAATATTTTAATTTATGTTTTATTCATATTTTTGTGCTTTCATTTCATTTTGTCTTGAAATTTAATCTTTTATGGTATTTCCTGTGAATACTTTCCACTAAAGCTGGTTAGGTTAGCACCGACGGAACAAAGCAAGTTAGTAGTAAAATGATTGCTATAAATACGAATTGGAAGACATCTTCAAACTATTTTGCCTCGTACTATTATTTATCGGAAATGTCGGTAGATCCATCGCTCCCGACGTGCAGTGCACCTCACTTGAAATTACGCCTTCGAGTTTATTTTTTACATCTTTGATGTATCTGTCGATTTTACAAATTTCAGAATTCTCCGTCAAGAATTACGGAAGTTGCGGGGGTGTTTCTTGAGAAGTGTGTTGTATATATACATGTTTATATGAAATAAAGAATATTATTAACATAATTATTATTACATTCGATCCATACGTATCAATGCCTTTGGAGCGATTGACAAACGAAAATACGTCGAAATAATGTCTCAGTAAACATCGTAATAGAATTAAAATGACAGACCGCGCTTACGGTAGAACTATGCTTGAAACCACGATCAATCAGATATTGAAAATCGACAGATTAAAGGCAGAGAGTCAAAGCTTAGCTTTTTGATTCAGTAGCGCAACTTTGGATGTTAGCGAACAAAAAAATCACAACGGATTGCTCTAAAATTGTACAGGTGTTTCGACATGATAGACTAGGTTAGAACGTGAGTGGGCCCGTATCAGGTACTCCACTGCGGCCAATGGAAATGGCCTATTGTGATAGACTAGTACACCATTTTATTTTCCGTAGTTATAGTTCACTCTGTATTTATCCATATTTTTGAAATGTTAAAACACAGTTCACATATACAGTGCGTCTCACTTTTCATGGAAGCACCCCCGTAACTTCCGTAATTATCAAGGTAGAATGATGAAACTCTTAGGACTGAAGGAAATTATAGAAATGCACCTACTGGTTCAATGGTGATGGCCTAAGTGATATACACTGCCCTCCAGTCGCGATGGAACAACCCTTTTTTACGGTGAATCATATAAGGGGGCAAAATAGAAGCAAAATTCCATCAGATTCGTGATCTTATTACAGATACCCCTTTTTCCTGAAAAAAAATCAGTACTGAAAAATCCGAATTTGTCTCACTTTTCATGGAAGCACCCCCGTAACTTCCGTGATTATCAAGGTAGAATGATGAAACGCTCAGGACTGAAGAAAATTATGGAAATGAACCAACCGGTTCAATGGTGATGGCCTAAGTGATATACACTGCCCGCCAGTCGCGATAGAACAACCCATTTTTACGGGCGACTGACGGGCAGTGTATATCACCTAGGCCATCACCATTGAACCGGTAGGTGCATTTCCATAATTTCCTTCAGTTCTGAGAGTTTCATCATTCTTCCTTGATAATTACGGAAGGTACGGGGGTGCCTCCATGAAAAGTGAGACAAATTCGGATTTTTCAGGACTGAATTTTTTTCAAGAAGGAGTATCTGTAATAAGTTGGGGGGTCCTGATCACGAATCTGATGGAATTTTCCTTCTACTTTGCCTCCTAATATGATTTACCGTAAAAATGGGTTGTTCCATCGCGACTGGCGGGCAGTGTATATCACTTAGGCCATCACTAGAACCTTTAGGTGCATTTCCATAATTTCCTTCAGTTCTGAGAGTTTCATCATTCTACCTTGATAATTACGGAAGTTACGGGGGTGCTTCCATGAAAAGTGAGACACACTGTATAGAGACCAGCAACTTCAAGCATTTTTAATTCCCTAAATGTATTTCTGCATGTATGCAGTCAATTCAGCTGGGCAATTATTCCATACTTTTGCAGAATGAACGCCCTTTCAGCAGAAGAGCTTCTACCTCAGCTTAAGATTCCAAAATGTAGGTGACAGCCAATAGTTACATGAAACGAATTTAACAGAACTTCCTTTCCACAGTGATATGAAATGAGTCTCAGTGAATAACAATTGGAAGAACTGGGCAAAACTAGAACCTTAAAACACAAGGAGCTCCTAAATCAACTCTAAAAATTAAAACTTCCTATTCGCGGTCACCATCGGCACCAGGTGGCGAACCAAAACTCCTGTAAAACAAAGCAAACGTCATTTATCTATGAGTTTACAGTTGTTGACGAGGTCTTTTTGATATTTTTTCAATGAATAAACTTTTACTTCTAACTCTCAACTTTAGAAATGCCTGTTATGAAGATTTATTTGGCAGCAATTTCAGTATTTAAGCGGAAAAAGTAGTCGAAAGCAGTAATCATGTTTTATATTGTGATGTAGAGAATGTTGATGAGCAACGTGTTTTTGGACATGCCCGTTTCCTTGATGAACTAGATTCTGGAATTATAGATATGGAATAACCCCTTTTATTAATCGTTTTAATGTCTTGCCTCTTGTGTCTAGAAAATAATAAAATTTACTCCAATTATAAACAAAAATTCTTTTGGTGGGAAATCTTCCAAAATTAAGTGTTCACTGCAAACCTACATATATTTGCTAATTGGCTTCCCGATATTCGGTCTAATTCCCCAAGTTTTAACTAATTTCTGGTTTCTGGAAAAAGAGTGCATGAACACATTTGAAGATGAATAATTTCTGCACTGCAGCACTGAACAAAATTGTTTCGACATAATAGTCATATCAAAACTATGCTTTTTGCATTAAATCAGGAAAATCGAACGAAGTATAAAACAACAAAGCAATCTTATGGCAGAATGTTTGTTTTCCCGGAGTTTTTCGTACAAATTTCAAAATGTAGATGACGCCTACTCCGTGGTCATCGAGAATAAGTTTATTTCGAGCTAAGGATGGAATGACGGCAAATAATATAGAAAATATAATAAAGAAGTAAGTAAAATCCCTAAAAATATAATATAAAGATATAACTATTGGAACAGTCTGGGAGATAGTCAATGGTAAAGTTATCAATACCAATTGGTCGAATCCATGAAAATGATTAAACAAATTATAAAATAGTGCATAATGGAAAATCGGATGCCAACTAAAGGAGTCGATAAGGCTCTGGTACTACTGGGTCAACTACTTCCAGAAAGAGGATGGAAATAGCCAGTGACAAGATGGAGGCCAGACGCGAACTTTAGACAAATTCAGCAGGGCTTCAATAAAATGATTAGTTGTGGTTATGGAACCAACAAAGGAAGAGGGAAGATATTCTAGGTTGATGCCAGCATAATGAGTGCCATACATGATGGTCAAGAGAGCTCTAACGCCAAAGGATGGTTTGTCTAAATCAGTCAGGACGATCAGGAAGGAGGCCACAGAGTCTAATTATATGCGCATGGCGGAGTTTGGTACCGAGATTTTATTATTTGGAAGGTCACACAGAAGGTTTGTGACAATATCATTAGAACGTAGTGATTTTTTTGCTTCCATCAGAACGTCGTCACGAAACTCTGTGGTTTGAATATTTCCCCTACTTCAATCTCATTTTAAAGCCTTTCTACAACTATTCCATGAATTTCTGTTCCAGGTTTTGTATTTTCATCTTTAAATAATTTTAATAACTTTTTTTTTGACGAATAATTCATTCATTTCTGTTTCAGGTTTTCAAATCTTGACAGCTAACTTGAACTTTTCAGGTTCAAATCTTTTTTGGTGGATAATGATTTCGATTTTCTTTTCGGGTTCAATTAGTATGTTAAGTACTAATAGTAATAAAGATATATTCAAACAAAAATATTAACAATTTTCATTTTTGCGCATTTCATAGTATTGATTCGAAGATCTGATTCTTTCAGCTTAATTTCTTTTCAAATTTGTAGGAAACGATAAATTCATTTTGAGAACGGGCATAAAATTTCATAAATTTCAGAATATATTTTACCCAAACATTGCAAATTGAAATTATATTTGAAAATCAATCAATGTAAACCAAAGCACAACATCTTATGAGCAGAGTGCGAAACTGTTGCAAACATCTTTATTCATACTTTTCGCCTCCGACTTTATGTGCTTTGAAACACTTCCAATACTGGTCTGGCTATAGTCAATCAATTAAAGGTTATCCATACATTTTACATTCTACCAAATGTATAAGGAGTATGGTGCTGAGCACTGGGCATAGTAGTTACTATATTTCCCTGTTCATTTATAACATATCCTGTATTGGCAAGCTGATATGAAAAAGTGTTTGTTGTATGGTTACCAGTATTTTGAGGGGTGACAATATTTCCGTTAGGAACTAATTGAGGAACAGGCGTTACCAAAAAAGTTTGCTGGTGGTGTTGATTAGCGTTTGCATCATTTGGGGAAGGTGCCACAACCAGTGGGATCACCTGCTGTACTTCGTTGTTTATTACACATTTTTGTACTTGAATTTGTTCACGTGGCCTTTCAACAACGGTCTGCATTTGTTGATTTTGTTGAACTTGTGCATGAGTCTGTTGCTGTCGCTGCTGCTGCTGTTGTTGCTGCTGTTGATTAGTAGAGTGGGAGTTATTGCTATGATGAGAAGATGGGCAAGATTTAGGTTCAACTTTACAAAATTTGACATGAGGAAACTGTTCTTTCATGAAATGCCTGAAGGTGGAGTAACCCATCAACTTAATACCAGGTTCAAGAATTTGTCCATATTCTTTATATGCATCGTGTAGGTTTTTTCTAGTAACATCCCATGGTAGCTGTATGGGTTGTTTAGTATTCACAATATCTCTTTCCCCTGTGTGTTGTTCAAGATATTGTTTCAGAAACTCGGTGGCATGACGATAAATATCCAATGAAAAAGTATTGTGTGGTTTTTTACCATGATTACCATGTACTCTTGGAGCAACACCATGTGTCATAACATGCTTTCTTATACGCTTTAACTGATAATGGGTACAGTTTTCTAAATACAAGAAAGCATCAAGACAAACTCGTCTACCTTGATAAACATATTGCGCTCTTAGTCTTCTCCTTTCTTTATGACGTACAGTTGTATCTGGATTTGCTAAACATGCCATAGTTACACCCATCAAGTACATGTCATGTTCTCCTTTTGTGAGTTCAGCAATGTTAAGTCGATGTTTGTAAACACTTTCTGGATTCAAACCGCGAAAACAACTTTCATCCTGGCACTCACATCCTCGCTTAAATCTGTCTTTAACCTGGGAAGCACTTTCCTCTAATTTAGTTGGATCACTAGTTAAGCCGCCTTCGCCCAATTTTTTTTTCTTTTTCACAGGAATTTTTTTCTTAGTTTTTAAGGGGCTCTTTGGTTTTCCATTTATTGGAACCCTAGGAGATTCATCGCCTGTTTCTGATTCTTCAATAGGGTGACTGGTATATATTGTGTTAATATTATTAGTTTCTGGATCTACGATGGTATGACCCTCCCAAATTACCTGAAAAAAGTCATCTAGTATTTATTCAGAAAACACAAACTTTCATCAGTATAATGTATAAATCTTCAATTTCTACAACTACCTGCTGCTCATCCATATTTTGTGTGAAATGGCCATTAGCATCAATTGTTGAGAAAAGTGAATGCGATATTGACACAGGAGTGTGCCACTGAATTTGAGATTCTCCCTCTTGATTTTCCGTAACCACTGTAGGAGCGGACTGAAATGAATGCTGCGTGGAGTGATTCTCACCATTGTCTTCTTGTTTTTCTATTCTTTCCACTGATAATAATGTGTGAAGTACTTCACTTGCTTCTTTTTCTGCAGAATCCACAGTAGTCATCTGCAAAAAATTACAAATCTACAGTGATGATATACAAACTGTTACAAATGGTGAAGTCTGGAGGATATTTTGACAACTCTTCAAAATATTTGATATGTAGGATTTAATGATAACTGTCGAGACATATTTCTGAGTATTTAAGACAGTAAAACATTTACCTTGTATATAATTACAGATTAATAAATGTTATTTAAAACCATGGCTCAATAGCATCATAGGTACCAGTTTGGATTACAAAATGGCAAATTATCGATACATTATTTCAATTATATTCCCGCAAAAATTAGGTTATTTTCCATAGTTGAAATTACTGAACTTACTGAACATATTATCATAACTAATTGACTAGATTATTATTTGTGGTTGTTCTCTATGGCGTATGTGTTGCGAGATTGGATTTGTATGTAAACAATGTCAATTTTTCTTTCAGTATTTCTATGGAGACGTTTTGTGGTTCATCTTTCAATTTTCCCTTGATTTTTCTCCAACTTGTACATGGGTTTTTGTGTACCGTGGACTTTTATTATTTTTATTATTAATATTAAGGGATGATTATTCATATGACATCATTCTGAATCAGCTGGATCTATTGACTTTAGAAAATCTTTCAACTGTATTGATCAAATGGTACTACTGAAAAATTTGTTCCTTTAAGGATTTAGAGGTAGATTCCTTGAATGAATCCGATCTTATATATAGAAGTCAAAATGTAAGTTTACCTAACAAAAAGTACAATATTTTAAAAGCCAAATAGTTGAAATAAGGATAAAAGTGGGTTCTGACCAAATAAGAATGGGTTGGATCTGGATTCAACAAAGATATATTTATTCGTCCTTCTATCGGTCGTCACCGTATCAGGTCCCAATCTAAGGGAGGACAAGCCGGGCATTCGTACAGAAAGGGAAAAAATTAGGGGCAGCAAAAATTTAAAAAAATTTAAAACAAATTACTAGGTAGGATTTAATATTCTCAGAAAAACTGTTTTATTTACATTTAATTTTTTTTTTAAGAATGACTGATTCGTTTTATAGTGTTACATACCTAATTGTTTTTTTATCTGTTTTGAATTTTATAACAAATCTTTCTTCTGAATATTGTTAACTTCTGAAACGATTTTTATGAAAAAAGTTTGTTTCTTTATTTAAAGGGGCATCACAAGGCAAGATTAGCCTGAGACAGGGAAAATTAGCACAAGGGAAAAGAGGACCATACGAAATAGATCGATGATGATGAAGATGAAAGATACATAATTTCGATCAAAAAATATTTCAATCCGTTCAGTAGTTTCTGTGAAATTCTTTAAAAGACATATTGTATACTTACAAACATAAAAACACTCATCAACTTTCGTATAAAGATAAAGACTTATATATTCCATTTTGTGAATATAATGTGACTTTGAATACACTTAAGTACTTAGGATTGAAATTTTTTAATTTGTTGCCCGAAGATTTAAAATGTAGTCAGTCTTAGGGACTATTTAAAAGAAAACTTAAAAATTATCTTTATAAAAAGTGCTTTTATAATTTGACAGATTTCATGACTTAGAGAACATTTGTTTGTGTTGTATAAAAATAACTGTTGTTTCATATTGTTTGTGTTGTGTAAAAATTACTGTTGTTTCATATTGAACAATCACTGTATGTTTATGATATATATTTGTAATTATGTCTACTTCTTTTTATCCATTTATTCTTCTCTTTTTCATATAGTATTTAAAATACTACATGCCTGCTCTTGTATGACAATTTTCTATACGATGCTGTAATCTATTGTCCACGGAAATAAATTATCTTATTTTATTTTATAGGTACTTCTTCAGTAGGCCCAAAAGACCGCGCTGCACTTTCAATTCAACGAAGAGACCATTGTTTAAATTAAACAATGCATAGACAGGAGTTCTATACCGGTGGGTTGTCAAAATGTAGAACCAACAGGCAGTAAGGAATATTTAGAACAACGATAAAATAGATACAAACAGTTATAATTATTCACAAAGTAATAAACGAGAAGTGTTTCGCTTCATAGTGGTATACCTCCGAGATCGTTGCTGGGACCTCTATTGTTATTTATGTAAACGACTTAGCAACTATTGACATACAAGGGAAACTTACATCATTTGCAGACAATATAAACTTATTATGGCACGAAAAGGATATACCGGATGTACGCGGAAAGTCTCTATAACTTTTTGTTTTTGAAGATAATGGAATGAAATTTGGAGGATCCGTATAAATATAGATTTAAATGGGAAACCCGGTATATTTTCACTTATTACCTTTTGGAACTACATTTTTTTTATATTGAAATTATTTTTTTATTCTAGAAGGCTATGAATACATTCAAATCATTAATTTCAGTCCTAATATTTTGGGATAAATACAACTTACTATTTTCGGTCAAAATGTAACTACTATGTAAAATTTCATTAATATCACTTCAAATAGCAACGGTAATCAAAAAAGAGCATTTTATTGCGATTAATTTGATACTGCATACCTACTATTAGGAGTATTAGGTTTCAAACTTTCGTTAAAAATCTATAAAAGATTACATTAGATATTTCTCAAAATGAAGTACCTTTTGACATTAAAATTAGTTTTAAATGCATACAACTGATGAGACTAAATCATTAATCTAAAAGATAATAAACAAATCTCCTTGCATACATTTTATTAGTAGAATTCTTCTGGACTTCCATTGAATAGAAACAAAGATAATAAATTCTTTGCATTTGTTTGAGTCACGACGTTTCAACAGTTAACATCTACTGTCGTTATCAAGTGTGTGAATGCGACAAGATATCTCGGATACTTATTATATAGCCTGCAACTGATGCACCTGCTATAAAGGTAATTATGATCTTCTTATGATAATTATGACCTTTATAGCAGGTACATCAGTTGCAGGCTATATAATAAGTATCCGGATATCTTGTCACATTCACACACTTGATAACGACAGTAGATGAAACGTCGTGACTCAAACACATGCAAAGAATTTATTATGTTTCTAGACAATGGAAGTCCAGAAGAATTCTACTAACACTAATACATTGTCAACCACTATCAAACATAAATTTTGTTATTATCATGTTTTTAAACAATTGAATAACGTACACAATAATTATCTAATTAACTTTGGCAGAAGCGAGGTAAAATAAGATGTCAACCTCCTTAATGATTTAGTGTTATCAGTTATGTTGGTCACAGGTTACTTGATGCATTTAAATCCTATTTTATTACCAAAAGATGCTTTATTTCAAGAAAGACGTAATTTTTCAAGTTTTTTAACGGAAGTCTGTTTAAGACCAATTAGTGTGCAGTATCAAATTTCGTAATAAAATTATATTTTTTCCTAACCCAACAAGACACCTTGCTGCCATATGAAAAAAATTAGAAAGTTCAATTTAAAAATTAAATTTTACATAGCACATACTTTTTGATCGAAAATAGTGAAGTTATATTTTTCCCAAAAAATTTAGTGATGAAATTAGTGATTTGAACCTATCTATAAAACTCTCTAGATTAAAAATAAATTTTTAAAAAATGAGTACAAAAAGTGACCAAGTAGTGATAAGAACCCTGCCTACATGGTTGTATTCAGAATGTCAGATGGAGACAAAAAAAGTGAAAATATACTGTTTCCCATTTACAAATCGACAGTTTATATCACTTTCGGTGTAACCAGAAGTTGCATGAACTTGAGTTACTTGTCAAAAAACGCAGTTTTATGTCGTATGCAGATCCTCCAAATTTCATTCATTTTCTTCAAAAACGAAAAAGTTATAGAGGCGAGCCCCCTTCCGCGGACACCCAGTAGATTCTCTAAAATATGCAATAAAACTCGATTTAGAATTGCAAAAGGTAAAAACCTAGTTTGAATCGAACTCGCTGAGCCTCAATGTGAATATGTGATTTCATTCAGATTTACTTATATTCAATACCATTTAATCACTACTGGCTGAAGGACCTAGGTCGATGGCCATTTGGTTTTATTACCAATAAAGAACATATAATTGGGTACACTGGAGTTTACAGACAGTACAATGCAAGTACATATCATTGAGAATAAGTATAAGAATAATAATCTGAAGTTTGAAGAATACGTCCAGTCCCTCAATAAAAAACTGTCATCTAGCTGCTATGCTATCAAAGTGATTACAGATCGACAAGCGTAAGGATGCCTCTGAGATGCGCAAACGATAGAAAGCGTGAGTAGATGTGCGACAAAGATCGACTACTGTTTAATAAGGCAGAGCGATTGAGCTCCTGCCCCACTCCAGGGTTTTGTCTACTGCGCAACCAATTCTCGGAGGCATCCTTACGCTTGTCGATCAGTACAATGAATTGGGAACACCAGCTGAAAAAACATCATACTTTGCGCTAGTTGAATCTTACCTGAAATATGAAATTGCCTTCATGGGCTGGAGAAAACCCGGATAATTTAGCGATTTTTTTTTTAAATTCATAATCCCGCCATTTTTCAGGAAGTAGGGTTGGCCCTTCTCATGAAAGTATTGAATCATGTGAACTTTATGTGTGCACCAAACAGGCACTGTCGGATCATTAGTTTTGGCACAATTTAAATTTGAATTTTTTTTGCAGCGTTCCTGGATGCTCTAGTCCTATTTCAGTTTCTCAAACATATTTTGAAAGTAGAAGTATAGTACCACAAAACGTATATTCTCATTTTGCGCTACAATACTGCGAAATGTGTGAAAAATGCTTGCAAACATGACTGAAAAAGGACGAGCCCGCGTAAGCGGTCGAGTGGTAGGAGACACCGGGAGACGCGGAAAATTCTTCTAACGAACAGCTAGCATTGTAGCGCAAAGTGAGGATATACGTTTTGTGGTACCATTCTTCTACTTTCAAAATCTGTTTGAGAAATTGAAATCTGACTATCACTAGTAAACCGGGAGGCCATAACGTACTTTTTCTGTCTCATTTGTTCACACTCAGCAGAATAAGAAACCCCTCAATTACACCTTCCACTACCCGGATATGAAGTCGCCGAATAAAAATCGTGGACCAAAGGGTGGGTGGTGCGAGGGAGGTGTATTAAAAAACCGGGGGCCCCTGATCCAACCAAAATGATCTGCATTTATATCATTTTGAGTTTTAATTAATGAATAGTTGAATCAACAAACTGCCGAACATTAACAAATGATTATGTTTTTATTGAAATTTTTGTTACAACAATAAACAGCGCTACTGTGCGTCGAAGGTGTTTTTCTTTCCCGAAGGTATGAAAAAGGCAAGGTGTGCCCATTACATAAAAAAGGAGATTGCCAAGTAATTTCAGACAAATTGTTATTCTTCCTGTTTTCTCAAAAATTCTAGAAGGAATAGTATACAATTCATTAATCAGCTTCCTCAATTTAAATAATATATCAAGTCATTACTAGCATGGATTCAGAGGTTTGTCTACAACCGATGCCCTAAAATCCTTGACTGAATACATTGAGAATTGTTTTGAGGAGAATAAACACTGGGAATTTTCACTGACTTATCAGCTGCATTTGACTGTGTGGACCACCAGATTTTATTATTCAAACGAAACAGATACGGGATACGTGGTACCTGTCTTAATTTCTTCAAGTCATACTTATCTCATCGTAGCCAAGCAGTAGTTGTTGACACTGTCATGGGTTCATTTATGTCTGTTACGAGAGGGGTGCCCCAGGGTTCTGTACTGGGACCACTCTTATTTCTGATAGACATAAATGATATGCCAGATTCCATATCTTGTAATAATTTACTAACAAGTATGATTGCCGACGAAACAATTTTCTGTATATAACTTGAAAGGGGGACTGATCACTTACCTATTATCAAGATATTATGGCACATGCTAAGATTTGGTTCACAGCCAATGATCTTTTTTTGAATGAAACCAAAACCCGTTGTGAAATCTTTAGTGTAAATGGTACAAATAGTTTGGTTGAAAATGAGCACATAAAATTTCTAGGTATAGTTAGACCCACAACTGAGGTGGACAGCTTATATAAACTGTTTATGTACCAAGCTGTCGCAAGTGATATTTGCATTAAGAAAAATCCGACATGTCACAAACATGGAAGCAACAATATCTGCGTATTATGCATTGTTTCATAGTCACTTGATGTATGAAATACAGTGTTATGGTAATGCAGTATCTACACATATTACGAGAATTTTCATATTGCAGAAAACGGCAATAAGATCCATTTTAAATGTACCATGGGATACCAGTCGTAAAGAACTATTTCCTTTGTTAAAAATCATGACCATACAACACACTCCTCAGACAAACACAATTTGATGGTGCCATCATGTCGTCTGCAACGAACGCAAAGAGACGACATACGGCTCTTCAACCTTCTTCCCACAGAGTTTAGGAATAGACCCTTGACACAATTCAAAAATCAATTAAAACAGATACTATCCAATAACTGTTTCTATAGTATACTTGAATTCGAAACGTTGATCAAGAAAAACAGAAATATCTTCACGATCCACAGAAACCTGTAATTTTATTTATACTGATATCACAGTTATCACTATTTATCATAATTTATATTTATACTTTATATATTTATACTTTACAATGCCATTGTTTCTATGTATTATTCACTTTTTCTATTGCATTGCAACTTCTTTTTTTTTTATCACTAACCTATTTTAATGTGTGACTTTATATAATTTTTTAAAATGTATTCCTTATTGAACTGTCTACAAACTTTATGTTTCTTAAGACCAATAAAAATTATTATTATTGGCCACCATACTTTTTTTTCAATTACAGTAACTTGCGACATACGCCGAACATTAAAGTAATGATTCGAGACCCCTTAATACACCTTCACCCTCGCGCCCCCACTCTTTGGTCCACGATTTTCATTCGGCGACCTCATATCCGGGTTGTGGAAGGTGTAATTGAGGGGGTTCTTATTCTGCTGAGTGTGAACAAATGAGACAGAAATAATACGTTATGGCCTC
Organism: Chrysolina oricalcia; assembly: GCA_944452925.2. Lineage (NCBI taxonomy): Eukaryota > Metazoa > Arthropoda > Insecta > Coleoptera > Chrysomelidae > Chrysolina > Chrysolina oricalcia. The sequence goes on from OX101809.2 coordinate 26,603,219, forward strand.
CCGGTCTATAGAGCATCCAGACACACTGCAAAAAAATCAAACTACAATGATCCGACAGCGCCTGTTTTGTGCACACATAAAGTACACATGATTCAATACTTTCATGAGAAGGGCCAACCCTACAACTCTAAATGGCGGAGTTAGGAATTTTTAAAAAATCGCAAAATTTTCCGGTTTGTCTCTGTTCAATTCTCTACAATTTTTCTCATTGGAGCAACCAGACTGCTCTACGGGTTTTCATTTTATAAGCAAAACAATGAAAATACGCGTTTTTTTGTATTTAAATGTTAATAACAAATTAATAAATGACAGTTGCGAGTCGAAAAAATAACAGAATATAACTACAGACTGCTTTTCATGTGATGGCATAGTTGGTTTTCTACTAGTATTTTTGTTAAAAAATCACTCACTTTATACTCTGTTGATTGGTGTAAAAACCATACTACAGTTTGGAAGAATTTGTAAATGATAGACATTGAGTATCCCTCGTTAAATTCAATTGTGATATATACATTTGATTCCCATTTCAGACTGTCTGTGATGTTTGAATTGTTCTGACAACATGCACACTTATTTATTTTGTTTTGGTACTCTTGGGTGCTGATATAACTGCATCTCTTACGTTTATATTAATTCCTAGACCAAAAGCTCATTATTGTGTTGATGGCTTGTACTAAACATTAGTACTTTGTATACATTTTGCGATTTTATAGATTTGAACAATCCCAAAATTTCCATTTTGTGGTATTCAATAATTGTTAAATATTTATGAATCTTCAGCCTTTTTCTGGTTTGTCTTTTTATGAGCTTTTCTTTAACTTGTTTTGTTTGCATGTCTGTCAGTCCATTTCAAAACTTGCTATCACCACCACCAATTACTTATGAATAAATAAATAATAAAAAATATACCGGGTGTCTGCGGAATGTGGCTCGCACCTATAACTTTTTTTGCTTTTGAAGATAATGGAATAACATTTCTGGGATCTGTATAAGACGGTTTCACAAAGTGACATAAACTTTCGATTTTCAAACGAAACACCCGGTATATTTTCACTTATCTTGTCTCCATATGACTTGTCACTTTTTGTAACAGAAATTTATTTTTATTTTGAAATTATTTTTTTATTCTAGAGGGCTATGGACATCTTCAAATCATTAATTTCAGTCCTAAAATTTTGAGAATAATACAACTTTACTGTTTTTGATTGTTTTATTTCTATGACTAATTTTGTTCAAATAACAACATGGTGGCTCATTGGGTTAGGAAAAAATAGCATTTGATTACAATCTATTTGATACTGCACATTACTAGGTTTCGAACAAACTTCCGTTAGAAAATTCAAAATATAGTATTAGAAATTTCTCAAAATGAAGGATCTTAAGAGATTAAAATAAGATTTGAATACACCGAGCAACCTATAATCAACACAACTGATGAAACAATATCAATAATCCAAAAGCTAATAAAACATCTTTCATAAATATTACCATCAACATGTTCTTCAAATAATTACACAAAAAATATCTAATTTACTTTTGAAGAAGCGAGGTAAAATAAGAAGTCGACCTCCTCAATGATTATGTTTTATCAGTTGTGTTTGTCACAGGTTACTCAATGTATTTAAATTTTATTGTAATACCAAAAGATGCTTTATTTTAAGAAACATCTAACGTGGTTTTTCAAGTTTTTTAAAGGAATTTTGTTTAAAACCTATTATAGTGTGAGGTATCAAATTAATTGTAATGAAATGGTCTTTTTTTCATGCCCGACGAGACAACATGTTGCCATTTGAAAAATATTAGTAATTTCAATTTAAAAAACAGTAAATCTGTATTTTTCCCAAAATTTTAGGGCTGCAATTAGTGATTTTAACGTATCTATAGAATACTAGATTGAAAAATAAAATTCAAAATTAAAAAAAAAAAGTTACAAAAAGTGATAAATGATACAGGATTGTATTCAGAATGTCATATGGAGAAAAAAGAGGTGAAAAGATACTGGGTACCCCATTTAAAAATAGAAAGTTTGAGTCACTTCCGGCGAAACCGGAAGTTGAATGAACTTGAGTTAGCCGTCAAAAACGCAGTTTTATGTCTTATGCAGATGCTCCAAATTTCATTCCATCATCTTCAAAAATAAAAAAGTTATAGGGCCGAGCCACCTTCCGCGGACACCCGGTATAGGTTATTCCATAATATAAAAGTTTCAAAAGTAGAATAGAAATATCTATGGTTTCAAAAGCTCTCTTGAATTCGAGAAATACTGCTATCACATTATTGTTTGAATACTGAGTGTGCCCTCATATTATTTAACAGTTCCTGATGTTTTCCCGACCTTGGTCACTCCACAGCTTATTTATTGATTGATTATACTTTAATGCTAAAAAATATAGTTTCTATTGACAAAGAGTTGTGGTGCTAAAAAATTAGTGTACAATATTTTAATACAAACAGACACATACATTTATAGTAAGTAAATGCAACATAATAAATTACTTAAGCTATATATCACAGACAGTGGAGTTAGACTGCAGCTCTCCCATATAGACGGGAGTTTGTGATTTTTCCTCCTTTAGTGTTGAAAACCTTAACACAGTCACACCTTTGTGCTGACACAATATGTGCCCTGCGGTTTCATCTTCTTGGCGGAACCTACATGAGCTTGTTTCTGTCTGTTTAAAAAAAACTGAGCTATATTATGGAGTCGTTTTCCAACTCTAGTTTGTTGTAGTCAATGTATCCTTCCTATGGGTGCTTGCCCTCTGTACCATCTACTGGTGACTGCCCTGGCTTCACCTTTCATGTATAGGTGAAGTTGTGGTCAAGACTTTTAGGGTGGCTGTCTCGGTGGCTGTTGGGGTGTTGACTCATCATTTACTACTGATTTCTTGTTTTTCATTGATTGTGTCATAATAATTTAATTAATTTATATTCATTTAATTATTAGTGGAGAAATAGCCCGTAGGTCGGTCTGGGTTGATGACAGAAAGATATTCACAGAAAAACGTGGTATACCGGTAAGTTCTATACACAAAGTGATGAAAGTAATTATTAAGTTCGTCCTTTATAAAATAAGTGTTCATCAACAACTCAGCGAAGATTATGACAGGATTCAATTTTGTGAAATAATATCTAAGATAATTATAATTGAAATATCACGCCAGGGCAGTCACCAGTGGATAGTACAGAGGGCAAGCACCAGTAAGAAGAATACATGGTATTGACTACAACAAACTATGTTGGAAAACAACTAAATAATATAGCTTTGGATTTTTTTTTTTAATTCAATAGATTTATAAATAAACATAACTGTAGATACTGGGATAACGGAAATTCACAAGTGTTTCGAGGGAATCATAAGTGATATTCTCAAGAGATCATTGTTTAGGCTGAAATTCTCCCATTAAAAATTTCGAATTTTGGGTAAGTAGCTGGGCTTGTAGGAGTGAAACTTAAATTATAATGAGAATTGTTTTGAACTCTTCCTTCTATATTAAATCGACGTTTTTTTATAGTAAATCTGTAAGAAGCGTTTGAATGAATGCACTGTTAAGTATCTGTCAACAAAATGTAAAATAAAACACTTCGAAAGTGTTTTGTTTCATGTTGATGATTTTGTCAAAATTAAAATAAGTGACATTGGGCAACAAGATCAGAAAAGAAATAAATGTATCTACATTATTATTAGATTATGCAATGTCGATTTAAACTGCTGAATAAATCATATTTCAAACCATGATATGTATGCACGTATTGTTTATAAACAAATGAAACATGCGAAAATCATACTAATAACATGTTTCGAGCGAAAACGATCTTTACTGAAAAACTTAAGAGACCAATTTCGCTCGCTAGCACACTAGACATACAAAAGTCGCCCATATTGGCATCCATTACAAACACAGTACACATACCTTTTTGTACATTAATCTCTGTAGCTGCAATTAGTTCACCGTTAATCTAAGGAGTAATAGAAATTTCTATATATTCACATCATGTAGTCATCCAAAAATTTCACTCATGTCATAAATTCGCAAGAAATCAAAATAAACATTAATTTCATTTCTAATTCAACTAATGAACGCTACATCGGTGTTGCGCTGAACTCCAATTTTCGTACGTCGCAAGGGTTTTGCGCTTTATTATCCGGCGCGGCGTAACGTTTGCGCACACCTAAAATTCCGGTAGCACATTCAAAATTTTGAAACAGCCTATGAAAATGATGTATTCTTATGATTACGAAAACAAAATATGGAATTTGTTCTACGATAATCGGCGTTTCGATAAATGAAGAGAACCAGAATAATAAAATGTGCGTTCATACAAATCATGGTGTAAAATATATTGGTTCCATTTTTTATCCCACTAAAGGTACGTGTCGTGTTATTGTTGAGAAGCTGAGGTTAAACGACTTGAAAAGATGAAGCATATGTGCTGAACAACTTAATATATGTGTCGACGCCGTCGACGGTGCTACAAATACGCATAAACATGCCGTAAGAATATCAAAGATACCTGTGTATTTATACAGTTCTCACAGCGCACGGAACAGAGGCAGAATAAAAATATTAGAGCAGTTGGTAATTCCAGCGATGAGCTAAAAAGGGTCTTGAGAAGTTTGCTGGTTTTTGGAATCGTCGATGATTCATGTCAAAGCGCAAAGCCGCAAAATATTGTTTGATTTCTCTTGTCTCTCTCTCTCTCTCTGTTTATTGGTCGTTGCTCCCCAACAGTGCATTTGACCAGGATTTTGCTTGTCGTTATTCATTAAGACTCTAAAAAATGGTTCTGCGAATGAAATGGTTGCCAGTCATGACGGACTAATCCTTGATGCAGAACCATGTCGGCAGCTATTTTATTCGCAGAATAATTGTGAAATTGGCCAGGGTATGACAGGGACTTGGAAATAGTTTTCTCTCCTATGTTCCGTGATTCGTTCATCGTGAGATTGGGCTTGTTCAACCGTGGCAACCGTGCTCAACAGTTGCCAACAGTTGAGTGATTAGTCAACTTGTTTGGCTGAATGGTCCGCTGATCCATTGACTATATGCTCTCACTGATGAACAACGGCCTCAACACGTTGTGATTAATCGCAACGGTTGAGTACGGCTGAATTGCCCCAATAATAGACGAGGAAAGTGATGACGTCACACATGTCATTCTTGTCAAATACTGATTCCAAACAAACATCCGTCGAATTTAATTCAGCTTGTCTGATAACTCCGATATTGTTTCCGTTAAGGTTTTCAACTTCTTTTGCCTGAGAAAACAAAATCCAAACAACCAAAAACACAAACTAATAAGCAAAGCAGCAAATCATCAACAGAGAATGTCACCTTAAATTCTTTGTTTGGAATCAGTTTTTGACAAATATGACATTTGTGACAACACACTTTCCCTGAGGGGTGGGATTCCGTGAGCCATAGAATTCTACTTTTCATCGAATGGCTGAATTCCCACAGATCCGACGTCCGATGATACGATGGTACGAAAATGTTCTAATTGGTTGAAAAAATGTCCTGATTGGTTGATTTGTTGTCACACCTACCAATTCAACCAATCAGAACATTTTCGTACCATCGGACATCGGATCTGGTGGGAATCCAGCCTAGTGTCGACTATAGAATTCTATGGCTCACGTAATCCCGGTCTATTGGCATGTCAGATGTCAGTATTCTTTTCATTATTTTTACCTCCCCCTTGCCAATCGAGCACACGCTGGATAAAAATACCATTCTAGATTTTTGTTCATTTCTCGACTGTTTTGTTGGACTGTTTTTTACGAAGGCTTAGAAGCGCCAGATTTAGTGATTTTTTCTAATTCCCAGATAAATCTGTCTAATAGACACAGTTATTATAATTGACAGATAAAAGTGTCTAATATACAGAATTATCTGGGAAATATACTAATTCCTAGATATAAGTGTCTAATAGACAGATATAATGTCTAGAACACTGATATTAGATAGCTATATTAGACTGGTATTATCAGTTTAATGGAATCTGGTATCATCTGTCTAATAGACTTATATTATATGTCTATTAGACAGATATTATTTGGCTATTAGACACTTACATCTAGGAATTGGTATAATTATTATAATTCCCAGATAAATCTATCTATTAGACACTTATCTGTCAATTACAATAACTGTCTAATAGACTGATATTATCTGTCTAATAGACTTTATATTATCTGTCTATTAGACAATTATATCTGTCAATTATAATAACTGTCTAATAGACAGATTTATCTGGGAATTAGAAATAATCACTACATCTGGCGCTTCATCTACGCCTTCGTAGTTTTTGGTCAATTGGTATTATTTCTCAAAATCTCATATCACATCATCTCATATTGAGATGAGATAAAATCTAGAAGAACACAATTATTGTCACAAACTTAAACTAATGGATGATTTTTTTATCCGGGTTATTTATATTTATAATACTGACAGGGTTAACGCAAAACCTCCATTTTGATGATGTGTGCCAGAATCATATATAGAAATATGCCAGAATATCAACTTACAAACAAGAAGAACGAGGACCATAAATCTAAATGAGAGGCCTAGTTCCAAAGTGTACAATCTCCATTGAAAAATTCCACAAAGCACAATCGCCATAACTTTTTATGAATATTTAAAAAAAAAACATTTTTTTCTAGAACCTCATGAATCATCGATAGATAAAAGGATAACTTATAATATGATATACAAATTCCAAGAAGAATGCACCACCTTCAATTGCGAGGTTTTTCCTGTTTTAGGAAATCTGTTTAAACTGGAGATTGTACATTTTGGAACTAGTCTCCTCAAATACAAAACTTCTAAAATGATTCATACATGCTGGCAGAAGTAGTACACTTCCCTCACTTTACTTTTTGGCGAATTAAGTCTCGTTCATACCCTCGCGAATTTCGCAATTTTTCTGCGAATAAAATGGCTGCTGACATGGTTCTGCATCAACGATTGGTCCCAAGAAGACTCTTCTTGGATTGGTCCGGCATGACTGGCAGCCATTTTATTCGCAGAAAAATTGCGAAATTCGCGAGGATATGAACAAAGCTGTTTTTTGTCGTTGAACCGTATTCAACAATGTTTAAAAACTTTTTCAATTTTACGTCATAGATTTGACTATGGCTTCAAAATGGTGAATTTTGTTTCAAAACATTCTGTCTATGACGTCACTGTTTCAACGCTAAAATGAAAAGTTTTTAAAACGTCCCAAATAATTTAAAGAAAGTGATACGACAAAAAATAGCTCAAAAGTCTTTACGAGTCACGAAACAACTTCACTTTGATGTTTGGACAGTTTGTGTCATTGTGTCTGTGGCACAGGGCACTACAGAAATTTTTGTTTGTTGATGTTTTTTGTTCCATGTTCTGTTCCTGTTCTATTGAACTGGCAATATTGGCATGAAAATAAATAATAAATAGGGAAACGTTTATATCAAGTATTTTAATGAATTGTTGAATTAAGATATCACCAAAGATGTTTGAGGAAAATGTTAAACATGAAGAAAATATAAGAACTTAACGGCAAATGCATATGCTTGCTCGAATTGCAATGCATCAAAACGGATATCATTTTGGTCAATTTTGGTCACTAGTTTCCACAAAGTGAGTTTTGTTCGTGTAGTTAGTCATTACATTATTCATGGTATGAAATAGAAGAGTTTCTTTGTGTGTTAGGGATAGTATTCCATAAGTATTGTTTTTTGAATTGTTTTATCAAACCATCATAACATTGCACCAACAAATGCATTTTTTTTCCAAAGAGCAAAGAGGAAGTCATTCCTCCAAGAATAATAATAATATGGTAACTATGAATTCCGAAAAGGCTGCCACTAAGCGCAAGCCAGAGTCTAAAGATGGAGGTTGTACCAGAGGAACTGAGGAACCAATAATTGTTCAAACAACAACCACTGCTGATGAAACGCCAAATCATCTGTTGTACAAGAAGGTATTGTAATTTTTAATAGTTTTGTCTAGGGTAAACATTGCCAGATAAGCAGAACGTTGGTACTGGTATGTCTCACACAACTGATATTGGTAAAATACTGCAATAATTTTGATAAACTTGTAATCCTGATTTTATATAATTCTATTCTGAAGTTTAGCTCGCTCAAATAATTTGAGTATGTCTCTGTTTTAAGAAGATTATTCCCAAGTCTGTATTGTTATCACTGATGAATCTAGAAGTGGACTGAGGAGTAGTAGTGTTCAATCCCAGACTCCTTTCGCTAAATAATGGAACACATTCATAAAACAATTGCTTATGTTTTTTCAAATTCCCCACCTTTTGATGTGAATGTTTCATTGTCACCGCCATTTTTGTAGAAACTATGACGTCTGAGGCCATATTTTTCAAATTGCTCCCCACTATTTTTATTTCCAGAATTGAATAGATAATGAAATTCTAATTAGTGTCGGGTATATTAAATTCCAATATCGGGATTTTTTATATTTCAAAAGTAATAATAGATGAACTTTATTAGGTATAAAAATAATACTTAACCAGCTATTGACCAAGGTCCTTCATCCACAGAGGTATGAGTTTTTGTGTGAATTACAATGTTCCTAAATTTAATTATTTCAGATTGATATGAGAGAAAAAAATGAAATATGTCACTGAGGAAAAAAAACAATCCCATAGAATTTGTTCTGGATGTTTGTAATGTGTTCTTCTGTTATTTCTTCTGTTTTTTTTTTCAGTTTTTCTTGCGTCTTTCTACTTAGACCACTCTATTCACTTTTGTAGAGCGTTGAATTTATTGAATTGAAACATGGTACCATAATACCTTTCAATAATTAGTAATATAAAACTTATATAGCAAAAACCAGCTTGTTGCGATTTTTAGACAATTTGGGAAGTTTTGCAAATTTTGGAAGCCCTAAACATTGGTAAGGATGGGGGTCTAAAACGCTCTACAAAAGTGAAAGAATGGTCTGAAACTTTAAAAAAACTTGCGGTTTTTCCATCCTCCTCCCCCAAAGTTCCACAAAGAGATTTTGTTAAATAAAGGGTGTGGATGGAGCACTACTGTACCATACAGAACGACCACTCCAAGTTTCATTAAATTGGTGTTACGAATTTTTCAGAATTTCGATAAATATAACCCCCTACCAGCCTCCAAATCAGTCCATCTCTCAGTATGTTGTTCTTGAGTCAACTGGAAGTGTTTGTACAAAAAATCAATTTGGCTGAAAATTTTAGAGGATGTCTAATGAATTTTTCCAAATTTTGAGGAATTTAAGCCACCCCTAGACGGCCTCCAAATCAGTCATTTCTCAGTATATTATTATTGAGTCACCTGGAATGGTTTGTTCAAAAAATCGAATTGGCAAATTCCAAATTTAAACTAATATAATATTAACTACCCCCTAGATGGCCTCCGAACCGGTCATCTCCTAGTATATCATTCTTGAGTCAACTGGAAGTGTCTGTATAGTTTATATGAACTCAGTTGAGACAGCAGAAAAAAACTGAAATTGCATTTAGGGTTAGCGTTTCTTTTATGAAACACAAGCGGCGGATAATTTTTTTTTTCATGGTAGAATAAATCGTCTCCCTTATCACGTAGGGGCGTAAGTGACAAAAAAGTGCAAAATTGAGTTACGCCGTATTTAGGCTTTCTTGCAATGTACTTTTTATCTCACGAAGTGGCGTAACTGTATCTCTAATAATGCCGTCACAAATAGAACTTATGTTCATAGCGTATCTATAGGGTGATTAAATTGTCATCAATTTTCGTTTTTCCTCTCTCCTGTGAAATATTCAGAAATCAGATACGCCCCTACGTGATAAGGGGGACGAAATATTTATTATTACTAATCCTATAAGATGGCATTGGTTTTCATAAAAATTGCATGAGTTGTGCTAAGCAGAAGTTTTTTCTATACGGGAAATAAAACGACCTAGCTTAATTAAAAAAAATATTAATAATGTAAGGGCTTAACTTCCACTTGGAGCGGTTCTGAATTAGCATCAAAAAATTCTGTTTCAACAACATCAACATCGAAAGATCTCCAGAATGCCATACTGCACAGATAATCAATCTAATTAAGACAACTAAATAACGATTTAATATGTAAATATGCGTCTGAGCCTAGCTGCACCGCACTGTCTAGTAAATAAATCTTATAGCAAATAAACACTATTTGGAATTCGACAGCGGCAAGTCAAAGACGTTCGGTCTCTGATCAATTAGAATTCGACAGCGGCCAACGAAAGTCGTTCGGTTGTCATTTCTCCCTCCCCTTTTATGTGACAGAATATCGTCGTGGTAACAGCAATACGTTGTATGTCAATTATGTCATCTTTGGGAAAGTCTGTGAAATACGTCATATTACTGTAACCAAATCGCATTAATTGAAATTTTGTCATATTGCAACAAGATGCTTGGTCGATACCCTGTTGGTTGATTGACACAAAACTCATTTTGATTACATAGATTAAAAAATCCAGATATCAATTTTTCTGACATATGGCGGTTACCACGACGATATATCAGCTCCACGTGGTATGCCAATCGAGTTGAGGCGAGGAACGGTTAGAGAATAACGTGTTGTTTATGCCTACGCAAATTATCAATGGCAATTTGTATATTGAAACCTCTTTAGGAGTTATCATTTAACCAATTCCAACGCTTCAGATGATGTGGTGTAAACACTTACTTTTTGCACTTGCATAAATAACTATAGCAGCATTGTAAATGATTGAGCTTTTTATCAAGTTGGCGGGTGGGTCCAAGAATTGTGTCATACGTTGATTTGTTTGTATGTACCAGACACACCGTTTCAAGAATGAAGAGAGATGGAATAGTGAAGAGTTTCTGGTTTTTGAATAAGTCTTTACATGATACTCGAGGTCCAACTCCGCAAATATAACGAACAGCATGTTTCTGAAGTGCAAATTTCATATTGATGCGCTGTTTGTTGCAAGTGCCCCAGAGAGGGATACCATACCAGAAATGTGACTCAAATAGGGCATGGTAAAGTACTTTTGCAGTTGTCACACCCCATTTCGTTTGAAATAACACGTAGAGCAAAGCACCCTGAGGACAGCTTTTTACTCGGAATGCAAATGTGATTTTCAAAATTGAAGTTACAGTCTAAATGAATCCCTAGAAAAAAAATAATATCGTTCCACATGGGAATGTTTGGTATACTGCATTGAAATGACAAAATACTAGGTTTGTTAGTGTTGAACGAAAGGGCAGGACAGGTGCAGTTCATAGAAAGGCAGAAAACCGTGGATGAGGAGACCAGGGGTTGGCAAAAAGTGCTCATAGGGGCCTAGTTGTCTGGCTGCGGTAGCGGCTTCCCCACTTATACTACTACTACTAGTGTTGAACGAAAGCAGATTCGCATTACACCACTCTCTCACAGCACTTATGTCCTGAGCCATTTTTCTAAAAAGATTGTTTGAATTTTGATCATGCCTTAGGATCGTTGTGTCGTCTGCAAAACTAGTGAATACACCTTCTGTCTTGATAGTTACTTGGTCATTAAAATATAACAAGAACAGGATCAGTCCAAGCACAGATCCCTGTGGTACACCATTTTTGATTAAACCAATATCGGTAAAGCTATTAGTTTTTACAATTTGAGTTTGACTCGGAAAAGACTCGATTCAGTTATGGCTTTGGTCTCTGAACCGGCAAAGGTGTAGCTGTATTTGGTGATTAACACAGTCAAATGCTTTTGACAGCTCACAAAATACTGCAGCGCTCGTTTCTTTTGAATTCAGGTTTGAATACACATTCTTTAATAAGTGAAAAATAGCATCTCCTGTACTTTTGCTAGGATGAAAACCAGATTGCTGAAGATGTAGAATTTTGTGGAAAGCCAAGAAGTCCATCAACCTATATTTTACTAATTTTTCAATTAACTTTCCCCGGGTTTTAGTTAACGAGATTGGTCAAAAAATTGGATGGATCCGAGGTGTCACCACCCTTATAAAGACGGATCACTATACTGGTTTTTAGAAACTCTGGGAAAATTGCTCTTGCAAAAGAATCAGTAAAAGGTGAACCAGCAAATGGAGAACAAAGATTGGCAAATTTTGAAAGATTTTCGTAGTAATATTGTCAATACCACTGCACCACTGAAAGTTTTGTTTTTTACTTGATTTATTGCATCCATCAGTTCCTTGAGATTTGTCACGTGTAAAACAAATGTGGCTGGATGGAATGTAAGTTCCATTCAGATAAAGCAGTGGGTCTGCTGCATCTTTGATGTTTTCAGACAGTCTCTCGGATATGAAAAAGTTAAATTCATAGAGGGAATTGGAATCCGATGTTGCATTTGATTTGATTAGATTTTATTACTAAATACACATAATTATTATTGCTTTGTCTATGAGATTAATTTGTATCTTCTGACAATAAAGTACTTATTTATTGACACTTTTAAATAATAATAATAAATGAACTTTATTGAACCAATTACATTGATCCAATAGGCCATTGACCTAGGTCCTTCAGTCCATTGTGATTACATAATAACTCAAACATAAATACATGTTATAAACAAATAAGTTTTTACAAAAAGAAAAAGTTTCAGTGTAAAGATTAAAACTTAATTGAGGATTTCATAGATGTGCTCAAGAATTGTTCGTTGAGGGTATCTATTATAGGGGATGATGCCTGGCATTTTTCTTATGGCGTATTTTTCCATAGTTTGCAAGCTTTCTGTTAACTGAAGAATTTGAAGGTCAGCTGTCGTAAACGTTCATCAGTTGGCATAACTTTTGTTCTCTGGTATAGTGTTGTGTTGGATGGGTTGTGGAGGGGGTTATTGGGATGGCGCATTTTAGTAATCCTCCGTAGTGGAGTTGTTTCAGCTACTCTGAGATTATTCAGAGCTCTGTTCTTACAATTGAGGAACATCATGTGCCCATACTGAATCATTGACCGACATATTGTTTTTTTTGTAATTTGTTAACGAATCTTATGCCCAAATAGTCAATATTTGCCTCTGCTTGAATGTTGTGTTGATACATCATGAGACTGGGTGATGATGGGTTCGAGTGGTGGTTGAATAGGATGAAATGTGATTTTTCGGGATTGGGTTTGTGTCTCCATCTGTTAGACCAAGAAGAAGTGGAGTCTATTAATTCTTGCAGGGTCTCGGCGACTTTCTCTGTTGTTTCTTCGTGAGCTATCAATGCGTTGTCGTCTGCATATTGTAGTAGGTATGAGGAGCTATTGAAATGTTCTGGGTCCTGGTGCTGGTGACCTTAAATATCAGCACAGTGTAAGTTGTATAATGTTGGGGAGAGGGGTGATCCGTGAGGAAGTCCTTGCTGCGAAATAAATTCGTTGGATGTGGCATTGGAAATTTTGATTTTCAGTAGTCTGTTTCTCAAGAGGTCTCTGAGGATAAAGTTCAAATATGACTGACAAATTCATCTGGAATAGCTTGTACAATAAACCCCTGTACCAAACACTGTCGAAAGCTTTATTGATATCCAGGAATAAGGCTCCTGTCTTTCTATTCAATTTGGTGGTTTCTATGTTGTTAGATAATATAGTCAGAGGGTGTGCTGTCGAGCGCTGAGCTTTGAATACAAATTGATAGCCAGGTATTTTGCTTCCCATGATTGATTCCAACCGATTGTTTATGATTTATTCCAGGTTTTTAGCTAACACTGGCAACAGTGTGAAAAGTCTGTAGTTTTGGGGTTTGCTATAATCTTTACCATTTTTGTGGATTGTAACAATGATTCCTGTTTTCCATTCCCTAGGGATATGGTGGTATTTTAAGCAGTGTTCGTATATTTTTATAATGTATCTGTGTACTCGTTCATTTAATTTTCTCAACATCGTTTTGTTCAGAAGGTCTGGCTGGACTCGTACTTTTGCCTTGATTGATGATTTCAAAGTATTCGTCATCTTCAATATGATGTTCCTCTCTTGGGGTTTCTGCTGAGAAGTATCTTTCAAACCAAGAATTCACAATTTGGTAGTGGTTGTTGTTGTTGTCAAAGTTTACATCTTGAGTTTCAGTATATGTGGATTCAAAATATTCACCAAAAACATTTGCATTCTCTTCTAGGGTTTCAAATATATCACCGTTGATTTCAATTGGTTTACTGTTGCACCTCGAGTTGTTTTTGTATTTTGACAGTTTTCTGATTTCGTGCAAGTATGTATGTACTTTTTTCCTGTTTATGGCTTTGCAGGTATCAATCCACTATCTTGTTCGGTATTTTTCAATCAGTTTTTGAATATTTTCATTATATTTGTTAATTTCTGCTTTAAGACCTTGGATACTTTTTAAATTGGAGTAATCTTAATGTTATCCTTGTTATGTGTTTTATATTTTGTCTCTTCTGAAAATGTTTCTATATTGATATATTGATGTTTATCTTTAAATTATGTTTTCAGATGGAGAAGATTGTGGAAAAAATGCAAGATGAAACAATTGGCGTGCCAGTACGCACAGTTAAGAGTTTTATGTCAAAAATTCCATCAGTTTTCACTGGTTCTGATTTGATAATGTGGATGATGAAAAATTTGGATGTAGATGATCAACAGGAAGCACTACATTCTGCTCATTTGATGGCATCTCATGGATATTTTTTTCCTATAGACGATCATATGCTCACAGTTAAAAATGATGGTACCTTTTATCGATTTCAAACTCCTTATTTTTGGCCATCAAATTGCTGGGAGCCCGAAAATACAGATTATGGTAAATACATTATTTTTGGTGAATTTCAAATGTTATTCAATTTCACTATTCTATAAATGCCGTAGCTGTATATCTTTGTAAGAGAACAATGCAGAATAAAACAAGACTGGAGTTAGCTGATTATGAAGCTGAAAATCTTGCAAGGTTGCAAAAAATGTTTTCAAGAAAATGGGAGTTCATTTTCATGCAAGCAGAGGCTCAGAGCAAAGTTGATAAAAAACGAGATAAACTTGAAAGGAAAGTTTTGGATAGTCAGGAAAGAGCCTTTTGGGACGTTCATAGACCAATGGTAAGAAATCTCTCAATTTGAAAAAATCTGTAAATATTTTCTTTTGATATTGTGTGCTATCTGCTATCTAACGTAACTTTCAGCCTGGATGTGTAAATACAACAGAAATTGATATTAAAAAAGCATGTCAAATGAACAAACCAATACATGGAGTTAAACAAGTACATGCAATAACTCAAAAAATATCTCCTTGTACTTCTGGGTTGTCTCCTAAGAACTCAGTGGAGCAACTGGAAAAACAAATTGCCCTTCTGAAAACGCGAATAGATAGAAGGAATATTAAAATATCAAAAGCCGCGGAATCGTAAGTTTTAAATTGTGTGAAGACTAAATCAGAAATATAATTTTTTCAGGTTTCTGGCGTATTATGAGCAATATTTAGATTATGACAGTTTTTTTGTAGCACCAGAGTATCCTAATCCATGGATATCTGACAGTCCCGAATTATGGGAACAAGAAAAAATGGCAAAAGACATATCAGTCCGAAGAGTTAAACGTTGGGCATTTAGCTTGAAAGAGTTACTGCAAGATTGCATTGGCAGAGAACATTTCATTCGATTTCTTGATAAAGAGTTCAGTGGTGAAAACTTGAGGTAAAATTATTAATTCATCAGGTAGTGTATTCTCAGGCTTCCACAAGTCTAATGAAAACATATAATTAACTGACATGTGATTACATTATGCATTATTATCATTTCATTAGTGAATTAGATGCCAAGGTAAAATAAACTTTCTCCCGTACTGTTCCTACGATGTTCACGATGATTACTGAGAGAATTAGCTCCTCCATGTATTTTTTTACAGGGCCTATATGTCATTGCGACTCTGGAGGCACTGCAGCTAAAAAAGTGTATTGCACTTCTCTTGATAATTGTCTTTTCACCCACCTGCCTACCCTGTATTCCGTACTAGTCGCTACAGTTTAATTGAGGGTCTGGTTTGTGGGACTCTGTTTGCATAGTATGCTGTTTCTGACACTTTCCGGCAGACTCTGCAGTGAGAGTTGACCTTGAACAGTTCTATTTTGTTGGACCGGGGTGCATCATGTTCCCTCAGCGACGGGAGAGGAGCGCCTGTGGCAATTCCATAACGCACAGCATCCTGGGTGAAAGCCTACAGTCCTCGTCCACGTCAACATGGTAGTGACTAGCTGCCGATAGTCACTATAGAATAGAATAGAAAATTATTTATACTGAGCAACAAACAGAATGATTTCCACTTACAGTTGTTGAGAGTTCCTTGATACAAAAAAAATTATTGAATACAATGGTACATTTAAAAATACAATTCTAACGTAAAAGATACAATAAAGATACAAAATACAATACTACAGATAGAGATAAGATAATATAGTTAAGAATACCATGAATCAGTTAAGAACAATAAAATTTAATATGCAATGACCAGAGAAGATTTAGGTACATTTGAGCATTCGAAGGAGTTGTCCCTCTGTAATATTAAATATATCCAGATAACAGTCTTTCACCATTTCGTTGACGGTATCAAGACATTGTTGAAGAGGAGACAAACTGTTCGAGACACGAAATAGATTGTCTCTTCTTCTATGTCTTGTCAGGCACAATAAAATCAATGGTTTGGAGAATTTCAGGTGCTTTCAATGTTCTAAGAACGTTGAAAACGAAAATTACTTCCGAGGACTCACGTCGATCTTTCAATGGTTGGACATTAAATTCTAGTAGATGGTTGGAGTAAGATATAAATAAGGGCCAGACATTGTGTTTCCTGAAGGAAAGAGTTCTTAGTAATCGTTTTTGGATTTTTTCTATCATATCGGAATATGAAAAAGTCTTTGGATTCCAAATGACACATCCATATTCTAGTTTAGATCGAACAGTGGAATTGAACAAGATTGAATTCACGGCTAAATCTCAAAACAAAGCTCAATTTCCTAGAACATTCAGACACTAAGTATTCAATATACCTAAATACACCAGAGAAAAAGATACCAAGATCTTTCATCTCATCGATTCTTCGCAGACTGGTGCCATTAATGTAATGGTCATCGACAGTGGGTGACTTCTTTTGTCTTTTTTGTTTTTACGAAACTCCCAGGTTTTCGGAGAAAACCCCTCAAAAGCAGAGCTTGTGCGAGCAAGGAAGATCCGGGACCTACAGTTTAAATAAAAGTGGAATCCGAACCACTTCAGCTCAGTGACACGCGACCGGGGATCGAACCCGGACCGCCTGGGTGGAAGCTGAACGCTCTTACACCACGACCACTTCGCTGGTGTGGTGTGGTGTGGTGAAACTCATTATTTTGCATTTAGCTTCGTTGAGAGCCAAGTCAGATACTGAAAAGTAATTCGAAAGATTATTGAGGTCATCTTGAAGCTTAACAGAGTCTTTCTCGCTTTTGAATCTTCTAAATAGCTCGAGATCATCGGCATATAGGAGAAATTGAGAATTCTTAACCCTTTCACTCATGAACTTTTGTATTTTGAAATAAAAAATTTTGAATTTTGCAAATATAATAAATGAATTTTTCTAAGATTTTTGAGCCAATAGAAAAATTTTTGCGACAGCCAATTTTTGTGATATGGCTTGTGCTAAATTTAGTACACCATGAGCAAACGGTATATGTGATATTATAATATGAGAACAAAAATTTTGTGATAGTCATTGCAATTCAGTAAAAATGTTTCGTGCAAATCAAAAAATATCCGAAAACGAAAGTAGAAATGTCGCAGCATACTCTGTAATATTCCAAGACTATTTTTATATATCAAAATGTAGGTAGGTAATTCAGTTGATTCTGGTAAGTTTTTGTGCTAATGTAACTACCCGTTTTCTTGTTCTTCCTCTGAACCTATGTCCAAGTAAATAAACGAGCATTCTGAATCAATCTCGTACTCATGAAATTTACCCCCAGAAGCTTCCAAATTAGTGCCCTAACTCAAGTCACTTTCAATTTCATTGACATTCTATCAGATAAATTGTTTTCTATTATTGATAATAGCTTCTGATTACTTAAGGCCCTTTTAATAACCATGTCAATCAATGGTACAGAGAAAATAACAAAAAATACATTTTTTAATGATATAAAGTGAGGTTATGTCTACCACATATGCAATGCCACTAGTTCACAGTGTACTAAATTTAGCACACCGAAATTCATGTTCAAAACTTCAAAATAGTGATAAAATGTTTAAATATTTTGAATCGAGTACCTAAAACACTCTAATGTGAACACACAGTATTTTTTTCGATGAATAAATTCCACACTGAGAAATTAAAAAATGACATACACCAAACTGGTGACCCAGATGATAGGATTCGTCCATTCTCGTCAGCTGAAGTTTTCCAAAATACTTCCTGAAGAATCTGATAGATGACAGATAAAATTACAGTTGGCAACTAAAATAACAACTTATAAAACCATGGCAACAATACTTGGATTAAACAGTTTCCTGCACACAAAAAAAAACAAGAAAGTTGTGTACTAAATTTAGGACACCATGAGCGAAAGGGTTAATATACTGGGAGACGTCATTAACAAATAACACGAAAATCGATCCTTGAGGAACGCCTGAGGTAGCGGTGAATTCGAAAGAAGATACATTTTTGAACCGTACAAGATGTATTCTGTTTGCAGTGAAAGAAATCAAGAGTGTTGTTTGTGAAACCAAATGATTTTAATTTCAAGATCAAAACCTCGTGGTTAACTCTATCGAAAACCAAGTCAGTGTATATAACGTCTACTTGGCTGCCATTTTTCATATCATTCGTCACGAAGTTACTAAATACGCACAAATTGGTAGTGGTAGATCTATTACGAATAAAACCATGCTGTTGGTCCACATGATTGTATACACGGTTGTATATTACCCGTTCAAAAATCTTCGACGGAGCTAACAAGACTGTTATGGGCCTGTAGTTTCGTACATTGTTCTATACTCGTAGACGGAAATAATTATACTAACTATAATTGAATAGTAATAAGTAGACTTGTATTATATTATATTACTTATAGGCAAATATGCACTTGCATATTTAGCATATTTTGTACAAACAAAAACATTTTTTTAAAGATATTGACTTATTATGCATAACAGAAAAACAACTGTGTATGTAAAATTTTTATTCAGTACATCGGACAAAATTTGTTATTATACTTCGTATTTGTGACTTTCTAACATCAAAAATCACAAATAATTATAAAATAAAACTTTAGGTTTATTACTCGTTATCTGAGGTTTGATCAGAATTTGTCCAAGAATCGTCACTATCATTATTGTCGGAACCAGGAGTGATAATAATAGGTTCAATCATAACTTCGACGAGAGTATCCAAGTTTTTTCTATTCTTTTAGAACATGTCCAATATACTTCTCCCAGTTATCTGCTGTCACGCCATACTTTTGAGCGGGTATGTGTGTCCCTCATTTAACCTCGTCTCGTAATATATTTCATTTCCTTTAAGCCTATGGCCACGTATTTCTTGTAAATATTTTCTTCGCCACAACACGAACTCATTTTTTTCGATTATAAAGATTTTGCGATTTCGTTTTAAATACCGGAAGTTTAAATCGCGTATGTTCGCTTTAAAACTCCATAGAATATTTTAGGTACAGAATTAACAGCCTTGAATTACTTTCCGGCGAATTACATATTTTATGTCATAATCTACCTCTTGTTTCATTTTTTGCTTCTTGTTATCAACTTTCTGCTGCGTCCTCCGCACACAAATTGGGATTTCGAGAGCGAATACTTTCATACACAGTTTTTACCAGTGCATGTTCGCTCACAGTTAAATGTCTTTTCACTTTTTTAGCAGGATGGCCAAGACTTGTCAATGCTTCTGCCAGTTCCATTATATTACAAATTAATATTTGAAGTACAAAACAAAATCGCAATACAAAACAAACTGTAATTCTCTCCCTGGTCATTACCGACGCTTGTCAGTTATCACGTTCAAGGCACAAACACTTATGATCAATAGTTATTTATGTATCAGGGGAATTATAAGGGCCTTAATTACCGACGCTTGTCAGTTATCACGTTCAAGGCACAAACACTCATGATTAATAGTTATTTGTGTATCAAGGGAATTATAAGGACCTTAATTAAGGATCATTAATTGACAATATTCCATAGGATTTTGGTAATCGTTTTTTCGCTGTCAGGTTGGCAATATATTTTGTTTTTAAATGTTGGAAACACTGATTCAGGGAAATTATAATTGTCATATGTTAACTTTAACAAATTGTTAATTGTTAAAGGTGCATTTAGTCAACATCATTTTAAAATTGTGCTTAAATATATCTTAAAAGCGAAAGTTGAATCTGTTATATCAAATGGCGCCATTTATACAAAAATATTAAGTTTATGCTAAAAACCTTTGATAATACCGTTATGTTTATGATAATGCTTGTGCTAAAGTTGACCAAATCTAGCCTTACTGTAAGTTAAAATATAATGAATAATTGGATCGAATCAGGTATTCTCGGTTTTTAGCGAAACATCGATACATTTATGCTTTGCCCTGAGTTCACAAATTTTTCTACTCATAGATCACATGAACGAAGTAGAAAAATATTGAAAACTGGAAAAAAATTGTTTTCCTATTCAGCTACAGGACTTGAAAAACTCAGTATTTGGGAGTAAAACAAAACTTTTATTAAAATATTGAATACAGCAATAACAAAGAAATAATCACCACGTCATTTGAAGAGTTGGAATACATTGAATGAAAATTCCTAAGGAGGTCTGTTGAATTACTAATAGCTGCTTTTCAGTAAAAAGGATGTAAAGTCTATAGAGGCTCCAATTTGATAGAAAACAGCCTTGGTAACTGTTATCAAATTTGTACGAGTCTGTTCAGTCCTTGGCCAAAGTATGTAGTAGTGGCAAGAATCGACTCCAAAACTACAGAGAACCCTGACTGTGTGAAGCTCATGATTGGATTTAAAATATTCAAAGTAGAATCTTGTCTATACTGGTACAGGATCCAAAGTCCAGTCCACAACAATGTAATCCCGTCAGAGCTAATTTGAAAATAGTTGATGTTTGTTTAAAGCTAACACTCCCTTACTGTTGACACACATTGTTTTACAGTGTATGTTTGTTTTTTCAATTCTCTAGATACAACAAATGGTAAATATTGGTAATGGTATCAAAAACAACTCGGGGGACGATGACAAGAAAGGGATTCCTGGGTTAATAACAAATCCACATGAGAAACGTTTGAAATCTGCATTTTTTGTTTCATATTTAGCTGCAATATCATCCTCATTATCCAACTCAGCTTTCATGGCTGCTATTATTTATCATTTAGGCCTTCTGTTTGATTATGAGTCTAAGTTTGGAAGATGTAATCCTAGTCATTCGTTTTCTTTCTAAATTTGAGAAGCACATTGGGGATTTGTTCTATTTTCTACGTTGTGTGCTTCACTCAGCGTCAGGGATCAACTATCCAGTAACTCTGCACCATTATAACCATGTTCAAAAAGATAACAGTTTCATCCATGGGTTCGGTGTGATATGGGCTATCTTCCTCTACATAAATTTCTTCATCAACAGTTCCTAACTGAAAATGCCTCAAATTTAGTTAACTCACCAACATCGGAATTACTAAAGTGAATCTTACCAACTTCAGAGTTATAAGAAACAGAATCATCAGTTATTCTTTCACCTTTTTTGGTTGAAGTATTGGGAACATTTTCAGATAATGGAGTCTAGAAAGGAAAGTGTTTCCTCAAATTTCGAATTTGAACATGGAGAATGGAACTCAAAAACATCAGAGTTTTGACATAAACGGTCTCTTCCCAATATTTCACTCTCCTTGAAATGATCTCCAAAAATTCTTTTAGGATAAATAAATTCTAGTTCCTCGATGGGAAGATTCAAAATGAAAGTTCTTTAGTTTTCGCGAATCTGTGAAACGTATTTTTTGTATATTCGTACACATTCCAGCAAATTGGAACACAACATTTGCAACAATCTCGATTTTTTTGGAAATATTTTTTCAATAAATTCAAAATTAAAAAAATTGAACTTGACACTTGACAATGTTGACACATGTGTCTCAATTCAGTGTTTCAAACAGTTAAAAACAAAATTTATTACTAACCTGACAGCAAAAAACGGTCACCAAAATCCTGTGGAATATTGTCAATTACCGTGGTACATAGATAATTTTATTTCTGACAGATTTTAATAAAATTTTGTTTACTTTTAAAACGGAATAAATGTTATGCTTTTCTGAATCAGGTACCGTCAATTATAGGAGTTTTGGTAGTTGCCAGGTTGTTGCTATGTTACTTGTTTATAAACAAACCTGTAAAATGTTTACCTGTAAAAGGTAGAGTAAATTAAATAATCTTTATTATCCCAAGGGAGTTATAACCCTTTTCATTGGTAGCGTAACCATAATTATATAAGCTTATAAAATCCCTGTCGGAAATAAATGGCTAGAAAACGTAATAGCATTGTTTATAGAGAAAAGATAGTTACTCAGTGCCTGTAGAAATCGCGTTTGATACAATCGCGCGAGACATCTAGCCCGATAACGACGAACCTAGGCAGAAAATACACCCGTACGAATGCGCCACCTACAATAACTTGTATTTTTTGAGGTATACTTGAGGATTTTTATTTTCGTCAAGGAATCCAAGTAGTGAATCATTCGCACTGACAGGGATGTACTTGAAATTTTCTAATGATAGTTCTTAACAGAGTAGAGGTGGCATATTTTATACACAAATTCAATGTCATTCAATAAAAATGAAGTGCATACTTTTTTGTTGATTATTTGATATAAATTGAATGAACTATTCATAAATTTAATAAAGCGAACTTAATATCAATTTTGTCATTTTGAATTTAATCATAATGAACAATATTGTGCATGGTTCAATTGAAAAAAGAGTGTGGAGTTTCAGTGAAATATATCTTTTCACCTACATGTGGTGTCCAGTGTATTTTTTAAGCCAAAATCACTGGGACGAAGCTCATAATACACTACCGGTGAACAGCACCTTTGCCTTATTATTTTCGGGGCAAACTGTTTTGTGTTTGTTATTTGTTTGTTGTTTAATTTCAATCACTGGGCGACTCATTTTAACCAGTAGGTGACATTTGTGTCGCCCACTTCACTAGTTATGAAAGGTGGTGTCACTCAATGGAACAAATAATATGTTTGTAATCATCAGTTTATTAAGTCTCTGGTATTCATCTTGAAGATATCACTTAACTATAGTGTGTACATTTTACACCTAAGCTCATTTATTCAAACTGAATTTATTTCTTCGAAATGGGGCTCCAAATATGCTGTCAGAAATCAGAACAGGTTCGAAGTGTAAAGACAACGATTATTGAATGAAGAGATTGAATGTGTTTACCAACTGAATTGTTGATTACTTATATTTCGGACGTCCATCATCTTGATGGTTGAAAGATTTCTATCTCTTTCAAATTTTTTCACAACGTTTCAATTGCTTGAATCCGCAATCGTCTTCTGGTGAATATTCATTCTAAGGGAAAAACAAAATGGCGGCTCCAAAATGGCGGACAAGATTTGCAATTATAGTCCGATTTGATTTAAAATTGATATGTGGTGGTTTCCATAGTCAGAAATTATGATTTTTGTGTCGTTGAAATGAAACAAGATGGTGGCTCCAAGATGGCGGACGGAATTTGTAATTATGGCCCGATTGGCATAAAAACTAGTTTGTGGCGATTTTCAAAGTCGGAAATTATGATTTTTTTGTCGGTGCAAAAAACAAGATGGTGGGCGAAATTTGTAATTATGGTTCGATTCGACCCGGCATCGAAAATGAATTCTTCAAAACACATGTGTTGTGAAAAAAATACAAAAATATCGATTTTAAATCCAAGGGGGAAATCTTCCTATGATAACCTCAACTGTCATACCACTCTCCACACCCCTTGGTCACTCATACAATTTGAATAGGGAAAGTACTAAGTGTGACACTGCATTGAAAAGGTAATTCCATAAGGAATTCAAACATGTGAGTGTTCGCTACCTAACTTTTCATTTTGGCACCCTCTTGCGGGAAAAATAACTGTTTTGTATTCCAACTCATGATATCCAATTTGGAAGTTAATGTGAGCAATTCACGAAAACATAACAAAAATTTAAAAAATTAACATTGTATGAACTTACAAATTGGAAATATTTTCATACATTACTCAAAAACGTCAGACTAACTTTTACTCATGTATGGCAATCCATGGCGATCTCTTTGAGCATCTACTGTGAATGAGTTTGGAATGATTGAATTCGAATTTATGCAAGGTTTTCCAATTCTTAATTTTATTCAATGTTCAATTTTTTTATTATTCAAAAGCTTTCATTCAAATTGCCCTCTTAGTTAGTAAGTATGTGTGTATGTGTAGGACGAAACAAACTTGTAAAATCCCTGTATGCCAACTTTGAAACGAATCGAACCACAATTACAAATTCCGTCCGCCATCTTGGTTTTTTACATTGACAAAATAATCATAATTTCCTACCCTGATAATCGCCACTTACTAATTTTGATTTGAATCGGACCATAATTACAAATTTCGTACGCCATCTTGGAGCCACCATCTTGTTTTTTGCATTGATAAGCAAATCATAATTTATGACCCTGAAAACAAACACATATCAATTTTGAATCGAATCGGACCATAATTGCAAATCTTGTCCGCCATTTTGGAGTCGCCATTTTGTTATCACCTTTAGAAAAATTCCATAATGTATTGTCACCGAATTTATGACAAATTACCTTGCAAATGAAGTATCATAATTTGGAATAGGAAACCGTTGTTTTTCCCGCAAGAGGGCGCCAAAATAAAAAGTTTCGTAGCGAAAATTGACATTGTTGAATTCCTTCTGAAATTACCTCTTCAATGATGTGTCACACTTACAACTTTCCCTATTCAAATTGTTTGGGTGATAGTGACCAATGGGTGGGGGAGAGGTATGACAGTTGAGGTTATGATAGGAAGATGTCCCCCTTGGATTAAAAGATTAAAACGAATAACTAGTCTTTCACGTGACAATTTCACAAATGTGACAATTTCACAAATGATAACGGCACAAATATGTCGGGGCGTGGCGCAGTGGTTAGAGCGACCGACTTTGGGTCGAAAGGTCCGGAGTTCGAGCCCCAGTTGCGGCTGGGATTTTTTAATTTAATTTGTCCGATTAAATTATTCAAATCTCGTGGCCCGACTGGGGTGAGTCCTGCACGATTCGCTGTTGCGTTCCAATTAACAGTGCTGCTCCTAAGGTGGCGTATGGAGTTATTAACAAGACCTACTCAGAACACATGGCTAATGACCATAGTAGCCGATGCCAAAACACCAAGGAAAAAAGGATAACGGCACAAAACAAATAAACACAAAATTCACTGGGAATGGTCTTGATAACATCAAGTTCCAGGTAATAGAAACACTGAAACTGAAATGAATGGAATCTCGAGTTTACCAGTAGTACCAGTACAACGCTGGATAGGATGCACGAGTCAAAATTATATATCAGAGCCATCTATCGGATTATTCAATAAATCATATTTTACGAACTGATCAAATACATACGTTAAAATCAAGAACAGACGTGACTGGAGACTCGTGGACTAGCGACCTCTAGTGATGGTCTCCATTTGAATCCAACTGAAAGTACGTAAGATTGGCTAACTATCTTCTCTCTATAAACACTGGTAATAGTAATATGTAATTATAGTAGATTCTCCATGTTATTTAATGTATGAAATATATCAGCTGCATTACAAAATACAATACAAAAAACAATACAAAAACAAAGCAATACACCAGTAATCCGTCTATAATAATATCAGTACAATTACTAACGTCGAACACAAACTCTCGTTCAAAGAGAGGCTGCTTGAAATGCTTGGTAAGCTCTATTGCACGGGCCGAAATAAATTTGGCACAGGTGCGCGTTTTGCGTCAATACGCTGTGTTCGCATTTGGAACAAGTGGAATTTCGGTCGATCGATTCAGGATACAATAGGTTTTCACTGTGAAATATTGAATATTATTTTAAGCCGCTCTTGTTGTGTTGTTTCTGAACTAGTGACTGACGTCACTGACTATTATTTCCGTCTCAGAGTAAGGGGGGTAGGATTTCGCTGGGTAGGATTTCGCTGGGTAGCAAAAATAATACCGTACAATGGTATAAGTTGCTGAGGTCCCCACCTTACGGTCGGGGTGGGCGATCTTGCCCCCTTCCCCCGCGGCGGGCGAGCAACGCTGAATTTACTTGGGCACTGACACCCCAGAGCCAGTAGTGCAAAAGTATACGGATCCACCATCGGTGAAAGCGAAATGGTAGCTTGGATCTGTTGTTTTAGAAGCAGAGAGTAGCGCGTTGATTTGGGGTAACTAAATCCGCACTGAGCCTTCTCTGGGGGTCATTTGATAGGCCGAAAGGCAGGTGCTTTCGGCCCCTGGAATTATAGGCGAGGTGGAGATTGCGGTTGTCGGACCGAAATACCGTCATCCCCACATTGATTGTTCTATTTTGTTACCATGTGCCTTCCAAGACGGGCCAGGAGTTCCCGTGGTGATTCCAAACACCTTTGGTTGAAAGCCCGGGTCCTCGTCAAGTTTTATAACCCTACAGTAATAGTTTTGAGTGAAACAAGAGTCACCAAAGATAGAAGATGTTGAAATACAAATTGATAACTACAGTGTAATCCGCTGTGACAGCGATAATCGACATACTGGAGGTGTTTTAATTTTTATAAAAGGAGTGGACTACAGAATTGGAAGAAACAGTATTATTCGTGGAAATCTTTGGATGAGATGAGTTGCAATGAAGATATCAAATAAAACGTGGTTGATTGTATTGTTGGGTCATTTCAATATTGATTATGAGGATAATAGGATACTCTAAAATTATCAAAAAATTTACCAAATATGTATTGTTTTGCTCAACTAGTTACGCAGTGTACTAGAGTAACAGTAAACTCATAAACTTATAGATTATGTCGCCGCGTGAATGTAAGAACTGGGTAACTGAGCAATCTGCACAAAACAGATGTCTTCAGTTACCCATTTATAACATAAAAACGAGCGTGTATTTTATGTTATCTAATTTTTACACTATCCACTAGATGTCGCTACATTACTTCGACAAGTTACCTAGTTATTACATTAAATTCGGCTTATTTTGGACTATGTCTAGTTGTGGATATCTAGAAACTGCAAAATTTGGAGTTACCTAGTTCTTACATTCAGGCAACGATGTGATAACAAATTGTAGCGATGTTCAGGCATCTGTCTTTCAAACGCCTAAGATAACTGACCCTTCGATGATATCTTTCAGATGTTTCAAATCCAACATAAATGTTCCTGAATTATTACTTCTGAGACATATTCAAAAATAAATATTGAACTAATTGATCAAACGTGGCTATTAAATTCGATTGATGTTAATGGATTGTTAAAACCAAAATAATAGTCAATAATTTTGCACCTGAACATACTGTCTCAATCAAAAGTAATAAGTTACCTTACCATGATATTGAACTGAACAATAAAGCCAAGGAAAGAGACTCAACGTATAAAGAATTTAAAAAAAGTTACAACTCGCCTCAGAGAGAGATCAACTCTGGAAAACTATAAAATTGTTAGAAACCAGTATGTTAATATGTTTAAAAATAAAAAAATTCAGCAAATTGACTCAAATCGTAACAATCCAAGACAAATGTGGAAACATCTTAAATCACTAATAAATCCAGTAAATAAAAATACAGTTAATATCATCTTTCGTGAAAACAATTCAATAACAGTTAGTGAAAATTAACAAGAGATATCTGAGAATTTTTAAACTTATTTTGTTAATAGTATTTCGAATGTCTCTGAGAGCATCCCACAATCTGACGAATGGTCATCTACAAATTATTTAGTTATTAACAGTTTTCTGAATTTAAATTGTTAACTATAAGAACAAGTCCAAAGTACTGAATAGCAAATTCTTGAAAGAAATATTTGAGGTATTTGGCATGTCATATTAAACCTTGTAAATACATCTCTGTGTAAAGGAATCTTTCCGGATCAACTGAAGACAAGTACTGTTGTTCCTATACCAAAGGTCAATAATACAATTGAAGCAAACGAATTTTGCCAAATAAATACTCTACTAACTTTGGAAAAAGTCCTTAAAATAGCAGCTTTTGAGCAATTAGTTACATACTTTGATAATAATAAATTATTCTTAGGTCAGCAGTCAGCTATTCAGTATACTTACTCTAAATGGAAACATGCAAATGATGACAATAAATACACTGTAGCTGTATTTCTAAACTTCAAGTGAGCTTTTGAAACAATTGACAGAAACATTTTGATAAAAATATTAAATTATTATGGAGTAACAGGATCTGTGTTGGCTTGGTTCGAGAGTTACCGTAGTAAAAGAAGGCAGAAAACAAGAATCAGTTCTGCAATATCTGATGTGATAGAATTCGGCATTGGTGTTCCCCAAGGAAGTGTACTAGGTCCACTTTTATTTATAATAAACTCAAATGATATTCATTATGTTCCTGGGGCACATCAAATTAATCTATTCGCAGATGATACATTGCTTTAACTTAGAATTCAGAACTGAATTATGCTGTAGATACTCTATGAAAAATTGAAAAGTACTTGCATAAAAACAAATTGAAATTGAATGCTAACAAAAAGAAAGTTATGGTGATGTCGACTAAATATAAATTGAATTCTATTGACTCTAACGAAATAAAATTTGAAATTGATAACACTGGATTAGAATATGTGTCTGAAATAAAGTATTTGGGAATTATTATAGACAGAACTCTGAGTTTGAACAGTCACGCTGACTATGTGATAAAACAAATTTTAAAAAAAATATACTTTTTTTCTAGAATAGCAAATAATCTGACTATTAACTCCAGAATCTTAACATATAACTGTATAATTAAGGCCCATTTTTAATACTGCCCAACTTTGATGCATTTAATGAACCAAAACAGAGTTTACCAACTTCAAAATCGTGGTATGAGAATCATTTTGAGATGCAGTCGTTATACTTCCATTGATCAAATGTTCAATATGCTGCAATCGCTAACAAATTCAAATCGTTTGTTTTTTTTTAACACTGGTTTTCGTATTCAAAATTACAAAAGGGGTCCAACCAACATATTTTAACGAATTTATTGTTCTCTATAATCAAATACATGAACACCAGACAAGATCAAATGCGAATTTTAATATATTTAGAACTCACACTGGTGGTGGTGTTAATAATTTATTTTTCAATGGGCTACGAGCATTTAACAATTTACCAAATGTCGTTAAAGAGAATAATACTGTGAAAGTGTTAAAACGTAAATTGTTGGAATATCTAGAGCGTTAGTTGGTTGTAATATATATTTAAATAATCATATTGACAAAGAAATAACTTGTGACATCTGTGTGTTAATGTTCTTATTTCTATGTATTTTCTACTGGGTACCTTTATATTTTAGTTACTGTTATTTCTATTCACATCTGAATTTTAAGAATTTTATCAATATCTGTGGAACTATTATACAGAGTGGGGCACCGAAAACGAAACAGATCGAATATCTTCAAAACGCATGTGTTGTGAATAAAATGCAAAAACAGGTCGATTTTTAATCCAAGGGGGACATCTTCCTATCATAACCTCAACTGTCATACCTTTCCCCCACCCCTTGGGCACTATCACCCAAACAATTTGAATAGGGAAAGTAGTAAGTGTGACACATCATTGAAAAGGTAATTTCATAAGGAATTCAGCCATGTCAATTTTTGCCACCTATCTTTTTATTTTGGCGCCCTCTTGCGGGAAAAATAACTGTTCCGTATTCCAAATTATAATAGTGCATTTGCAAGCTATTTTGTCATAAATTCGGTGACAGTGCATTATGGAATTTTTCTAAGAGAAAAAACAAAATGGCGGACATGATTCGCAATTTAGGTCCGATTCGATTCAAAATTGATACGTGGTGGTTTTCAAGATCGGAAATTATGATTTGTTCGTCAATGCAAAAAACAAGATGGTGGCTCCAAGATGGCGGACGAAATTTGTAATTCTGGTCCGATTTGAATCAAAATTGATATGTGGGGATTTTCATGGTGAAAAATTATGATATTTTTGTCAATGCAAAAAGCCAATATGGCGGACGAAATTGGTAATTGTGGTTCGAATCGATTCAAAATTGGCATATGAAGGTTTTACAACTTTCCAGTATGATTACAGTGAATTAATTGAATTGATGAAAAAAAGATTTTATACAAATTAGGAAATAATATTTTATTTAGATGTGTGACGTAGGTAATTCTGTGCGTAGCAGAATCAGAATTTTACCGCGCCTGAAAATCCCTGAAAATCTTCACATACTAATTTTGATTCAAATCGGACCAGAATTACAAATTTCGTCCGCCATCGTGGAGCCACCATCTTGTTTTTTTGCATTGACGAACAAATCATAATTTCCGACCTTGAAAACCACCACATATCAATTTTGAATCGAATCGGACCATAATTGCAAGTCATGTCCGCCATTTTGGAGCCGTCATTTTGTTTTTTCTCTTAGAAAAATTCCATAATGCACTGTCACCGAATTTATGTCAAAATAGCTTGCAAATGCAGTATTATAATTTGGAATACGGAACAGTTATTTTTCCCGCAAGAGGGCGCCAAAATAAAAAGTTAGGTGGCAAAAATTGACATGGCTGAATTCCTTATGAAATTACCTTTTCTACTTTCCCTATTCAAATTGTTTGAGTGATAGTGCCCAAGGGGTGTGGGGAGAGGTATGACAGTTGAGGTTATGATAGGAAGATGTCCCCCTTGCATTAAAAATCGACCTGTTTTTGCATTTTATTCACAACACATGCGTTTTGAAGATATTCGGTCTGTTTCGTTTTCGGTGTCCCACCCTGTATGTTATTTCTATTGTACGATTAGGATATATCCTATAATAAAGGTTACTTCTACTAAAAAAACCATGGTAGTGGCTGTTATGGGTATGCAGTTAGTAAATGACAGCAGACGGTTACTCATCTAACGTCGTAGAAATCTGACTGACACGAGGGGGTCGAAATCCCCATCAAGGCAACTTGGGCCCCTTCCAGAGAGAAAGAATATGTTTATTGTACATAAGGAAAACTCTTGTTGACAAACACATGTATACAAATTTACAGTATATGGATGAACATATATAATGTTACTGTGAAAAATTTATGAACAATTCACATGATAAAAATAATAATAAAAACAAAAAAAAACATAAGGCGTTGGCCTCCAAGGGCGGGTTCCGTTTGGTTTCAAAAAAGAATACCGTACCACGGAAGAGGTGACTGAGATCCCCACTTTGGGTTGAGGAGGGTGATCTTGCCCCCCTCCCCTCGGCGGGTGAGCAACGCTCAATTTGCTCGGGCACTGACACTGCAGTGCCAGTAGTATGCTTCAACATACAACCTCTGTTGTCATCCGATAGCACAGGACGTAGCGCACTGAACCTATGCCAAGGCCACGCAGGTAGGCCGAAAGGGAGGTACTGGGGTGACCTGGAGCGCGCTGTTGTCGTACCGAAACACGGTCTCAATGAGGGTTTATATTCAGGCGTTCCTTCAAAAGATCACGCCTAGTGAGAATCCATGTAATAATCTTTTACTGGCTCCGGCCTTAGAGAAAGCAACTGTCGACTCCGGTTTTAGTAAGATTCTGCAATAGAGGACTTCGGATAAGGATTCCGTGATGCCACCACACTACTTTTGGCTTTAAAACTACTGACACGTTTTTTGGCATTTTTTCTTCATGACAGCAGCCTCAGGAACCCCGTAATATGATTGAAATTGTTCATAACGACGGACATATTGAGATTTTCCATAAAATACAAAACAGTAGGGACTTTAATTTCGTTTGGGGATTTTTCTTTCAAAAGGGCGCTAAATTCAAAACTAGAGCTAGAGTATTGTTATTGAATGAGGTATTGTGCAGTCCAGGCAGTGCCGGATAAAGCCACCGTGGGGCCCGTAGCAAATGTGAACAAGAGGCCATTGATTTGCATTAAGTATTAAAGTATAGAATATGAAGTAAAACAGCACATTTACATAAAGACTTTCCGTGATTTAATCTGGGCAAATTTGAAGATAACACTCGTCAAATCAATATTTGTAAGTTAATTGCTTTCTATGATCATTATAGTGATGTCGTTTGACGTTCTTGTCCCATTGTGCTCCTTAACACATTTTTAAAACGCTTTAACGTTGAAAAAGAACGTTCTCCGCTGAGGTTGGTGATTATCAAAATCAAGTAAATGCGAAATACTATTTCAACATTTGGGAAACACGATTCCAATGAAATTTCTGTTAACAGTTTATAAACTTGAAGTTCCTGAGCCTCGTGCTTTTTCTTTTTGCTGTCAATATCAGCAGCCACATCTGTTTTCAGCAGCTTAGCAAACTGCACCTGTTCATTGCTCAGACTGTCTTCCACAT
The DNA here is from genome assembly GCA_944452925.2 of Chrysolina oricalcia. Taxonomy (NCBI): domain Eukaryota; kingdom Metazoa; phylum Arthropoda; class Insecta; order Coleoptera; family Chrysomelidae; genus Chrysolina; species Chrysolina oricalcia. The sequence goes on from OX101809.2 coordinate 26,635,690, forward strand.
CCTCTAGGAAAGAATTGACAATAGTTGGAGTTCTTTTTAAGATATTTTCTGCCGAAGTATTCCAAGTCACTTGATGGTAAGCTTCCATGCGTTTAGCTAATTCAGACAATTACAACAATAAAAACATGAATTTCAAAACGTTTTCCAGGTGTTTGATGTTCTACAACTTCTTCAAGTGTAGTGCCTTCTTTTATGAGGTCTGAGAGTAGAGCTGCTGCTGAAATGGTCGTACTTTGTATTTCGCTTGCGTTTTCTTAAAGTCGATTGCTGATATTCTTCACTGCCAATTATGGCTTTGGCTTTTGCCTCTATATCTGAAAATTTGGATCGTATTGCTTGGAAGTAGCCTTGTAATGATTTATAAAGAGCGTATCTCGTGTTAAGACTGCGATGAAGCGTTAGTCGATTGCAAGTGTTCTAGAATTTCATTCCACGCTATAGTCATTATTCCCATTTCTAACTTTATTCATTTTCGGTAGGTGGTATAAAAAAAAATATCTTACTTGATAGTTTTTTTTACTTTGCGCGCAGGCGCGAGGCCCCCTAGGCGCGGGGCCCGTAGCAAGCATTTGCCGCTTACTGGCTACTTTGCTAACTGGTAGGGTTATTTCTTTGTCAATGTACATTTGTTCCATGAAAAAGTTCAAATGTAGAATTGATATTGAACCATTTTAACTAACTGTTATGATTAAAATGTAACAGTAACACATACCCATAAAACTGATACAAGTTCTGTGATGTAACCTCTACGTTTATTGAATGAAAGGCTGAGAGCATTTTAATCAAAAAGGTAATAAGGTTTGTTTATCCGTGAAAGTTACCAAGCTCAGAATATTTTCTAGATCGATTAATTATTTGGCAACTAGGAAAAGTTTAATACGCATTTTTTTTTTATTCAGGAAAATGATAAATTTTGAAATTAGCGCCATTTTGAAAGAAAAATTCCTAAACAAAATTAAAGTGTTTTGTATTTTATGGAAAATCTCAATATTCCCGTCGTTATGAACAATTTCAATCATATTACGGGGTTCCCGAGGTTGCCAGAAACCCTGACATGAAGAAAAAATGCCGAAAAACGTGCCAGTAGTTTTAAAGCCAAAAGTTCTGTGGTGGCATGACTGCATCCTTATCCGAAGTCCTCTATTAATAATTTGCTTTGCCTGGTACGGTTGCGCAGTATTTTGGTTCAATAACCTTCTCATTGTACATTTTGACATGGTGAGAAATGGTTTATAGTCCGTAAGTTAATGGCACGGAGTAATAAATCCATTCAAGGAGGCTCGTGCAAATTTTGATGTATAACACTTATAAAAACAGCAAACAAATGTTTTCTTCATTCGCTAGGTAGTGCCACCGGGCACAATATCTATTTGTCGGATTAGGCCATTGTTAAGGGATTTAAAATTCTGACCAGCCACCTTTACGTCAAACACTGGTGTAAAATGTTATTTCTCAACACTTAGTTGGTGATAAATTTGAAAAAATAAAAGTAAGGTGTGTATTTTCACCGATTAGAGTATTTTGGAAGTTAAAAACGTGAAATGCAGCAGTCGTTAGTTATATAAAAATAACCAAGAAATAATGGGATCAAAGAAGAATGGTGTAGCCGACTTAAATTATTACAAAAGATGATTTTTATAAAGTCACAACCAAATGAAGTTATCTTTAATTTTGAATTACATTTTGAATTAGATTATAATTAAAAAAAGAACAATTACAATAAGTATATAAGTAGAGTATTTACAGTAACTATATTATAACAGAGTCGGAAGAAGATGAACAGGGTTGCCACCAACCTGGAAATGCTGGAAATGTCAGGGAATTTATTTTTTTTTAAATATCAAGGAATTCGGTATTAAGTCAGGGAAAGGACCCCGCACTTTTTATAGGTGAAATGGTTCTCGGTGAAATTGTCTGAATTTTTAGTATATTGTATCAATCAATCAATCAAAGTATACTTTATTGTCTGAAGAAAATGATTCTTATTGACAAAGCGTTACAAGTACAATATGAACATAATGAGAGGGTAAAGTCTCAAGATGGATAAATAAGAATAAAAGACACTTAGAAGAATAATTAAAAATACTTAAAAACTGATATCCTAATATCCTAATTGTAGTATTCGATGTACTGATTGAACGTGCAGAATCGCAAAGTTCGGTGATGGACAGATTTTGAAATACTGGGCGTTCAAGTTGAAAATCAGTAATGTAATAATGAAATATTGATAAAATTATTTTGGCATGCAATATACTATTCTTATTCCATCATTAATCACAATTCACACATTTCGTACAAGGTGATTTGAAAAATTGGTGAAATATATGGCCTGTTCTTTCGTACATATCCTGTATATTCAAGTGAATTATCATCCTCTGAAAATAACTGATACCGTATAAACATGATTTCCTTATTATTATTTGATATATTCATCATTCTCTCCTCAACACTGTCCCGAAAATTCAGTTTCCTACTATGACTAGTTTCATAGTTATTAATTGAGAAACTTATTACCATTTGCGTGACGAGTTGAAGGAACTTGTTCACGCGTACATTCTACTAGTGGCCAAGATTTTTCACAAATAGTGAAACGTGAGAATGTGGAGATCAAAATAAATGTAAGAGAGGGTGAAGATTACAGATAACAATCACATGAATTTAATAATGTAAGGTATAGATAGTTAAGTGAATTTTGTTGGTTTAAGCTTTGTCGGAATAAAAAACAAACTCACTGGGAAAAGTGAAAATGAATGATAGAACGCTTTTATTTCTAATAGGAGAATTTGAATCTGGGAAGCGACGGTTTTTTTCCAATGCGTGTTCCTCTCGGATAGAGGTTTTCAAGATTTTTGTATTTGTTGGCTATCAATAGAAACATATAGACATCTATTATATTTCATCAATGTAGGTAATTCAATACGTAACGGTAATAATAATGATCACTGATGGAACTAATTGATTTTTCTTTTTCATTCAATTTTTGTCAACGACAGAATCAAAAGGTAGCCGATAGGGTTTTCTTGTTGTATGAGGACCGTAGCGCTGTTACGGGGGAGGTGGATTCGGTTAAGGCTGTTCCTTGTCACCTACAGTGATAAGTTATTTCTCGTACCGGGGCCTCATACACGATTGGGCGAGTCAAACCAGCCAATCATTAGGAATTTCATCTGGCTCCTGCCTGAGTTGTAAGTTGTAACTGTGTCGTATATTCAGTCAGTTCCTAAGAGAACGAAAAAAAATGCAGTTGACACTTTTAAATCCCGAGAAAATGATTAAATAAAAATTACTGATTTTTAATTCGAATGCCCTGTATTTCAAAATCTATCCAACAACGAACTTTGCGATTGTGCATGTTCAATCAGTACATCGACTACTACAATATACTAAAAATTCAGACAATTTCACCGTGAACCATTTTATCTATATATATATATATATATATATATATATATATATATATATATATATATATATATATATATATATATTTTTGTACAACTATATGAAGTAGTATCAGTCAAGTAAAAATATACTTTATTGTAAGAAGTTAAACCAACTTATAGACTAAGCTCCATCAACTTAATGATGATGTGAAAATTAATTATAATAATTAATATTAATTTTCATTACTAATTAATTACAGAATGAATATTTTTTCATATTCTGTCTTCAAATGTTTCATATAACCGTCCGATTCCTCAAATCAATTGTGTAAAGTTTGGAATATTATGAAATTAGGGAAAACCTGGAAAAGTCAGGGAATTCATAAAGAAGTAGTTGGTGGCAACCCTAATGAATCATCTTTACTAAGGTCAATAACAACTGGATCAATCAAGTCTTCAAAAATATCGTCAAATTTCCACAGTATGTTCCACGGTAAAAACATGATCAATGCTGATTTCATTGAAAATATGAACAGGATGTTCATTAAAGTCAGTTAAGATAAGAGTCTCCAATGGAAACTGGACATTCAATAAATAATCAACTATCTGAATGAAAATGCAAATTTTCACTTTCAGATTTTTTCTCTCAAGTTATATAGGGTCTTTCTCAATATCTATCAGATGTAGTTCAATGTCCAGCGTGGCTTTTGCCGGGGAAGTAGTTGTTTTCTGTTAGATATTACAAAAAGTAACTTCAATTTTATCGTAGGGTGTTTTCATTTCCAGAGGAGTCATGTATTGATTCAATTTTCAATTGAGAATGTTTCTCTTTAAAACATGATCAATGCATTTTCTCCAATTGTTGTTGGTCACTTTACTTACCGCACAATCAAACAATAACTGAAGGTCGTATTTTTCCTGGCTACATTATTTTTCACTGGAACCCATATTAGTTCTATGGGATTCAGCTCGCAGTGATACGGGGAAGTCAAGTTGGTCAACGATGTACCTACTTTTTATAATTGTTTTTGTGGATTTGAGCGATACTATAAAGTTCTTTTTTAAGTGGATCAGTGGGAAAGAATGTGTTTTGAGCGAAGCTATTCCAATAGTTTGTCTTCAGTCCGATAATTGCTTGTGGGTAAATGTTCGTGTAATCTAGAATGGTAACTCGCGTTGTTCATAACAATAGATAGAATCGATCATTTGTTCAAACCATTCTTCAAAAATGTCACCATTCCTATCTTCGTGATAGTCACGGGTTCGTTTCGATACAAAAGTCAAAAGTCCTCTTTCCACAAACCCTTCTGCACCATCCATATGAACGATTAATAATCTTCTACCCTTGCCTGATGGTGGATTCAAACTGTTGACAATATTGCTGTCCTGCCAAACTGAGATACAGTATATCCTTCGTTTATCCACGTTTCGTCCAGGGATTATTTAATATTGCGTAAATAGCCTCTTCTCCACATCGCAATATCTGGTTTATCTATCAGTACAGATTGTCTCTCATGAAATTTTCGATAATGTTATTTGATAGGAAGTTTGGTAATCCAGATCAGCTTGAACTGCAGGCATAATTTTATCCAGCGTGGGAATTTCACTTTCTAGGTAAAAACGCATGGACTTTACGCATAATGGTGGGCGTCCAATGTAGTGAAAGTTTACTTAGAGTTACATTGAAAACTTGGAAAACTAAAATTCAGTTGGTAAACTCAGAAAGGATTGTAGTTGAATATATTGAGATTGATTTCATTTCAAAAATTGAGATTTTTTTAGTTTGCAATTGATCGAAATTATTTCATAGGAAAGAACCATAGAAATAGTGCAACTTCCAATTGAAAACGAATCTCCTGATAATGTCGTTTGGAAGACTAACTCTAAGTACGAAATGGGCGGCGAATTGCCAAATTCAAACAGATGGGAAATACTTCCTTCTTTACCAGCATTCTTACTGATTTCTTAGTTCGATATAAAGCGCCATTGTACATTTTATTCCCTTCAGGGCATGCAATACTTTCATGTTATGAATGATATAGGAATGTGAATTTGATAACAACGGTAGTAGTATAGTATTTTTAATCCCAATTGGAACGGCAATAAAAATAAGAGCACTGCGAGGAGTGTTTATATGCACTGCCCGGCAAATGGGAAATGTATATACTACCAGTGTTTTTACTTTCAAAGCGTTCCTGGAACACTCATAAAAAAATTATGTGGTATGGCCCTAGTAGCCCAGAGTAGTACTAAAGGAGCTATCAAATATGTTTGAGGAATAAATACTCGGCTAGCTGGACTGGACCTTATCTGAAGCTGATAATGGTTCCGCCAAAATTCCTCAATCACTGCTGTGTGTTGGTGAGGTTAGGAGTACTATCCATTGAAAATAATTTTATCAATATAGCTTTCTGGAAACCTTTCGAAACCAATAATAATATAACGTGTGAGGAATATCAATCGACAGGAATCCGGAATTTGAAAATAAGTATTTGGATGTTCAAGTTCAACGAGTAATTTTAAATATTCATGAATGCTTGAAGTAGGAAGACTCACACTTCACAAAATGAAATTGTGATAGGAATGTGCGAGTAAACGAAGTTAGTTAACTCGTTCAACAGTTTTTCGGGTTATTAAAAAAGGGGATGTCATTGACCATTCAATATTAAAAAGAAACCAAAGGAAAAAGAATTGCAAACGTTGATGGAGCTTCAAAAGATATGATTCGGCGAACAATTTATGGTAAATACCAAAAAGTACCAACCTTGGAAATGATTCGGTATAAATTACTCGACTATCCCGATTACAATTACAAATGTTTAGATACTCTACGAGGTGTCTTATTGTTTTATGGTTTCAAACATAAAAAAATAGTATAATCGGATGGTCATAATTGAATCGACACACATTGTTCAACACTGACAGAAATATTTGAGGCGAATGAAAATCTACCAAAAATCTTCCTCGACGAAACTTGGTTTCACACTCATGATGTTGTCAAATATGGCTGGGTAGACAAAACTAAGTATAGGCGAGGACACGAAAAAATATTATCGCGCCAAATATGCTTCAAAATACACAACGCATTTACAGTGACCGCCAAAAAGTATGTACCATGTGGGGAAACACGTTATTATAAGAGTATTGGAAAAACATTTCTAGGGAAAAGTTTGGCGGCAAATTCGAAAAAAATACCATAAAGAGGCCAAAAGTTGGGTAAGATGACAAGATATCGAAAAAAATAATTTATAGAAGTTGCTTGGAATTTAATTTTATACTAATATACGGAGTTACAAGCAATAAATCGAAAAAAATTGATATTGCAATTTTTTTTAATATTTTCCGATCTCTTTACAAAATTCAATTTTTTTTTCTGAATCGCTTGACTGTAGTGGATTATTTCTATTTTGATGGTAATGACAAAACTCTCTCATTTTCTAGGCACCAGAAATTGGTTTTTGCCAGAACCCTCGCTGTAACATTGGTTCTTATCTAACAATTATATCAGAATTCCAAGACTATTGTCATGATGATATGGCAATCTAGAAACATCATGTTTCCTGATTATAATCAAGTTTTAATGATAATGCTGCATGAGCGTTTCATGTTGCACATAAACTTTTGCCTCTTTAATTTGACGCACTATTTTCAAGTTCATGTTCGAAGTGAAACGCTCATACACGATTATTATCCAAACTTGATTATAATCAGTGAACCAGAATGATTCATGATGTTTCAGATTGCTGTATCACCACAATAGTCTTGGAATTCTGATATAACTGTTAGATACGAACCAATGTAACATCGAGGGTTCTGGCAAAAACCATATTTTTCAATTTAGTGCCATAAGAGACTGAAAAATATTCAAAAACAATAAAAATTTCAAATTTTTCCGATTTATTGCTTGATATATTGCCATATTACCCCACTTTCGGCCTCTTCATGGTAGTTTTCTCCCATTTACCGCCATACTAGTGGTCACGTGACATGTGTAAAAATCGATTTTTATGTTATCGAACATGCACAAACTTTTCCCTAGAAATGTTTTTCCAATACTCTAACTTTTTACCCATATGGTACATACTTTTTGGCGGTCACTGTATAAATGAACCCGAAAAATATTTTTGGAGTCAAATTTCAATTATAGCCGTTCCCATTCGTATCTAAAAATCAGCAAATTTCAAAGCTACTAATATTGACGCTCTTTGTGACGTACTCTCCCGAGCCCAATCAGCCAAAGGGCGTATTTTAATCGGATAGGTTGTGACGTGAAACGGCAATGCTATTGTTTGCTCGGAATTCTAAGGAGAGTACGCCACAACAATTTGCAATGGCGCTAGAAAGAACCCATTTGAATTTTGTCGACATTAAATATTTTTTGAGATTAAAAAAATTGCAAAAAAAATAAATTGCCAACAGAGTTTTCACATGCTGCAGAATCCATTCAAAATATTTTTAAAATTTCGTGTTCTTGCTTATTGTGCTTTGAACACACCTTCAAGGGGACAACGTGTTATAATTTTGCATGCTGGGAATGAAAGTGGTTTTGTACCTATCCAACGCTTTGCTTTTGCCAGCCCAAAATTAAAAAAAATCGTCTGGTGGTTACCACGAAGATATGACTGGGGATTTATTCGAAACCTAGTTCAGTGAGCAGGTTCTCCCAAAAATTCCTCCAAACTCTCTTATTGCTATGGATAACGCTTCGTATCATTCTTGGTTATTGAATAAAATACCAAACCACGTACTGCCTATAAACGGCGGTAATTTTTTTTCTTTAAAATCGATATATATATCAAAAACTGCAATAGATAAGTCAACATGACTTAGATAATCTAGCCTAAGATTTAGAAGGCCAATCGAACCATGTAAAAAAATAGGTTTCCATTTAAAATAAGAATGTTCGTATCGACTTTTGGCACGCCCTCTGTAGCTGTAGGACTAAAATGAGTTATAGATAGATAGATAGATTTATTTAAAGCTTTCAATTTAAACAGTTGAAGAACTCAAGTCTTATAAAATCATCAATAATTTACATCACAATTATAGATAATACAAACACAAAGTACAAATGTCTCTTAATATAACTAAAATACCTAATTACAATAAGTATAAAAATATATATATATATATCACAGTCATTGGTAAAAGAAAATTGTATTCAAACTAAAAATAAAGTTACTTGTCCAGGAACTCTTTCAATGTCACACAACAGATCAAAAACATGTTTTTTAAAATTTTGTCTTGTGCGATATTCTTTAATATTCAAGGGTAAATTGTTATACAATTTAATAGATGCATAATATGGACCTTTCTCTGTAATTGTAAGTATATGCTTAGGAATAATAAAATTGGTTTTCTGTCTCGTACAATATTCATGTCTGTATGTATCTTCTTCAAAATTTGATTTATTATCATAGACAAAAATTACACAAACATATATGTAAATGGCATATACGGTAAGCATTTTGTTGAATTTGAAGGTACCACGACAAGAATCTGTATATTTCATATTCAACATGGTCTTCAAGATACGTTTCAGCATGATGAAAATACGTTCTAGTTGTGTACTCCCTACCTATACTAATATTCCATATTTCAAAAAAGGATAAACAGTCCCATAATATGCGGTCTTCAGTGCTTCGAAATTCATGTATTTTTTCAAAACTCTAATTGCATAACATTTACTTGCTAGTTTTTTTGAGAGATATTCAATATGTATCTCATAATTTAGTTTGTCATCTAAATAGATTCCTAACAGTTTTGTACTGGTTGAAAAAGACAATCTATCGCTTTCGAGCTGAACAAAGTCAGGAATAGTAATATTTTTGTGAACAGTTTTAAAAAGTATGCAGTCTGTTTTAGAGGTGTTTAATAATAATTTGTTAGTACTAAAGTAGGTAGATACTGTTGAAATGTTGTTTGATATCGAGTTTTCTAGATTAAGTTGCCTGTTGATGGGTAAAATGATATTGGAATCATCTGCATAACTCACAACTGTAGTACTTGATTGTTTAAAAATTTCTGAAAAATCATTAACATATACAATGAATAGTAAAGGACCTAGAACACTTCCCTGTGGTACGCCTTTTTTGATTTCAGTAAAACCTGAGAAGAATAACTCAGTATTTTGTTTCCTAATACATTCTTTTTGTTTCCTGTTACTCAAGTAAGAATTTAAGAGATTCAATGCATTTCCTCTGATAGAACGTACATGATCGATTATGACAGCATAGCAAATTTATGATTTCTAATCCAACTGCAAGTTGAATAACTTCACCTCCTGTTTCATACTGTCACAAATGACCTAATGAATAGGTACCTACATACCGAATGGAGCAACGTTCGAACAAAAGTTGAGTGGGATCAAATCACTGGCACTGGAATAATATATTCCTGTACTATGGACTTTTCATAATATATCTCAGATGTAGTTCAATATCCAGCGTCGTGGCTTTAGCCGGGGAAGTAGTTGTTTTCTGTTAGATATTACAAAAAAGTAACTTCAATTTATCTTAGGGTTTTTTTCCTTTTCCAGGGGAGTCAGGTTTTGGTTCAATTTTGAATTGAGAATGTTTCCCTTCACAACAGGATATCCCTATTTCACATCATTTCAGAGAAGCGGCTAAATCACTAGTTACGTTCCCCATTTTGAGATTGTGTAATCAACAAATTTGGATGAATAGTTTTTATATCATGACAATTTTTTATGGTTATTCTGTCTACGTAAGGTTAGTCAGGCAAGGTTAGGTTGGCTAATAATTTAAACATTATCAACTAAGTTTGCATGTCTTTGTCATTCTAAACTTCCCGCCATTACAATTGACCAATCACAATTTTACTATGCGGAACGCAACTTGTGATTTAGCAGTTTGTTATTTCAGGACAACCCAACTGGCATGTTACCAAGTGCACCAATATGACTACGAATCTCTAGACTAATTTTATTTTACCGTTGTTGGCCCTGAGAGGTGCATTTGAGAGGTCTTCTATTGTAAGCACGCCTCTGTATGTGGTTAAGCTTATTCACTCCGGAGTTTTTCATAGTTGTCAGACACCACACAGAGGTTGCCTATGTTATCAAAGAGCGTTCTACCTCATTAATCCAATGTATCATAATAGGTCTGAGACCCCAAGACTTGAAGGTACTTGACCTTCCACGATATCATTACTTTTTCTCTTTGGAGTTTGGAAGGAGTTAATTTCTCTGGTCTTCTTTTTTTTTATTTAGTAATTTTACTATTTTTGAAATTTACATTTTTTGTTGTGTTTTTCCTAATAGTATGGTGGTAGTTTGGTCTACATTTAAGAATAAACTGGTTTTTTTGTGAATCAGCGTTTTGTTCTACTCATCAAAGTATGTGCTTTATTTAATACATTTGGGTAGTTTGTGCTTGAACCTAACAGATTGCAGATTGGTGACATCACAAGAATTAGTGATCTGGCATGTATTATTTCCGTTGGTCAAAATTTCTATCATTCATGAATATTGTGGAATGCCTGTATTATTAAGTTTTATATCAGATTTGAATATTAGTTTGTGCTTTAATAATATAATAATAATGTTCTTTATTGGTAATAAAACCAAATGGCCATTGACCGAGCTCCTTCAGCCAGTAGTGATTACAAAAATGTCTTCTGGAAGGTGATTTTGGTCTGTATTCTTGTACCTCTATTATTGCTTCCCAATAAGCTTTTTCCAGGTACTTAGGGTTTGTTTGGCACATTTCCTACAGTATGGTCTAAGGATGTCGATGTTTTTTTTTGCGGATTTTTGTAATAAACGGATTCAAGAACGTTGAATCCAGGGTCGTATCTCATACTTTTTGCTATATAACCATGCTGAACAGAATTCAAGAAATTATAGTGTTTCATGGAATAGATCAATGTATTTCACATGGCCAACTCGAAAAGTTTTCTCTTGCTTCTGTCGCTCTCTCCCTTTCTTCTTTCTTTTCTCGTTCTTGTGCCTCTCTCTTCTCGTTCTCTTGTCTTTTTCGTTCTTGTCTCTCTCGTTATTGTCTCTCGTTCTTCTCTCTTCTCGCTCTTTCTATAAAGATGAACATTTCGCAAATTCATTCTATTTTTGCTTTAGCGATACCACATAAAAGTACTAAAATTTCATTTTCAGGTTTTGGGAAGCAGTTCAAGAACTCAAAGCATTACCACAAAATCAAGTTCAAAACAAATCTTTAGAAATTTGGAGAGAATTTTTAGCCCCTGATGCAAGCTGTCCTATAAATGTTGATTCACGTTCAAATGAAGTGACCAAAAAAAATATGGAAATACCTGATAGGTGGGGTTTTGATTGTGCGGCTGTAAGTTGAAAAAAAAATTTACATGATTTGATAATTATTATTATACCTTTTCAGAATCACGTATATCATTTAATGAAGAGCGACAGTTACTCTAGGTATTTGAGATCAGACATGTATAAAGAATTTTTAAATGGATCAAAGAAAAAGGTAAGAGGAATGGGGATGATTTCGGATACATTTTTATTTCATAATTCAGAGGTGAAAATCTTATATAGCCTACAGCTACCATCGCCACACCCACACCACCACACACCAATTGTCGCAAATCGTTTGGGTACTTCCAAAACTTTGAAACCGCGTATCCACTGTTAGTTGTTACTCCACGTTTCGAGATCCCGTCGTTGGTGACGTAATGCAACTCGCACTAGCTGTTGCTTAGTTACATTGACTAACTTCTTGGAAATGTGCGTTCGTCTCGCAATGGTTTTCCAGCTGTTATAAACGCCAAACAGTGGCGTAGGGCATTTTGTAACAATATAATGAAAATCTCATTAATTGGGTTATGCTTGCACTATGCTGAATTGGTTGCTCGTCATGGAAAACATGGGGTGCTAGATCAGGTAATAATGTGGTCCATGTTATCGATCCTCACTTAATTATCAATCTACGAGGAAATGTCATTTTAAGAATATCTATTACTGGTCCTGCATTGTGCGTAGGAAAACTGTCTTACTGAAACTACACGTTCTCAAAGTCAAATGGAAGATTTGGAAATACGGAATAATTTCAGTGGTTAAAATATTTAAATAATTAACATGATTCAAATTTGTGGCAAAGGACCTATATATGATTGTGCAAAATTCCATACCACACATTTAAATTGTGAGTTCGCATAGCAACATTCAAATGTTTAATTTTTCTGTGACTAATATCGCACAACGGACGGATTGTGTTTTCTATGTATACAAAACGACGATTAGCCTGGAAGTAAATTGTCATCAATCACGTTGGCCTTCATGGCCCATTTCGTCTACCAGGGCACAGCTTCTCTGACACAATAACCACTTACCCCACGGACGTGGTGAATGTCTTTTTTGGTAAATGATACCATTGGGCGTTCCAAGTAGATCGGAGTTTCGGGAATATGGCATGAATAGTATATTTAAAAAAATACTCCCTCATAATCACTCACAAGAGTGTGCCCAGGATAAAGCCTCTGCGGGTAGAGGACGGCAATTATTAATATTTGTCGTATCGCTCCGGGACGACTGATTTTTATTTCACTGAAGGTAACTCCCGGAAAAATCTACAGCGCCACCCCGGTTAGTTGATGTAATTGTGCTATGAATCGCACGTAAAAAGGTGAGACCTCGTTAATCCTTGGCTCACACAAGTTTCGACTTCTGAGGGCTGCCGTTCGTAAGGGGACGACAGAGCTGGTTAACGGAAAAACAAACAATTAAAAAAAAACAATTCAACCACACACTCGACATTAGGATTGATATTTAGGCAACCCATAACACATTTGCTTTTAAACAAAGCATGTGAGCGCTCATCAAATCCGATATTCAAAAAAAAATCTTGATCCAACTCGGGAATAACAACTCGTGCCAAATGCCACCTGAATATCGAGCGGCAGAGGCATAGTATATTACCCAACTAGATAAATTTTATTGCAATCAGTGGCAACCTAATTTTTGGATGGATGGAACTATTTCAAAAAGAATTTAAAATTTTGTAGTTTATACTAAATCAACATTGATTTGCATACTGGCATTAATTTGTGTTTCTTTATTTACAGACTTCTGTGAAAGGAATAAGATCAATAGTTTCCTTTTCTGCACGAAAGGACAATGTCATTTAAATGAAACATGCAGTGCGGATGGTACTCAAACTGATGAATGAACATATATTGACAATACAAAACAAAAGCCATTGGCAGTTTTCTGTTGATTTTTTAGAATATGAAGGAATCAATGAATTTGGAATGATGATGATGATGTGAAGAACTTTTGATTGGAAAGGGTTGCCAATGATATTCAATTAGATATTAGAGTGTGGTTATAGTGACCCAGTATTTATTATCCAACTGAGTTGTTTATTTTGAATTGATTCTTTATATACATGTTGATATTAGATTTGTAAATGAGAGAACAAATAAAGATTTGCAATTCTAAACGAATTTTTACTCGCTTTCTTGTCCGGTTGTTTGTGCGGTTGCAATCGATTTTAAACTACCTTCCCGATGAGCTAGAGACTTGACATTTTGAGCATAGCTCAGAACTGGATGACAATGCAATAATATTGCTTAAATTGTCGAAATAATTTAATAATAATAGTTCTAATAATCTGAGAAGGTAAACTTTCACGACCGGTATTCTGTGAACTTTCGGTGGTTTTCGGGTTTGTAAGTCGTGGTCTCGAGGTTTCGTCTTCATCTGCGGTAGACATTTTCAAAGGTGTGGTAGCGGGCGAAGCGTTCGATTCGTTCTTCTGAGCTTGACTGATTCGGTGTCCGCGTTGGTCTCTTCTTTTATTGTGCATAGCTCAGAACTGGATGACAATGCAATATTATTGCATTATGTTACAATAATTCAATAGTTATTTTTATCAGATCGGTACAAATTTTGCAATAGATTTTAAACTAACTTCAAACTTGGCTCAGAAGTGAATGCAAATGCAATATTATTGAATATGTTAAAATAATAATAAGGTTTGCCTGTTCGGTACAAATTTTGCAATCCATTTTGAACTAACTTTTAACCTTAATTATTATCAAAATTATTTTTTCCATATTAATGTAGATGTGACGTAACCGAGAAAAGTTGTTCAGAAAACTGGGTAAGACTGCAATATTTTCAAAACATACTTTAATATCAAATAGTGAGTTTCTGCTCAAACAGGCCTAAACCCAGAAGATGAAACTTTTACACTGAGATTAATGTTCAGAATTTTTCATCTATTTGTGCATGGATGCAAGGAGACACTGTGTATTGATAAATCAATGATTATCTAAGAAATAAAAAAAACATCAGTAAAAACATATTTGCATGTAATATTCTCAACACATGTTTAAAATAAAATTTCATATCTTTTATTTATTGCAAGCATGTAGAACTATTATTACATATAGATATTACTATATTAACCACTTTCAGAACCACAACTGTCACCGATGGTTATGATAATGGGTACAATATCCATATTACAAATACACTTTTCTCGTGCATACAATTCTTCTTTGAGCGATGGAGTGTATTTTACACATTTTGTCCAAGATTCAGTGTTGTACTTCTTTAATGCTTCAGTCCAAATACTCAAGACATTTTCATCACAGCCAATATATTATAGTGTCTTACAATCTACACAAATTAATTCAATAGCATTAAAGTCTGGTTGATAAGGTGGTATTCTTAATACTTCATGACCATATTCTCGTAAGAGTTCATCTATAAAATATATACCGGGTGTCCTCGAAAGGTGTTTTCGCCCATATTACTTTTTTGATATCGAAGATAATGTAATGAAACTTGGAGTATCTGTATACGACACAAAACTGCAGGTTTTTGACAAGTGACTCCAGCTTCATGCAACGATTTTCAAAAGGGACACCTGGTATATATTTTGAATAAAACCATGTATCACTTGTTACTTTTTGTAACAAAATATTTTTTATTTTTAAATTCATGTTTTAGTGTGTTCAAATTACTAATTTCAGTCCAAAAGTTTTGGGAAAAATACGTATTTACTGTTTTCGTAGAAAACGTATCTGCTATGTAAAATTAAATTCTTAACTTTTTTTCAACTAGTAACTTGGTGGCTCATCGGGTTCGAAAAAAATGGCATTTTATTTTAGATGGTAGAGCGTTCACCTTTCAAGAGTAGTGTCGTGGGTTCGATTCCCAGCTTGACCACCGTTCTCGTGCTTGGCATCACACGTTTAAAGGTTAGGGCTGAGTCTTCCCTAGCTCAAGTCTCTCGAAGACATCTCAGGGCTGCACGTAGGGGTGCAACAGGTTGACGGAAATAACAATTACAATAACAATTTCCATTAATTTGATCCCGCAGACTGCACACTATTGGTTTCAAACAAACTTCTGTTAAAAAATGCTCTTTTTTCCTAAACCGAGGGAACCCATGTTGCCATTTGAAAAAAAAATAGTAATACTGGTTTAAAAATAAAATTTCACCTAGTAGATACATTTTGAACGAGAACAGAACAGTTGCATTTTTCCAAAAATTTTAGGACTGAAATTAGTGATTTGAACGTATCTATAGCACTCTTTTTAGATTAAAAAGTAAGTTTAAAAACAAAAAATAAGTTTGTTACAAAAAGTGACAAATGATACATGTTTGTATTCAGAATGTCACATGGAGACAAAATAAGTGAAAATATACCAGGTATTTACCAGTATACGTCAGGTATTTAAAAATCAAAAGATTATGTCACTTCCGGTTTCACCGGTTACATGAAGCTGAACCACTTGTCGAAAAATATAGTTTTATGTAGTATTCAGATCCTTCAAACTTCATTTTATTTTCTTTAAAAGCATTAAAGTTATAGGGGCGCGCCACCTTCTGCGGACACCCGGTATATACCATTGGTTTGAAAAAAAGTACTAATACCAATTAGGGTTTACGTAGCACACCATAACAATAAAGCTGAATTTTTCCCAAAATTATATGCTTGAAATTAGTAATTTGAACGTTCTCTAGATTAAAAGTAAAACATTTCAAAATTAGAAGAAAAATTGGTTACAAAGAGTGACAAGTGAACATTTCTGACATACTGTGGTTGTAGGTAAAAGGAGTGAAAATATACCAGGTGTCCTATTTAAAAATCGGAAATTTGTTACTTCCGGTGAATGCGGAAGTTGCATGAAACTGTGTCACTTGTTAAATAATGCAGTTGTATGTCGTATACAGATTCTCCAAATTTCATTCAATATCTTTTAAAAAAAAGTTATAGAGGCAGTGTTGGAGGTACTGCCACCGCTACCAATCTGGACAATGGCAGCCGATTTAAGGATGCGGGACTCGGGAGTCTGTGTAAAAGAAGGACCGATGGTAAGGTCATGCGGAAATCACAAAGTGGGCGAAGCAAGAGATTCCGATTTCCACTCTCAGAGTGAAAAGTGCGTTGGAATAGAGAGTTTGCTCTCAATATTCCGAGCACAGAACAATGGGAAGGAAATACGGTGGAGTTTCGCACGGGAAGCCTAATAATACGGACGGTTCGCGTCTGACTGACAAACAGGCTTCGGGTGCAGGCATCTACCTGGAAAGAAGAGATGTACGAAAAAGCTACGCATTGGGAAGATATACAACAGATTTTCAAGTTGGTCATTCTACCGTAGCTACGAGGAAAAAGATAAAAGAAGGGACCGAGCAGATAAATTATATCTGTTCGGATAATCAGGAAGCTCTCAGAGCCGTTTGCTGTCCTAAACCAAGCTCAGCACTTATACAGGAATGCGGAGATTCTCTCGAGAAAAAGCTGAAACGAAGGAAGTTCAGCTGGTATGGGCCCGGGTCACAGAGGGGTGTTCGGAAACGAGGTGGCAGACGGACTTGTCAAAACCGGATTCGCAACGCCAGGGCCGTCTTTGACCTATTAGAGGCCTGGGCACATTAGGATAATGGGGCCCCTATGAACTTGACTTGACTTTCGGTGGTTTTAGGATGGTTGTCGGGTTGTCAAAAACCAGCAAATGTTAAATTTTCAAGTACTCTAGTAAATGCAGGTATTCTAGTTCCAGAAGTTTACTTTCCCGAAATATTGGAAGTATTGCCGTAGCTTTGTCCTTTGTTACAAGATGGTTTCTGCTAATTACTCAGATGTGTGCTCTTTAATAGAAATAAATCTCAGAAACACAGTCTTACATTAGCTGGTTAACATATGAGACAGATCGGGCATACTGCCAACGCTAATGGAAAAATCTTTTGCTGATTTAACTTCATTTATAATTTTTTAGGACCTGTTTTCCCATTACGTCAATAAATTCATTACATAATATTCGCTGCTCTGTTACATTTTCCAGGATTCCCAGATTTTTTTTAGTGATCTGTGAGAAATGGATCAAATTCACTCAATAACTCCTCACATCCCAAATAATTTCCCGTTTTGGGAGATCCTTGAATTTCATTTTTACCGCGAAACGGAAGCTCTCTCCATGCCAAAAATGTTACAACTGCTACAATCAGTTTAGGTGAATTTCTCCAGTAATCCACTTCTTATTGATGTTGAGATAATAAGTCTATATCTACTCTACCAACCGCTTTACTTCGGCGAGATGAACTATGATAGATTGCCTATGTGCTGTGCAATTTTCATGTGTGGAAATTATGTGATTAATGTGCTTCCAATCGTTACATCCATTTGGAGAGCTTAGATTTACATCAGAAGAGTTACCTAAATAAGCAGCATGAAAAACAAAAAACAGAGTTTT
Source organism: Chrysolina oricalcia (assembly GCA_944452925.2). Classification (NCBI taxonomy): domain Eukaryota; kingdom Metazoa; phylum Arthropoda; class Insecta; order Coleoptera; family Chrysomelidae; genus Chrysolina; species Chrysolina oricalcia. The sequence continues at coordinate 26,653,780 of OX101809.2, forward strand.
TGGAAGGAGAGCATAGCAACCATTTTCTTTCGACCCTTTAATTTTTCTTTAATTGGCGAATAAAAACATGTTTTGTTGAAATACCTAGTTACTGATTTATTACCCTCTTGTAGGTTCTGGGTGCATCGGAATAGTCAGGATCTTTATTTTGAAAATCTACAGGTCCCTTACGAATCAAGATATTTTTCTGTGAAATTTTCATGAAAATAATCGGCGGTGTCGTGTGATATGTCTTTTGGGTTTGAAAACTGTTGTTGTTCAACTGACACAGTTTTCGGTGTTGGTGAAGTCACCAAAAGTTGTTGCACTTTCGTCATTGGTGTAGAACATGAAGATTCAGAAACTCCCGCAATTTGATATCGACACGATTCATGATAAGAAAGATTTATTGTTTACAGGAGTTTCTCCAGTAGTAATAGTAAAATATTATGTTAATTTTGGTAACTTTTCAATTACTTCCTTCTGAAGCTTTTTTCTTTTTTTCAGGTCTACAAGGATATGACCGTTTCGACATTTTATATTATAATTCAGTATTTATAGTTATGAGTAGATCTTAGTGCTGTCTGTTGTCGAAAACTAGAGCCTCAGTCCCTTAACAACTAATAATCCGAAAAATGATTTTCCATTTTATTTATAAAAAATAAACAAAAATAATGAAGTAGAGTAGCTTCGCGCATGCAAAAGCTAATAAACAAGTAGGTATAGGCGAGGACACGAAAAAATATCACCCCAAATATTGCTTGAAATATACAACGCATATATAAATGAACTCAGAAAATATTTTTGGAGTCAATTTTCAACAACAGCTGTTCTCATTCGTTTCTGAAAATCAGCAAATTTCAAAGCTACTAATATTGGCGCTCTTTGTGACGTACTCTCCCGAATCCAATCAGCCAAAGGGCGCATTGTAATTGGGTTGATTGTGACGTGAAATGGCGATGCTATTGGTTGTTCGGAATTCTCAGGAGAGTACGTCACAACAATTTGCAATGGCGCAAGAAAGAAGCCATTTGAATTTTGTCGACTTTGAATACTTTTTTTTTAGATTAAAAAGATTAACAGAAAAAAAGGAAATTGCCAACAGAGTGTTCACTAGCTGTAGAATCCATTATTTTTTTTAAATTTTGTGTTCTCGCCTATTGTAGTCAGTCATTATCGTTTGAGATATTTCCGAAATAATGTGTTTCGGTAATAAATATCGGTTTTCGTTTGGTGATCTGGCAGGAACTAGGGGGCCCTTATCGATCGCGGGGCCCTGGGCACGTGCCCAGTGGGAAAGAGGGGCCTGCGCAACGCCGTTCTGTGGGCCGGAGCCTGTACTAGACAAACCTCTTCAGCTCTTGACGAGTGGGCGGAAGAAGAGCTGAATGAACTTTGGAGGAATAATACCGGCTGTAGGCAGTCGAAAGACTTTGTGGCCGGCAGTAAGTCAAGGACACCATGGCTCTTAGGCAGAAACCGCCAAGCACTACGCCTCCTTATAGGATCACTAACAGGGCAGAACAAGTTAGACAGGCACCTATCACTAATAGGTGTAGTAGGCCGCCCCACTTGCCGCAAATGTGAAGAAGACGAAGAAACTTCATCTCACTTCCTCGGTGAGCGTGAGGCTGATTTGAAATCTGTGGAGTTGAGAAACTTCAACAAGAGGAACTAACCGACTTGGAATGGACGGACATACTGATCTTCAGTAGGAGATCACGAAGGTTCGAAAAAGAAGATTAGGAGGAGGAATGTAGATATGAGGAAAACAGGGGATGGCAAAGAGGGTCCACGAGGACCTACTTGCTTGGCTGCAGCAGCGGCCTCCCCAAAAACTACACTACCATATGGGCGAGCCACCTTCCGCGGAAACTCGTATTTCCTTTCGGTTCATCTTAGCCAATAGGCGAGAACACAAATTTCTGAAAAAAATACTACGACATTCAGTACAATGAATAAAGTCGCAAAACCTTTTTTAAATTTTTTATTCGTAGTAGTTTTTCAAAAAAAACAAATACCGAAGAAAAGCTTCAATTTAATTACGATGAAAAAAAGCCCGGGAATTTACGTACTATGTACTTGTCCAATCATTGAGAGCGCTCAAATACTGTGGAGACCAAAAGAAATAGGACAAATACGGAATACAACGTTGCCGTCTCAATTCATTCACCGGTAAATGCCACACAAATGAATATAAAATCAGTTTGGTGATAAGTTCTTGACTCTCCCATGATATAAGTAATATTAAGGATTAGTGACAAATTGGTATGGAATGTTGAGAATTCTCATACGGAGAGATATAATGAAAGCAGTTTGAGACAGCTTTATAACGGACACTTTATTATAATTTAACATTTTTCTCCAGTTGCATGCGATCATTTTTCATTTTATTAGGTATCAGTTTATTTGGTTTAACAGTTTAAATTTGTTGTTTTCCGGAGTAACAATGGCTATGAAGACGTGTTTGTTTCATCTTCGATATATAGGTAGGTACCTACACAAATCAAACAAGACATGATAAATATCTCTCTTCAATAAACACACAACCTGAAAAAAAACAACGAAGCAATCGAAGTATCTGAAACCAAGAATCTAAACCAAAAAGTGTTAGAAAAGTTTGAAGGTTATTTATAAGCGTTGCCAAACGTTTTGCTTCCGAATATCGTGCGTTAAGTATAGAACGATAGAACACAGCTATTTTCATAAGAATGTTAATCAACATTATTTCATTATAAGTGAAACTTACTAAATGAACCAATGATATGATAATTTACGTTAATTCTAAGGATCGTTATTCGAGTTTTCAAATAAGTATTATTTACTTGGTATTCCTTCGCAATATTACAACCGACAAAGCTGAAATAAGCAATTAACAGCACATGGAACGTCATCACCTATTATGCAATGAACAATTTTCAACCATAATCAGCAACTCGCCTTTTGTCATAAATAGTGAGCGAATGGTTAGAGTAAATACATTGAAATTTGCTGCAGAGATGGACAAATGAAGATATAAAGAATTAGACCCATGGCAACTCCCAAAAGTGGATGAGTATTCTGAAAAAAAAGTGATCATTATCACAAATCATATCCTTGATTTTACTTCAGGATTATGAATCAGCTAATGCTATCACTCAGATTGTAAAGAATGCATCAAACCAAAAAAGTTGGGAAAAAAACAACCTTATTTTCAAGATGTTCATAACAAATTGAAACTGTGTGTAGGTACGCCATTTACTGCGTTTTCGCCCATTTCTTTGATTACTTAGTTCAGCTATTGACAAACAGAGGGAGATTTTACTACAGTCGAAAAGATGAATGAAAATTGAAAGCCTGCTAGTGAAAACATCGTTGCGGAAAAGGAATTCCCTAATCTCTTAACTCGTTATTGGATTCAATGAAATTTCTCCAAAATAGCTTTTTGATTTGGTTTTTTTTGTTCAAATTCTTCTAGTTGTCTGATTACCTTGAAATTCAGTAGGTGTTTGCAATACCGGTGAAAAAGTATTATAGAATTTTTGTTAGAGAAAAAAAAACCGAAAAAGTGGCTGCAAGAAGTCGAACGTGATTACGGATTTTGATAGGTTCTTTTCAAAATTGGTATGTAGGGGTTTTTGTGGTTGGATATTACGATTTTTGAAAGCTTTTATTCAACTTGCTCTGTGTGTGTTTGTTAGATGGGTACAAATCATGCAAGCTGAATAAGAACCACTTCCTCTTCTCCTATGGAATTGAAATTTTATATGTTGGTTCAGTTCCGATAACAACACATTAATATCGAAGAAATTATCCCCCTGCCCCCCAGAAATAAGGGGGAAGTTTTCTTGGCGGATATGGACGTCAAGAATTACAGTGAAAAAAAAATTGGTGGAGGGGGCTCGCCACCCCCTTTTCTCGAAAAAGTTGGAAATTAAAATCGGAAAAATCCGTAAAAATAGTGAAAAATATCCGACAGTCGAAAATTATGGTTTAAAATGTTCCCCCCTCCCTCCCCCTGTTCCCCCTCAAAAGCTAGAAATAGAACGCGTAGGGTTTCGGAAGTTTTCTTGACGGATTTGGACGTCAAAAATTACAGCGAAAAATAAAATTAGTTAGGGGAGCTCGCCTCCCCCTTTTCTCGAAAAAAGTTGGGAAACTAGCGAATTTGAAATCGGAAAAATCCGTACAAATAGTGAAGAATATCTGACAGTCAAATATTATGGTTTAAAAAAATGTCCCCTATCCTCCCCCTGTCCCCCCTCAAAAGCTAGATATAGAACGCGTAGGGTTTCGGAAGTTTTCTTGGCGGATTTGTACGTCAAAAATTACAGCGAAAAATAAAATTAGGTAGGGGGCTCGCCCTCCCTTTTCTCGAAAAAAGTTGGGAAACTCGCGAAATTAAAATCGGAAAAATCCGTACAAATGTGAAAAATATCTGACAGTCGAATATTATGGTTTAAAAAAAGTTCATCTTCCCTGTCCATCCTCAAAACCTAGATAGATCGCGAAAGAATTCGGGAAATGTTTCAAAAGTTTCGGACATAAAATAATGATAAAAAAAATCGATCGCCCTCGAACGAGGTAATTTAAAATTTAATTCACAATAAGAAATACATAATATATACTTCTCTCAACAAGCTTTTATATCATTAAAAATTTTATAATGTAACAAAATGATGGTTTTAATTCAGTGAGAAATTTATTTCCTTTTTTTTTAGTGGTTTATAATAAAAGCTTTTCTCTAAAAAGTTTTTTTTTTAAGTTTATTTATTTTGTTCAAATTCATGAATTCCAGATCCACAGTGGCAGATGTTCATAATTCCGGTGATAATACATTATTCAATTTTTGTTGAGTGATTATGGTAGGTGCATGGAGTGGGTGCTCTTGACCTATATCCTCAAATTAGTAATTATTACTTTATGTTCATCATAGGTATAGGCCGCTGTGAAACTCGTGTTCTGGCTTTAAGTTGATCCTAAATGCATTTTTAGTGCTTAGTTTTTTGTGAAAATTTACAAGTGAGTCAGAAATAAACTCTTACATATCATTATCTAGTTGAAATCCAAAAAAACTTTATTATAAGGTGGATGAACTGAAATTGTTCCCATCGTGTCTGTGCCAGATATCTGTTCTCGTACTAATCGTTACTCGTTTTTACCGAATATAAACAAAAACAAACTGAATTCATATCAGCTAAAGGTAGCCTCACATTTTCTCCGGTTTATCCTCAATTTGATTCTGATAAATAGAAAATGTATTATGATCAACAAATAAGCAATAAAGAATTGATGGATGAAATAATTAAGTCGAAAGCGGATTTGAAGAATATCATAGAGGCTAGTGAAGCTCGTGTTCTTTTAAAAATTGAAGACTTGAAAGGTAAAGTCAGAGAACTAGAGTCCGAAAACCAAAAATTGAAAAAAAAATTGAGTATCTCGACAGACAGAGCCGAAAAAACAATATTTTATTGTTTGGACTACAAACACCAACTGAGAATATATCGGTAGACACCGTATGCAGAGAATTAAATAATTTACTGGATATTCAGATCTCCGCATTGGACGTTGATGACCTTTATAAATTAGGATCTCTCCAAAATAGTCCAATAAAAATCGAGTTTTTATCAAATCTCAAGAAACAGATGGTACTGAAGAACTGTCGAAAATTGAAAGGAACATCTTTGATTATAAAGCACGATCAGACCATACAACAGAGGGAAGAAAGTAAGATTTTGAGGGAATATCTAAATAAAGCAAGAGAAAATCAATCGAACCATTGCTACATTAAAGGAAATAGACTCGTGATCAACAACACCCCTCACACAATTGAACAATTAGAGGCAAAAGAAAGAAGAGAAGAAAGAAAGCCACTATCCGCTCCTCCTACCCCTAAACAAAAGCAGCCAGAGGTATTCGATCAAGAAGCAACATCAAAAACGGGTACTATCAAGAAAATACCAAACCAAATTCCACCAGAAAAGAAAGAACAGAAGGAAAAGCTGAGACTTCGATCCCAGAATAAGCCATTTTAAACACTTATGTGAAATTCCATTGTCCCTCAAGTTGCTGTCCTATTTCATTTCACTTCATTAAATGAATTACTAGCACTTCCAAAACAAAACGGCCTCCCTATTATTATTATAGCTTTACTATTGAACTCTGCGTAAAATAAATGTTAATATGGATCCATATATTGAGGAATATGAAAATGAGCCAATCAAATCAAAAGTGCTTAAAAATTTACCAGATTTTAATACTACAGTAAATAGAAAACTGTCCGACTTTAAAATAATACACATGAATATAAGGAGTATTCAAAGGAATTATGATGAACTTCTCTTATTTTTAAATCAACTGAATTCTGATCTGGACATCATAGTTCTAACATAAACATTCACAGTCTTTAACCCGAATTTATTCAACATAACAGGATATGACTTAATATATAACCAAGGAAACTTCAATAAAAACGATGGAGTCATAGTCTATATTAAAGATAACTTAAAATATAACTATGAGACTATTAATGTAGGACCAATAAAAGCAATCGAAGTTAATATTTCTAGAATTGGGAAAAAAATAAAACTGACTGCGTTATACCGATCCCCAAATACCTGTATAGACGAATTCAATAATAATTTGTTTGGATACCTCCAAAATATCCCTAAGTTAGATATACATATCATCACTGGTGATATGAATATTAATCTTCTTGAAGATACATGTTATGCAGAGGATTATAAAAATATTTTGAACTCATTCGATTATAATTCTTACATCAATGAAATCACAAGACCCATAAGTGGAAAATGCTTAGATCACTTTCTTATGAAAACTCTAAATGAAAATCCTGAAGACATTACCTCGTACATTCTTCACCATTTGATCACCGATCACTATCCGATTGCACTGAGAATCAACTTCAACAAAAATGATCCATTACCAGTTAACAACTCAAACGTCAAAAAATTAAAAATTGATTTATCCAACGAAAATTGGAATCACATACATTCAATAAGAGATGTGAACGAAATGACTGATACATTTATAGAAAAACTTACATGCTATATTACAAAAAATACTAAAACAGTAAAAATTCGAAATAAATCAAAATTGAAGAAGCCTTGGATCACACCAGCTTTACTTATTTCAATAAACAAAAAAAGTACATTATACAGGCAATTGCAATTCAACCCCGATGACCAAAATCTCCAACAGAGATACAAAGCTGAAAGAAATAAATTAAGTCGTTTGCTACAAAAAACAAAGAAAGATTATTATAGGAAACAAATCAACAAAAACAAAGATGTATCAAAAAATTTATGGAAATGTGTCAAGGAAATATGTAATAAAAGAAAACCAAACACAGAAATAGAACAAATAGTAACCAATACAAATGATATTTTGAAAGACAAAATCGACATATCAAATGCATTTAATAATTATTTTAGCGACTTGGGGAAAACATACGCTGAAAACATTGAGGAACCAGTTAATTTTACCGAAAACATACCAAATCATGATAAAACAATGTTTTTATTCGCAACAAATCCTACAGAGATTCAAAACACGATACGTTCATTGAAAAATAAAAAATCTCCTGGGAATGACAATATCAGAACCGAGACACTTGAAGAAATAGCGCATATTATTGCTGAACCTTTATCCATAATATTTAATGAAAGTTTCAGAACTGGATATTTTCCTAAATCATTCAAAATGGGACTGATTCGACCATTATATAAAAGTAGAAACAAATACGATCTCGGAAATTATAGGCCAATCTCTCTCACAAGTAATTTATCGAAATTATTAGAAAAAATTATTAAGATCAGGATGGTTAAATTTTTGGCAAAAAGTAACATCCTTTCAGATGGTCAATACGGCTTTCGAGAGGGGAAATCTACCGAAGATGCAATTTACTCATTAACATCAAATCTATATAAGGCACTCGATTCAAAATCCTCTGCGTTATGTATATTCATCGACCTCTCTAAGGCTTTCGACACTGTATGTCACAAAATTTTATTGAAAAAACTGAAACTCTATGGTATTAGAAGAAATATATACGACCTATTGAAGAGTTACCTCTCAAATAGGCAACAACAAGTAGTTATTGACGGTAAATGTAGCGAAATGAGAGATATTACATATGGTGTTCCACAAGGCACCGTCTTAGGACCTTTATTATTCATAATTTATATCAATACTTTGCTATCCATGAACACCAAGGGAACACTGCTCAGTTTTGCAGATGACACTGTGTTAATTTATCAAGCAGAAAGCTGGAATATTTTGAAAAAGAAAGCGGAACAAGACTTTAAATTAATCAAATCATGGTTTCAATATAATAAATTGACATTAAATATAGAAAAAACGAAATATTCACCTTTCACATCATATACCAATAATTTACCAAATCTAGGATCATTAAATATTGATGAAGATGCACAAATTCCTGAATCAACATCAATGAAGTATTTAGGAATAATAATCGATCGACACTTACGTTGGGATTTACAAATGAATTTTATTGCAAAAAAACTTAGAGGACTTTTGTCTCGTTTCAAATTTTTGAAAGAATACCTAGATATTTCTCATCTACGAACTTTGTACTTTTCCTTAATACAATCTCAGTTATGGTACGGGAATATTGGATGGGGTGGAGTCCTTGACTGTCATCTAGAAAAAGTACATATACTACAGAAATGGCTAATTAGGATAATATACAATAGAGACAGATGTTATTCAAGCAATGATCTGTTCAACGGAAGTGGATTCCTTGATCTGAAACAGTTATACTGTCAAAAAATTATAACAAACATTTATAGAAACAAAATTAAAATGTCTACAATAGGACACTCCTATGAAACAAGAAACAGAACCAATATAATTGTACCGAAATGCGATAAGAATGTCCGACAGCGTAGTTTCGACTTCCTAGGTCCAAAAATCTTCAATATCATACCAAATATAATAAAAACAGCATCCAATTACTTAAACTTCAAAAAAGCGGTTAAAAAATGGTTACAAAATACGCCGAGATCAATAATTCATAACATAATAAATAACAGGATGAATTGACTTGAGTGAATGGAATGTCTTCGCATGTACCATGAATTAGATTAAGTATTATAATATGTGTTACTATAATTATGTACCGTCATATGTGTATACAATACTGTCCTAATTGTCTGATTAATTTAGTCATTTTATCTCTACAACTTTTTGAAAATGCAATATTTAAAAATTTTATTTTTAACTTATAAATTATTATTGTTAATTCTATTATGTAACACTACCCGATTCAGACGATAATCCCCATTATGACCTAACCTCCTGAACTTGAGATAATTTCCAGATTTTTACATAATTTACCTTATCATGAGTATCTAACAAATTGTATTTCAATTTCAAGCCACATACAAAGCTGTATTTGCAATACAGCTTCTGTGGTTTTTTCATGTTTATTCTAAACCATATTATATTTCTGTAACTGAATTTCACTGAATAAACATATTGTATTGTATTGTATTGTTCTATAGAGCTATATAAAATCATATCGAGCACCCTACGCTTTTTAACATTTTAGTAATCAAAAATTATTTGTTCTTTTAAATTAATGTTGAAGCGTGTGTGTTCAGTTTTTCAAACAATTTTGTTTTTTTTTACAATTGGAGGTAACTTCAATTTGTTGGATTTGTGTCATGAGTAATTATGAACAGCAAATAACCTACCTAAGTCTGTCTGCGATTTTCTTTTCAAAACTACTGGACGGGTTAGAATAAAACTTTTTTTTAATGGAACAACTTAATCTTTATTAATTTGGGCACAATATATGATCAGTTGGAAGCTGATACCATCAGATTCTGGTTACCGTTTACAGGATTACATCCTATATGGTTTCATTATTCAGACAATGGAATCTGGGGAATTTGCTGTATTCGGAGCCAGAATCTATTGTCTCTGTGATAATCACTAGGATGTTTACCACAATTTTTCAATTTTCAACTGGTAATACGAGAATGTAATAAGTGCTATTTTCCACAGCCTTAATTAAATATTTTTGGTTACCTACTTACTTTGTGATTAGAAAAGAAATTTTTGAATTGTATATAAAGATTATACAAAGTAGTGAATCACAATAGTGAAAAATAAATAAATTTGAAAACATGATAATGTAACAAAATGATGGGTTTAATTCACTTTTAAAATTTATTTTCTTCTCTTTGTGAATTTAAATAAAAGCTTTTCTCTAAAAAGTTTTTTCAACGTTTATTTAATTATTTCTTTTTAGTTTTCTTAGGATATATTTCTCAGTCTGTTCATTTCAATTAATGCGTCATAGTTGCACGGTCGCTTGCCTGTTGATTTACCGTAGGAATTTTTTTCGAATTTCTTCGCGTTCTCTATCTAGCTTTCGAGGGGGGAAGATGGGTATATTTTTTTGAAACTGTATTATTTAATGGTCAGATAATTTTCACTATTTTTACGGATTTTTCCCGATTTCCATTTCGCGAGTTTTCCTAATTTTTTTCGTGACAGGAAAGGGGGCGAGCCCCCAGATCGATTTTTTTCCATCATTATTTTCCAGTTTTTCGAAACTGATGAAACATTTTCCGAATTCCTTTGCATTCTCTATCTGGCTTTCGATGGGGGGACCAGGAGGTGATTTTTTTTAAACCATGATATTCGACGGTCAGATATTTTTCACAATTTTTACGGATTTTTCCTATTTTAATTTCGCGAGTTTTCCAATTCTTTTCGAGAAGAGGAAGGGGGGCGAGCACCCCCCTACCTAATTTTTTTTTCGCTGTAATTTCTGACGTCCAAATCCGTCAAGAAAAGTCCCGAAACACTACGCGTTCTCTATCTAGCTTTCGGGGGGACAGGGAGAAACAATTTATTTTTAACCATAATATTCAAAGGTCAGATATTTTTCACTATTTTTACGGATTTTTCCGATTTCAATTTCGCGAGTTTTCCAATTTTTTTCGAGAAAAGAGGGGGAGGGGGAGGGCGAGACCTCCTACCTAATTTTTTTTTGCTTTAATTTTTGACGTCAAAATCCGTCAAGAAAACTCGAAACTCTACGCGTTCTCTATCTAGCTTTCGGGGGGTAGTAGGGAGGGACAATTTCTTTTTTAACCATAATAGTCGACAGTCAGATATTTTTCACTATTTTACGCATTTTTTTTATTTCAATTTCGCGATTTTTCCAACTTTTTTTCGAGAAAAAGGTGGGGACAAGCACCCCATACCTTTTTTTTGCTGTAATTTTTGACGTCCAAATCCGTCAAGAAAAATTCCGAAACCCTACGCGTTCTCTATCTAACTTTCGGGGGGCAGAGGGGGACAATTTATTCGACATTAATGTTTCGTCATCGGAACTGAACCAACGTGTAAAATTTAAATTCCATAGGATGAGAGGAAGTGGTTCTAATTCAGCTTGCAAGATTTGCACCCATCTAACAAACACACCGAGCAAGTTAAATAAAAGCTTTTAATAATAAAATCACACTCCTGCGAGCTTCGAGAACGACAAACAGGCAACGTCGCATGTTGTTATTTCCACCAAGTACAGACTAATCTAAAATATTTGAACTCACCGAGACTGAATGAATAGAGACGTGACAAAGAGTAATGTTTGTTGCATACAATTTTGTTTCCGTAGGGAAGTAAATTGCAGTTATACTGCCCTAATTAGCAGAAAGGCGGAAAGGCCGAATCTGTTGCAAAGTGAAAATCTAGGAAAATAGCTGTTTGTGTTTCTTCAGAGCCGTTGTAAATTAAACGATTTTAGAAAAAAATTCGTTTGGGATATGATTATTTGGTATCGTAGAAATCATATTTTTCCAAAAAAATTAACCAATTTGTTATAGGCGAAAAATTATAGCAGATACTGTGTTTTTCCTAAATGGTCAACACATAGAATTTGACATTGTGGTTTAGAAAAAATGCCGTGCTGCGATATTTCTAAGCATGACCTGTATGTTATCGAATATAATAATTAACAGTTAGAAAAAAGTCATCATTTGTTTTTTAGAATCTTTATTACGGAACGTTATAATTGTTATTAACAGTTATAAAACGAGGAATATAAACTTTCGTAGACTAAATCAAAAAGTTTCGGTAACTCAAAATGACTTTACAAGAAATAATATCTTCCAAGAAAATTATCTAATCAAATACAGAACATAAAACGTAATATCAATTCGTAATAATTGAACTTCACTAATACAAAACATAAAACAAAAACTTTCAAATTTCATCTAATCATCTCTTATTGGTATGTTCACCCAAAATTCTTTTCTATTTTCTGGCATTACTTCACTCAAATTTTTCAAAATATTTCACTTTTTCTCTGATGGAAAGCCACGTGGTCTATTCAGAGATTCTGGTAATTTCATACCATTCGGCTGCATTGCCTTGAAGAAAATTCAAGGAGTTAGGCAGTTCGAAATCACAAAATGAAATTTTGAAAAGTAGGTAATATCTCTCCTGAAGAAGCTAATAAAGATTAGCGAAATATTGAGTAAAGAATAAATGAGTATTACTGGTAAACAGACCGCAAACCTGAGAATTCCCCAACTTAGTTTATAAAGTACGGTCGAGAATACATCCATATATATATATATATATATATATATATATATATATATATATATATATATAAAGCTAGGGAACTTGTTGGGTGAGCAGCATGCAGGAAGTATACTCTTATAACACTTTATTCCAATATTTCGACAAGTATTATTGTCATCATCAGGGAAAGCTACAATAATGTTTTAACTATAGTGAAAACATTATTGTAGCTTTCCCTGATGATGACAATAATACTTGTCGAAATATTGGAATAAAGTGTCATAAGAGTATACTTCCTGCATGCTGCTCACCCAACAAGTTCCCTAGCTTGATCTTAACTAGTCTGGAAAGCCACGTGGTCTATTCAGAGATTCTGGTAATTTCATACCATTCGGCTGCATTGCCTTGAAGAAAATTCAAGGAGTTAGGCAGTTCGAAATCACAAAATGAAATTTTGAAAAGTAGGTAATATCTCTCCTGAAGAAGCTAATAAAGATTAGCGAAATATTGAGTAAAGAATAAATGAGTATTACTGGTAAACAGACCGCAAACCTGAGAATTCCCCAACTTAGTTTATAAAGTACGGTCGAGAATACATCCATATTTATATATATATATATATATATATAACACTTTATTCCAATATTTCGACAAGTATTATTGTCATCATCAGGGAAAGCTACAATAATGTTTTAACTATAAAACATTATTGTAGCTTTCCCTGATGATGACAATAATACTTGTCGAAATATTGGAATAAAGTGTTATAAGAGTATACTTCCTGCATGCTGCTCACCCAACAAGTTCCCTAGCTTGATCTTAACTAGTCAGCAAAGACTACCTCTCTCCTATATATATATACATGTTGAGAAGCATATAGAATATCTTTATTGGCCATTTTTTGGTACAAGAGTACATGTGGTAAGTCAAAAATTAATTCAGGAAAAATAATAAAATAATAGTAAATTAAAAAGGATGTGCACAAACAATAACATTTTCGATACTAACAACATCAAGACTTAAAATTTCAAGATCTTCAATTCTGAAGAGCTTATTACATATTCAAAGAATTCAGATATTCTTCTTTGCTATAAAAACAATTTCCTATAAAAAACTAAACTCCTTAGCCTTATTGCGAAAAGCTTGATCAGAACTCGATTGCTTAATAGAGTTCGGCAATTCATTGTACAGGGTTATCGCACTGTACAGAGATTTCTTGAATTTAGAAGTTTTATGTGAGGGAACCTTCAACAACCCACCATTTCGAGTCTTGTACATGTGTGAAGAGTTTACGGTTAGCAAATAATTTACATTTTTCCTTACATGACAAACACACTTCGGAATATAAATTTGTTCATTCACAAAAATTGGCTTACAGCTGTCCCTGAAATGCAAACCAAATATCAGCCTTATGATGCGTTTCTGAGCTATGAACACCCTTTGGAAATCTTTCCCACAGCCACGATATTGAGGGAAATATGAGAGAAAACCATTGCATAATAAACATTTAACAGGCTTGACCTAGTCACACACTTTGTTATTTGTTCTATAGCGTAAAATGCCTTATTTAGTTTAATCCGAATTATGTCCAGTAAATTCATTATGACAAAATTATTGATTTGGAGCAATAACTACTGGATATAGGTTTGATGAACTACCCTCAAAAAGTATGTACTGCATTCATTATTTCCAAGAAATACTCCATCCTCTGTTACCATCGGTAAATCAAAGAGATGATCAGTTTGGTCATAGATATTTTTAGCTCTCTCTAATATTAATTGTGTCCTTTTAGACATGTTCTCAATTTCAAATTTCAAAACTCCTTCTGGACACCACCACCACACAACAAACCAAAGACACAGAGTAGAGAACAATATTGTAATATAGAACTCATTAAGCCCTTCAGGTTTCAACATGCAAAAAATGTTATTCGCGTTCAGTAAAAACGCAGTAACTTATGCGTGTTTAGGAAGAACGCCCTAACTGACGTCGAAATAGTGCGTTTATCCTAAGCACAGTAACTTATGTGTGTTTAGGAAGAACGCCCTAACTGGCGTCGAAATAGTGCGTTTATCTGGCCGTGGTGGTCGGCTGGTAAAAGTGTACGCCTCGCAAGCGTGGGGTCGTGAGTTCGATCCACCGATTCACCGGTCTCGTGCATGGCATCACACGTTAAAAGGTCTTCCCTAGCTCACACAAGACTCTCGAAGACTTCCGAGGGTTGCGCGTAGGGGTGCAATCGTTTGACGGAAATAACAATTTTAACAATTTTTTTTTTATCCTAAGCAACGTATGGATATTGTATTTTTGCTAAGCATGGGTTGATATTTTTGTTGGATACGGCAATATTGTGACTCTATTGCGACTATTTGGTGGTATATAACAACAACAATATACGGCATTTTTGCGTGACAGGATAGATAAAAAAAATACCAATACGAATATCTCATTTTTAATTTTTTTTGCACATACGGCGTTTCCGCTAAGCAGGTCAGTATAGCGTTGCCATCTAGCATTTTTAGGTTCTCAAGGATGTTGGAACTCTCATCCTAATAATATTAATTTCCTGTAGCCAACTAACAATATCCTTTTTCTTAGAAAAAGTGGTAGATTGTTTATTCAAAATTTCACTATGGTGCATTGTCCATTATTATCAAAGATTTCTCCATCATAATCTAGAGTCAAAGCTTTCGAACAGTACAATAAACTGGCTTTCTTCGCAAAACCAGCTTGCAAAACAATTAACCTTTTTCCATCGAATTCTTCAGGTTTGCGTGCATTTCCTCTGGCAACAATCCATCTAAAAAAAACTACTTTTCGTTGATATGAAATTTTTTGGTTTTATTGGTATTTACTTAAAAAGATGCTCTATGTAAAACAAAATGAGGTTTTTCAATTAAAGCTCTTCGATTATCGTCTTTTTGAAATTAAAATCCCGGCTCTATTATAAAAACATTTGAAGATGCTTTGCACACAGAAACAATCTCCCTATTTTTCAGTTCATCATTTAATGATTGAAGGTTTTTTTCTGGAAGAAAAAATTTCAAAAAATATAGGTACATTTCAAAATTATTAGACTAGGACTGACAAAACTGTATTTCAAAAAAGGAATAAAAGTGAATCGTTTCAATGTGAAAGAAAAAAATATATGACTTCTGGATAATGTTTGAATTTTCAATTAATAAACATGAATCCAAACAGTTTGATCAATAAAACTATGGCAATTACATTTGTTTAGTAATATGTTCAAGTGGAAATATTCCCTCACCCTATAATAAAAAGCTATACTCACCTTATTAATACATATCATACAAAGTATTTCGTGCTGTCCTTTTCTGTCATTCAGGTAAATCAGTTGTTTTCATTTTGAGGCGACACTACGTCTTCCTGAAGTAGATGAAATGAGATTATTCTCGTTTCTTAGGGCCAGTTGTTCAGGTTCCAGTTGAACTCCAGACAACTGATAGTTTAGATGGTGAACGACATTCTTTAAATGACGTTTACGTATCACATTCTAAACTATTAGTTAGTTATCTGGAGTTTAACTGGAACATGAAAAACTGGCCATCAGTCTGTTATACACCGTTCTTCGTGATATTTTGAGAGCATCAGCCACTCTCTAAAATACAACTAAGAAAAGTTATGGAATTTCGATTGTGGTTTTCAACTCCTGAACAGATGAAAATGGTACCAAAGGTCCTCCAGGCGTTCTCTCCCTTATGAAATACTCGCACAAGTTTAGCACAAAAGTGTTGTGTTTGTGAATGTTTGATAGTTCTAGACTAAAAATGAATTTACAGAATGAAAAAGTCGATATGTTGTTGATACTCGGGGAGTGCAGGAGAAATTATAATTCAATTTTGTTTCCAAATAGAAAGATCATGTTATAGACTGGTGCCTATAATTTTTGTGAAAAAGAAAAAAGTAGCAGGCAAGGACCAGGTGGAAAATGTTGTTGAGGTTCCAATTTTAAGAAAAAAAAGATTTAAACACGAAAACACTCAAAATGGTGAAATGGGGATGCAGTTTAGGGGTTGAATGCGGTTTTTTGCGATTTGCGTCGATTTTTCAATATTTAAATTTTTTTTCGAGTAAAGATGATTTAATTTAGATGAAAATTTGTTGAAATATATCTTTTTTGGTGTCAAATATCCATGATTTTTTCGCAATTCAGAAGACGACTAGTTTTCGAGTTAGGTACAGTTGTGTGCATAAAGAAGTTGTACAGCAGTTATGAGTTATTGCGAGTCAGTCTTGTCAATCTTAATTATTAAACTTCTTATCGACTTTGACAAGTAGTGTCAAAATTTGGACTATTTTTTCAGTAACGCGCTTTCAACATTTTCATAGTGCAATTGTTGCAATGTCTCAATAAGTATCGTACCTTGTACGACTTTTTTATGCACACAACTGTACATTTTTCATAAAAATAACCCTAATAGAATTGTCTTGATGTTTTTTTTTTGTATTTCGAAGGTCTATAAGTGATGATTTTAATCGTTGAAATGTCTACTATAAAATTGTCTATGTAACTTCGTGGTTTATTGATAGTTGAACCACTTAAAATTGAGAAAAACCGACAAATCTCCATGAATCATGATTCTCTCAAATATTTTCAATGATTTTCAATAGTTGTAAAAAATAATAAAAACGATATTAATAATGTAATTTTGTAGTATAATTATGTGGTCAAATATTTTATTAAAAATAATTTAATATAAACTACTTTTTGTTATAATGCAGAAAGTCGGAAATTATTGAAAATATTGAGAAAATCATCAGTTACATAGACCACTTTAAAGTAGATATTTCAACAATTAAAATGATCACTTATAGACCTTCGAAATACAAAAAAATATCTGACATTTGTTCGTGGAAGATAACGGTATTTTTTTCTAAAAATGTACATAACTCGAAAATTAGTCTTCTGAATTGCGAAAAAATCATGCTTATTCGACACCAAAAAAGACATATTTTCGCGAAAAAAAACTTTTTCATCTAACATTTTTCGCTAAGAGGTTACGTTTCGCTGCAAATCTCAAAAAATCGTTTTCAACCCCTAAACTGCATCACCATTTAACCATTTTGAGTGTTT
Source organism: Chrysolina oricalcia (assembly GCA_944452925.2). NCBI lineage: Eukaryota > Metazoa > Arthropoda > Insecta > Coleoptera > Chrysomelidae > Chrysolina > Chrysolina oricalcia. The sequence goes on from OX101809.2 coordinate 26,671,421, forward strand.
TCGTGTTTAAAAACATTTTTTCCCCTAAAGTTGGGACCTCAACAACATTTTTCACCTGGTCCTTGCCTGTTACTTTTTTCTTATTTTTAGAGTTTAAAATTCGTTTTGGCACCAGCCTATTATGGCTATATGGCAAATGCAAGACAAATAGTTGCTTCACAAGTAGCCAAATTATAAAAAAATATGTTTCTATCCAATGTTTTTCAATATTGTGAGTTATTTTCTGATATTTTGTCTTAAATCAAAGCAGTTATTGACAACCTGCAGAGATTGTTATAATATCGTCCTACTAATATTTGGATTTCAAAACCAAACGAACTATCATCGAATTCGGGCCACAGCCAACTTGATGTTTTTCAATAAAATGGAGTTCAACAGCCAATTAAAGAAAGAATACCAATTTATGATACGTGGTCGAATAGATAATTTCAAGTAAAATAAGATAGGCTAGAGATACAGAGTAGCATTTAAAGAAGTTGCGGTTGATGTCGGTCACCATGAGTGGTTGAAAAAAAAATTAGTTAGGTTCAAAAATTTGAATTTCAAATTTGGTATCTTTTCAAATAAATAAAGGTACCTACAGGCCGCTAACATATCTTCTGTGTCGCCCGCTATAATGGTGGTAGTAAAGGTTAGTAAAGAAAACTTCAAAATAAATCTAAAATAATTTACTGCGATTATCTACAATCTTAGAAAAACAGCAAATTTTTTACACATTGCTATATATTGTATATATCTATAGGAAGGATACTACTGTGGTATACATAATAATATAGAATATATAATTCTCACGGAAATTAAAATACATACTTTTGAAAAATGTTTTTCTCATAGCAATAGAGGCAAAATAAAATCAAATACTAAAAACAGTCAAAAAATAAAAAAAATTATAAAATTTTCGAAATCATCATCTGTTCAAATACTGAGATCTAAGTCCTGTAAAAAATCAAAAGTGTTATATACTGTACACTGATAAAGAAGATTTAGTTTCGATAAGCACAGCACCTTTGAAGAATGTCTAGGGCATCTATTTATAATTTCCTTATTATTGAAAATATCACTATATTGAATTAGTGAAATATATTTGTTTTTCTGAAGTACATTTTCCAAGCCCAGAAAATCTGAGCATATTGGATAATAATGATAAAACACGAATTTGGAAAACAAAGCTCTTTTAGCTTTAATTTATATGCAATTCAAATTACCGAATAATTTTCAAGGTCTTATTTCAATATTTATATCATGTGTGTATACATCAATAATGAGGTACCGATTTCCATTCATAGACACATTCCTAGACACTTACTTTATGTACAAAGTCAAGAGCACTGAAGTGAAGAGTCCAGACAAGAAGTAAAATACTGACAAATACTCAGAATTCACTTCTCATTGAACCTGACGCTTATTTTCAAATGTGAGGATCACATTTATTCATATCTTTTAGAATATCACCGAGCACATCTGCTGACTGTGGTTTTTGTATTTTCACCTTATGTAGTTTATCTCTATGTTTCTTTAGTGGTGACAAATTCACTTCAGTGGACACTTTGACGGGCGAAACAATTAAATTATCACCCGCCAGACTTTTGGTTGGAGAATCTTCATTAACAGAAGAAACTGGTGTATCTGTGGCAGAAAAACTGCTAGAAAGGGGCACCAATGAGTCACCTGAAGAACTTTTATTATTACTACTATCACCGGTGGAATGACCCAATTTGGCATCATTTTGACTTTTATCCCTGTGTGAAGATGAAGAAGAATGGGAACTATGTTTCTTATCACTACTACTACTAGACTTTTCAAGACTTCGGTTATTTTTATTGGATATGTGATGTTTCTTTTTATCTTTGTCGCGATATTTATCTTTATGACGATGTCCATGATGATCTTTTTCATTTCTTGATTTGTCTCTATGTTTATCTTTATGGTGTTTATCTCTATGTTTTGATTTGTTTTTGTCTCTTTCATGACCTCTTTCGCGCTCCTTATACTTATCATCATGACTTCGTTTGTTTTCAGATACAGCATATTTATTGAAATCTAACTTGAATTTCATTTTCAATGGAGATTTATCAGCATGGTGATTCGACACCTTAAGCGGTGTTTTTTGATGTTCACTGTTCTCAACAGATTTGTGTGGCTGCTCAACCTTCTTTTCACTGGTTCCAATATCTTCTGAATTATAATACTGCCTCAGTCGAACATGCCAGGCTAAAAAAAACAAATTTGAAATTAAATTATATTTGGAGAAATAACACTTAAAATGCTGCAAACAGTTGGTATCAAAATGGGGGAAAAATAAACCGTCAAAAAATAAATCATGTTTCAAAACATGACGATGCCGCACAAATGAAGATATTTCCCAACATCACTGAAATGTCTATTAGTCAGAATATACAGACTGAAATAATGTGTTTGGTAAGTATACGAGTTCTATATTTTTCGATTTTGATATAGATTTTTCAAAATAGATGATTTCTGTTAAATAAGGCTCTCAAAATGTCATAACTAAAATTAGGTTTCTAATTTTCGATTCAAATGGGGGAAAACACCTACGTACCGGTTTAAAAACCCTTTATAGGGCAAATTGATACAAAGCGAAAAGAATGCATTTTTATTTTAACTCGCACTGTAGAACTCTATGTAAGTTGTTATGTCATGATAAAACAATATGACATCGCTCCGGAGTATTTTTTCTTGGTGGACGATATGTCGACCAGTGTCCAATCAACACCCAAGCATACTGCATCTGGACAATGGAAACATCCACTAAAAAATCTAAATTGTAGAAACATTTCAATAAGAGAGAGAGAGAGAGAATATACTTTATTGTCATAAGAAAATATCTTGTTGACAAAGTTTCATTTAACCTATGAAGTCAGATATATATATATATATATATATATATATATATATATATAAGTAGTACAAACATACTCTACCACATCTCAGAATAGTATTCCTCCAAACTATAGTAAGCTCCATCAAGTAATGCTTCTTTAACAGACTTTCGAAATTTTTTGAAAGAGTTAATAGTCTTCAGGCGTAAGGGTAGATGGTTATATATTTTTATGCCTTCCTATATAATTGACTTTCTGGTAAGGGTCGAGGAAGGTATAGCTAGAGGTACATTGAGATTATATGTGCTACATGTTCTGTGATATAACTGGGGATTATCTAGGTTATCACGATTTTTAAAGACTATGCACGCGCTTTCTAGTACTAATAAAGAAGGTAGAGTGAGTATTCTCTGAGAGACGAAGAGCGGCCTGCATGAATGTTTGGGAGATACCTTACATATACCGGGTGGCTACGGAAGTATTAAGTAGGTTTGTGAAATTTGGAGCGTCGATATAATGACATAAGAGCTAGAATTTGAGCATATTGACATGTCGAAGTTAACTTCCGGTCTGACCGGAAGTAACATCAACTTTCTTATTTTAAATGGAAACCCTATTTTTTTTTCTTTTCGCTTTATTCAGCATTCAATTCCCTTTCTAATGACATATCACAAGTTGGTATCTAACCAGAAACTAGATCAAAAAAAATTATTATTGAAATTCACCGAGTAGGCCGTGGAAGCAAAATGAAAGCCAAAAATTGAAAAGTTGGCTATGGAAACCATACGTCACTTGATAACAGTTGCTACTACTGTGATATTTTATTTTCATTCGTCGGCGTTATAAAAAGCCCCAAAAAAAATATTGGAAAAATTGGGAAAAAAACAATACTCTGTAGGTCCATAACTTAAATAGGAACATACAACTTTTTCTTGCCTGTACTATTCAGCATAACCATTCCTTTCTAATGATATAATAGAAAATAATTTTTTGAACTGAGATACCGAAAAATCCAATTATTATTCTTCAAATAACAAAACAGATTATCGCCATACGCAAAAATAAAATTAAAAATAATGTGGAATGATAAATTATATCCTGTAGGTTCTAGGTTAAATAGGAACATAAACGTACTTGGTCTGTGCCATCGTCCATAGATATTCTAATATCTACCTATGGACGATGTTTGTGCTATTCAGAATAATCATTCCATTGCAATAATCATTCGAACCAAAATATTAACAAGTAGGCTGATTAAGATGTATTTTGGAATGAAACAAAAAAGAAATGAGAGCTGTCACGAACGCTGCTATCCATATTATTTTGACGTTCGAAGTAGTGTTTTTGATTTTGCCATTTTAAAAGGGTTTGGAATTCGAAATCAGTTAGTGGAATATTCAAAAAATGCCCCGTTATTCACGAACCGAACAAATTGACATGCTTCTCATTTATGGTGAATGTTTAAAAAATTCTTATGCCGCTGAACGATTGTATTTAGAGCGATATCCAGGGAGGCAGCAACCGTCAAGAAGGTATTTCCAGTGGCTTGAAGAAAAATTAAGAACTGAGCCTGATGTTCACGAAGACCAAGAAGCATTTGTTATTAATGAGGAAACTGAAATTAATGTATTAGCTTTAGTACAATATGATAGCACAATTTCCTCAAGGCAGATTGGCGCCGAATTAGCTATAAGTAAGGACTCTGCTAGGAAAATTTTGAAAAAACATCGATTGAAATCCTTCAAGTATCAGTTGCATCAACATTTGTATGAAAATGACGGTGAAAGGCGCCTGGAATATTGTAATTGGTTTCTTCGACAAAATGCTGAGAATCACCTATTTAACTATTATATCTTGTTTACGGACGAGTCAAGATTTACCAACAATGGATTATTTAACAGGAATAATACAAGGTAGGTACTGTACTTTATTTGGATTATTGTCGATAGTCGAAGTGTAAAGTGCTAAAAGTGTGAACGGTCTTTTGTTCCAGGTACTGGGCGATAGCAAACGAGCACCGGTTTCGACAAGGCGGCTTCCAGGAGAGATTTGGTGTGAATGTTTGGGCAGGAATAGTTGGAACTCATATTGTTGGCCCCATTCTTTTTCAAGGCCAACTAACCGGAAAGAGATACTTTAATTTTTTAACGAATGAAATTTCGGAATTCATTAACAACCTACCAGCGGAAATAACTGAGAGAATGTACTTTCAGCAAGATGGCGCCCCTCCGCATAATTCAAGAATAGCGAGAAATTATCTTCAAAATCGCTTTCAAGAGAGACTTATAACAACCCATGGTCCAGTCAGGTGGCCACCAAGGTCACCTGATCTTACTCCGTGCGACTTTTTTCTATTCTTAAAAATAGGGTGTATTCCACACAGCCTACAACTCTACATGAGCTAGAAGTAAAAATTCGTAGAGCATTCCAAGATATCACGCCCCAAATGTTGAGGAACGTTTTACATGAAAATATCACCAGACTCAATAAATGTATTGACGCTGAGGGAATGCATTTCGAACATTTGTTTTGAATTTATTTTATCTTTAATCCTATCAATTTGAATTTTTTTTCGATAAATCTGTTTTTTCGTTATTTGAAGAATAATAATTGGATTTTTTGGTATTTCATTTCAAAAAATTACTTTCTATTATATCATTAGAAAGGAATGGTTATGCTGAATAGTACAGGCAAGAAAAAGTTGTATGTTCCTATTTAAGTTATGGACCTACAGAGTATTGTTTTTTTCCCAATTTTTCCAATATTTTTTTTGGCGGCTTTTTATAACGCCGACGAATGAAAATAAAATATCACAGTAGTAGAAACTGTTATCAAGTGACGTATGGTTTCCATAGCCAACTTTTCAATTTTTGGCTTTCATTTTGCTTCCACGGCCTACTCGGTGAATTTCAATAATAATTTTTTTCTGATCTAGTTTCTGGTTAGATACCAACTTGTGATATGTCATTAGAAAGGCAATTGAATGCTGAATAAAGCGAAAAGGAAAAAAATAGGGTTTCCATTTATAATAAGAAAGTTGATGTTACTTCCGGTCAGACCGGAAGTTAACTTCGACATGTCAATATGCTCAAATTCTAGCTCTTATGTCATTATATCGTCGCTCCAAATTTCACAAACCTACTTCATACAATAACTGAGATATTCCGTAGGCAATACTTCCGTAGCCACCCGGTATATATCGTAATGCCCTCTTCTGTAAAATGAAAATGCTATTGAACCTTTGTAGGCTGCACACGCCCCAGAAATCAATACCGTATCTGAGATGGGACTCTATGAGAGCGTGATACACTGTTTTAGCTGTTTCTGAACCAATCTCACTTGTAGCCATTTTTACGGCATAACACCCCGAGGCCAGTTTTTTACTGAGAACCAAGATGTTATCATCAAATTTCAGCTCGTTGTCAATAATTAAGTGTTTTTGATTATAATGGAAAACAAGAAACAAACACTTGAAACATTTTAAACTACTTCTAGTCATCGTTCTCACAGCACACGCGGTAATGTCACCACCAATTCAGGTAATGTCAAAAACAAATGAGAATATCATCCTAGCGGAAATAGAAGTTGTTTTGCTATTTTTTCCGGTATGAAAAGCATTATATATGTTACATAACTGCAGTAATGCTATCTAGAATAACTAAACAATAAGTTGGAGAAAACACCACAAGCACAATGTAACATCCCAAGCCACGTTTAATTAAATGAACACTGGTCGAAATTTTAGCCGAAATAAAGACCGCCGCCTATAAATGGATGTCATATAGTGTGTTCTGGCTAAAAACAAAACTGGCAGCACCTGTTCGGTGACTTATTGTTTTTTCAGCAGTCAAAATAACGACCAGTAACCTATAAAGGGTTAATGGTTCTTGCCACTCATCAGCGAAAGCTAGCTCACTCAATTGAATCAAAAAATCCGTTCAGCTTTTGTTAGGAATTCTTAAGCTAAATTCTGAAGTATACCGGGTGTCCGCGGAATGTGGCTCGCGTCTATAAATTTGCTGTTTTTGAAGATAATTCAACTTCATGTAACTTCCGGTTTAATCGGAAGTGACTTAAACTTTCGATTTTCAAATGGGACGCCCGGTATATTTTCACTTCTTTTGTCTCCATATCAAATTCTTTATACAATCATGTATTATTTGTCACTATTTGTAACAAATTTTTTATTTTATTTTTTAATTCAATTTTTCAATCTAGAGGGCTATGAATACGTTCAAATCACTAATATTAGCTCTAATATTTTGGGGAAAATACAATTTTACTGTTTTTGGACAAAATGTAAGTTATATTTGAAATAAAATTTTCAAATTGAAAGTACTAATATTTTTCAAGTTGCAACATGGTGGCTCATCGCGTTGGGTAAAAAGATCATTGTATTACGATCAATTTGATACCGCACACTATCAGGTTTTAATGAAACTTCCGTTCGTAAACTTTACAAGATTACGATAGATCTAGCATAAAATAAGATTTAAATGCATCGAGTAACCTGTGACCATAATGCGCCATATTGGAAGCAAAGGCCAAGAAATCTGAGAGAGAACCTGTGACCAACACATCTGATAAAACAAATCATGAAAATAGTATATTGTACAATGAGCATGAAATGACATACAAATGGGTCATTTCATGCTCATTGTACACTATACTTTTTCTACGACCATCCGAATCATTAACAAATCTGTAATATTTTTAATAATCCTTTTTATCATAAACTCTCCTGCCGTAATTTTTACATGGTTTAGATTATTTTTTCTTTTTTCACCCGTTGAATGAAATTTTTTTCTTTATGTACACGAACCTACCTACCTCGTTAAACAAATAACATTCAAAATTTTCAAATTTTGACAACTTGGAAATAAAAAAACTTTATGCTGAAAAAATCAAACACTAATCGATTTCATAAAATGAAAAAAAAAATGTGGCTGCGTGGATTTGAATCAATCTTTTTATTGAAACTATTCAGGTTTTATGAAAAGAAAATCATACCTTTGTTAGAAGATAGGCATTATCAGGAGCTTCTGGATTTCCTTGGTTGATACCCGTCGGACTTTTTCTTGAGAAATGCTTTCAGCTTTTTATAATCGGATATGTCCAAATCTTGATTGATACTTAGCATAATTTTTAACATCGAATATTGACTCCAAAGGGAGGATTTGAATTTCTTCGATATATCGGCAAAATATACCAAAAGGACGCTTTCGGTGAAAAATGATGTGTGCTGCTTAGAGTGCCAATCCATAAAAGATTTAAAAGCAGATTCATATTTCTTCTTTGACAATTCTGGTAATAAATTTAATGAGGTGAGCCCATTTCGGTAATATTTGGCGGTGTCAATGTTAAATCATCCTCACTATCGCTAATCATTTTTAATAACTTAATTTTTTCAATCGAATTTTGTAATTATCTACCGATGTGAAATGTCAAATTATTAGACAGACGTAAACAAACTTGATTCGATCTTATTTATGTTCATAAAATTCGTTAATACCTAACTATAATGACAGTCTAGTAGTTCATGAAAGTCGTAGGAAATGAAATATTTCGATACAGCTAGCCCGTGGGAAATGAAAATCGGTGTTACAACGTGGTAGGTTTCTTAATCGCAGACGCAATTGAAATGTTCATTTTTCTTAATGGTCGTAGAAAAAAATAATTACTTGTCGACGTCTCATTTTACCTCGCTTCTGCAAAAGTAAATTTGGAAATTATTGAAGATATGTTATTAGATTTTGGATTAATCGTTTTGTTCAATCAGTTGTGTTGCTAACAGGTTACTACATGCATTTTAATTCAATTTTTACCTCAAAAATATCTCAAAAATATCTAACGTAATCTTTCCATGTTTTTCTACGGAAGTTTGTTTGAAACCTAATAGTGTGCGGTATCACATTATTCGTAATAAAATGTGGTTTTTTCCTCACCCGACGAGTCACCATTTTGCCATTTGACAAAAATTAGTAACACAAATTTCAAAATTAAATTTTACGTAGCCGGTACATTTTGACTGAAAACAGTAAAGTTGCATTTTTCCCAAAATTTTAGGATGAAAATTAGGGATTTGAACGTATCCATTGCCTTTTAGAATAAAAACTGAATTTGAAATAATAAAAAAAATTGGTTATAAAAAATGACAAGTGATATATGGTTGTATTCAGTATGTCATGTGGAGACAAAAGAGGTGAAAATATACCGGGGGTCCCATTTAAAAATGGAAAGTTAATGTCACTTCCGGTAAAACCCTGAAAAAATATCTCCCTGTAGATCTTAAAATCACTCGGCATGCTGGTTGACGTAACCTTTTTCAAATCTGATATTAATCAAAAACTGAACGAGATATGAAGAAAAAATAAAAAAATCTTGAAACTTTATAACAACGCTCTGTAGATCGGTAAAGAAGCGTTTACGGACACATGTTTATGAGAAAAAGTCTTACTTTGTCCTGAAAAATACGCCCCCAAAGTCTTGTCACTGAATTTTGAAACACCGTGTCTATAGTGCTTGAGGTGACACCAATAAGGTCTAGATGATTTGTTCCGGTTACAAACTCTATTCTCTATTCAGATTGAAAGGTGGTGTTTGCCTTTACTCTAAGACTAACCTTTCATACCAACACGAAGAGAGTTTGGAACCGAGCGATTTTGGCGTGATACAGTTCAAGTTGGCTAATACCAAATAGACCAAATTCCTCTGCTGCCTTCACTTATATTCTAATAAACCATCTTATAGCGATCTCTACGAGTTTTTACCACTCAAAATCAAAATAGACTTTATCCAGCACAACCATCCAACAGCTGTGTCACAATGATGTGAATAAAGCACAAGATGTAGGTCAACTAACTTTATTCGTCCTTCAGTTCGATACAAGTGACAGCACAGGCATAGAACAGTGAACAACAGTGGCGGAGTGAACAGCAGTGGCGGAGTCACTCTAATTGAATACATTACATCTCCTTTATTTTAAGTATGATAATTAAATGATTAATTTTTTTTTTTTTTTTGTATTTACAAACTATTTAGAATCACTTATACATTAGACGATCTGGCATTTTTATTGTTCTACCAAATGATGAGGTACCTGGGACATTGTAAACTTCCTCCGTTGTGGTTTCTAATAGATCTGAAGTATTTGATTCATTATTTTCAATAGGTTGACCAATGAATCCCGGCATTTGCTCATTTGGTAGAAGTTCAATAAACCTGCGATTCCTAGTTAATTGTGAACCATCATTATCTTGCACTACGTACGACCGTTGTCTTGGTTTATCAATGATTTTCCCAAACGACCAAGTTGAACCTGCATGTTTCTGGTATGTGATTTTATCATTTACGTCCAACGGTCGCAAATTTTGACTGTTTCTATCATAATAGTGTTTTTGTTTTTGTCTCATTCGGTCCATTGATTTATTATATCTTCCAAAATTGATATCAAGCGGTTTCAAATCTTGATCAGAATGAGGAAGGATATCTCTCAGGTTTCTGGACATCATCAACTGAGATGGTGAAAACCCAGTTTCGTTTGGAGTATTCCTGTACATTAATAAAACTAGTTCAAATTCTTTTTTTTTCCTCATTAGCTTTTGAGAGTAACTTTTTAATTGTTTGCTTTGTTCGTTCCACCATCCCATTGGATTGTGGATATCGAGGGCTTGATATACTGTGTGTGAAAATCCAGTGTTCTGAGAACTCTTTGAATAGTCCTGAATTGAACTGTGGACCTCCGTCTGAGACTAAAATTTCAGGTATTCCCCAACGGCCAAATAAATCTTTCAAGCAATTTATTATTGTTTGAGAAAAAGCATTATCATTTAAAGGAATCAATTCAACCCATTTGGTATAGTAATCAACAACTAATAAGTACATTTTAGTTCCGTAATACAGTATATCGCAGCCTATTTTGTTCCAGGGTAGTTTGGGAATATCATGTAATATTAATTCTTCTTTTTTGTTAGAAGTTCTATATTTAAGACAAATTCTGCAGAAGAGAATAGTGTCCTCTATTTGTTTGTACATGTTTGGCCAAAAAAATGACTGTTTTGCTCGTTGCTTGCACTTTGTGATTCCAAAATGACCATAATGAATTTTTTCAATTATTTCAGACCTCATTTGTTTTGGAATTATCATTTGATTTCCTTTAAATATAATGCCATTATTTTCGATAATTTCACACCTGTATTTGAAGTAAGGTGTTATGATATCTGGAACTTTTCTTATAGATTTTGGCCAACCATTTGCAATGTAATTTTTTAATAACTTAAGTTCGCTATCCTCTGACGTTAACCTAACCAATTCCATATATTTCCTATTAGTCATTTTACAATCATTTTCTATAACACATACATCTAATTCGTTTTCGAATTTGTACTCCGATGCATTTAGACTCACAGCACGAGATAATGCATCTGAAATAAACAAATCTTTGCCAGGTTTGAAAATGAGTTTAAAATCAAATTTTTGTAACTGTAGTACCATTCTTTGTAACCTGGCAGGACATGAAATCAAGGGTTTTTTAAATACACCTAAGAGGGGACGGTGGTCTGTTTCAACAACAAATTGTCTACCGTAAACATATTCATAAAATTTTTCACAACCAAATAATATGGCTGCCAGTTCTTTCTCGGTTTGGGCCCACCTTTGTTGTGTCTGAGACAGTGCTTGGGTGGCGTACGCCACTGGCAAATTATTCTGTAAAAGGCAAGCTCCTAACCCATTTTTGCTTGAATCAACTGAAATAACTACTGGTTTTGATACATCATAGTACTGTAACACCGGATGTTCCATCAACTTTTTTTTCAATTCTTCAAATGATTTTTTGTGCCTTTCTGTCCAACAAAAAAACGTGTCGTTTTTAATCAGCTCTCTAAGTGGAGAGTTCAGATTGGATAAATTAGGGATAAATCGTCCCACGTATGTAATAATACCTAAAAATCTTTGAACGTCCTTTTTGTTTAAAGGTTCTGGAAAATTTTTAATAGAAGAAATTTTTTCGGAAGTGGGAAAATACCCATTTTTTGTAAAAGTGTGCCCCAGAAAAGTAATTTCTGATAACCCAAATTGACATTTTTCCTTATTAAAAGTGACGTTGTATTTTCGAGCTCTTTCAAAAACTTGAAACAACCGACGATCATGTTCTTCTTTAGTTCTACCATAAATTATCAGATCATCAATATACAATTCAGTTCCTTCTAAATCAAAAATTTGTTTGAAGCGTTTTTGAAAAATTTCTGGTGCGGACTTTATGCCGTATGGCATTCTCAAAAAACAGTACCTTCCATAAGGGGTTGAGAAAGCGCATAATTTAGAGCTTTCATCATCCAGACGGATTTGCCAAAATCCGCTGTTGGCATCCAATTTACTGAAAAACTGTGCTCCCGCCAGTTTGGCAGTGATTTGTTCTACTGTGGGTATCTGAATAAATTCGCGTTTGATAGCTAAATTCAAGTCACGAGGATCTAAACAAATTCGTAATGTTCCATCTCTTTTCTTTACTATCACGATAGAATTGACCCAATCCGTAGGTTCGTCAATTTTTCTAATTATTTTTGATTTTTCCAATTCAGCCAAAGTATTTTTGAATTTTTGCAAAAGCGGAATAGGGACTTTGCGAGGTGGGTGAACAACTGGAATGACATTTTCTTTCAGTTCAATGTGATATTTTCCAGGCAAGCATCCTAATCCTGTAAAAATATCCTTATTTTCTATTATTAATTTATCATAATTGCATTCCACGTTTTTTCTAATGTTCTCAACTCGTTTTATCAAGTTCAATTTCTCGCATCCTTCTAATCCTAACAGGCTATCAAATTTTTTTTCTACAACATAAAACTCTAGAATACATTGGATGGTTTTATTTTGCAATTAAGAAAACATTTTCCTAAAACTGGCAAAGTGTTGTTTGTGTATGACTTTAGCGAAACGTCTGGTTCAACAATAAGTTTTTCTGACACATTAATATGTTTCAGTTTGTCGATTGAGATCAGATTTGCCTGCGAACCCGTATCTAATTTGAAATCGACAAATGATTCATCATTCACAAGTATAGAGACAGACCAAGTAGCATTTAATTTTTTATCCTTACTTTCTAAACTGTATACATACACGCAGTTTTCTTCTTTTTCTTCTCCCTCGCTCGATTCAACTTCTACTTGATTTATATTTTTCTTGCGACACATTTTCGCAAAATGATTCTGCAACCCGCACATTCGACACTGTCTTCCAAACGCAGGACACTGATTCCTTCCGTGACCACTTCCGCACTTAAAACAAATTCCGTTGTTTTCTATCAATCGGCTCCTAGACATTTCCATCTGTCGCAGTTCTGATTGTCTCCTGGGATCAGCACCTCGGCGGTTATAAGATGGACCACTCCAATGCTCTCTGGTTTGTGAGCTCGACTGTACTGGCACTGGCATTCGCTTCTGTTGATAAACTGATTCACTTTTTGAATTTTTCCAAGGCGATTTGGAATTCTGATAACAGCCTACAGCCTGAACCTCCAAACTGCCGGTATAGCCTGCAATTTGACTTGACTGCTCACGGGATTTTTCTACTGCCAGGCACATTTTTACGGCATCTTCCAGTGTAATATCATCCTCTTGGAGAAGTTTTTCTCGTAATTGTTGACTCAGCAATCCACATATTATCATGTCCTTGGTAAGACTTTCTTTGAGATTTCCAAATTCACACGATCTCGCTTTATTTTTCAGGTCGGTGACGAACTGCTCAATACTTTCACTGTCTCGTTGTTTCCTCGTAAAAAACATAAACCTTTCATATGACAGATTTTTTCTTGGTAAAAAATGGTCTTCGAATTTCTTCACGATCGTTTTGTGGCGAATGTGAAAGTATTATAAATGGATATTCCTTCTTCGCCTATGTAGTGTAGAAGTTGTGCTATTTGTACCTTCTCCTCTTTCTTGTTGACCTCTGAGGCAACTAGATAGTTTTCAAACTTCTGCCTCCACAACTTCCAGTTCTCAGCCAAATTTCCGCTTAAATTCATTTGGGCTATTCCCCTGTGGTCTCTCATACTCAGATCTGCAATCACTAATCACTACAAATTCTTTTACATTCCTATTTAGACTGCGCCATGTCACAATGATGTGAATAAAGCACAAGATGTAGGTCAACTAACTTTATTCGTCCTTCAGTTCGATACAAGTGACAGCACAGACATAGAACAATAGAACAGTGAACAACAGTGGCGAAGTGAACAGCAGTGGCGGAGTCACTCTAATTGAATACATTACAAGCTGAAGTCATTATAATGGGAGATTTCAATGTGCATATGCAATGTGCTCAAATTTTCCAACAACACAGTCGAGGCTGGTTGTCAAGCTGAGGCCTTCGCTATCACATATGGACTGGAACAGCTTGTTGAGCTACCCACTCGCATCCCTGATTTCAACAGCCAGTATGCCAATAGTTATATTTTCCTCACCACCAATTCTGATCAATACAAGAAGTCAATTGAGAACTCTGACCACAACCTCATCTCCACTCTTTGCTCTTTTTTTCTACACCAAAAGCAAAAAGGCTGTAGTGACCATACAGTCGCCAGCACTTTGTATATTCCCAGACATTGGTGGATGTGAATAAAACAAATTTCAAGTAAATGCTTATACTTTCTTGAGACAGACTTATTCATTTCATACATAAATGAAATGGATGAATATATAGTATTAGCATTTGCTTGATTTTATTCACTACACCGTGTTTGTAATATCGAGAGCTATGGCGATGTTCACTTTGGTAAAAAATATCAAATAAATATTATTGTCATCCGAATTTGGCATGTCATTTTTAATTTAATAGAAATATAAATAGGAGGAACACAAAAACCTCCAAAGTGGTGACCCCGACTCACACTTCATCGATAGAAGGGTAGCGTGTTTCTTCGTACCATCATGCCATATAATGAATTCACAACTCCAATTGCTGAAACGGTAGCTATATTCATTTAATTTACAATAAAATAGTATAAAGACTTAAACGACAAAGAAATAAATAAAAATTCGATAAAACTATCACTTTGCAAAAGAGATGGGGTAAAGGAGGGAATTTAATTGCATTTTTATGGGTGGGAGTGACGGTTTATTCCTGCACATCTGAGGCTCTCAGAGGGCGGGCAAACCAGCTCAAGAGGAGGCCCTACGGTGTTATGTAGGCTATTCTCCGCCGCAACCGCTAAGTCTTAGATTTGTTGGTGTCTCCGCCTCCTCCAAGTTATGGGGAATGTGTCCTTGACTTATGGGCAAGACATCAGACTATTGAATAGTTATTATCAGGGTTTTAGTATCCTGGCGGCCTAGGGACTGTCCGGAAAAGCAATGAAAAAACCGGATCTAGACATGGAGTGTTGAGTATCTATCACTCTTCTTCTGGATTTTCTTGGAAAATATCCAATGCCAGGTAAATGGAAAAAGGAAGCATGCTCTAGGTGTCTTTCACACCACTACAGAGCATGCATCCTTGCCATGTTTCATTTCCGGATGGAGTTACTACTCGCGTGGAGGTGCAATATTATTATTATCATTCGTGGACTTATGTATGATCACAGGAACAATATACTGGAGCAAGGGCGCCCATATAAAAGTTTGTAGGGAGGAGGGGCGCCTATACGTGAAGACGTTGCAAACAAAAAATTGGGCATCTAAAAAATTCAAGTTTTAATTGAAAAAACAATTACTACTTGTAAGCTAGAGAGAGGCCCATAGGTATGGGCGCCCTTGTACTATAGTCATAATCACCTTGAGAGAAGTTAATTTTCAAATTCATTACAAGAAACTATATAAGGTAGTAGTTACTTACCAATGCTGGTTACTGCAGTTACTGTACGGAATTGGTGAATGATATTTCTTGGTAGAAAATATATATCATTATCATACAAATTTATTCTTGCGTATTCAATACCTTCTCGTCTCAACTGGTTCAATTTTGCATCTTCTATCCATGTAACACACTGAAAAGTAAACTTCGTGAAAAGACAACATTATAATCATTTTGTATGGTATAATAGTGGAAGTTAACGGACACCTCCCGAAAACCGTTCTTGTCCAAAGTGAGCAAAATGTAGGCTGGGCGTTTATTCCAAAGCTCAGTAAAATTTATTTTTTTGATGACTCCCCCCCACCAGAATGAATCAGTAGTGGCTTGCCACAGAGGCGAAGTGGTCTATGCAGTCTACAAATTTCCAACCTTGGATGTCATATTTAATTTATTCAGAACAAGTATTATTATTCAAAGTACACTATTATTGATGAACAGAGTATTTACTTGACAGAAGACCATTGAAAAAATAATACAAATGGATTTTAAAAATTAATCAAAAACCCAACTCTATGCTTTATTCTATAATAATAGTAATTTCGCCAAAAGGATCCAACACGGAACAGTCGCTGTCCCTTGCGACCGCTGAATCATATCCATCAGATTCTTGGCGAAGTGTCAGTAAGGAATACTGTGCAAGTGCTCTTTACGAACAACGTTAAATCAGTCCAACTAAAACGGGAGACCGCCTACGGAACGGTTTTATGGTTAATATCAATCAGTGCAGGTTTGGTCAAGGCAAGCAGTAAAAAGAACCACTTGTTTCTCCGAATGAGTTGGAACGACTTCAAACATTTATACATACAGATTACCTCCGATAAGCAAGTGTGGTGTGAGCACAATTCCAGTTCAGGAACTAAAAGCACTCCGATTATCGCCTACTTCGTTTAGTGATTAAATACATGAACAGAGTATTTAGCGATGGTTGTCATGAGGATATTGAAAAATCTAAACTAAAACTGAATTTAAAATTTCAACTTTTGCTACATCTTATTAAAAAAGAAATTTCGTCGGCATGAATCAAATCGTCTACAAGAATTCAATCGTCGGCAAAAATCCAATCGTCGCGTCGGCAAGAACCCAATCGGAAACGGCTGTCACTAGCGTCTGGAGACAGACCGTTACCAACGTGTTCGGTAAATATCGGGGACTTGCGGGAGGCTCAAATGACAAGACAGCTTATGCAAACTTAGTTGAAAATGCGTAAATTATGAGTCAATCTAACCTGACCTGACTAACCTTACGTAGACAGAATAACCATAAATTCCCGTAAGTCCCCTCAGTTTACCGAACACGTTGGTATGGTCTGTCTCCAGACGCTTCTCTATTGTCTCTTCGGTGGATGAATACAGCGAAAATAAAACTTCACAATTTACACAAAATAACATACAGATTCACTTAAGTTATCGAAATATGGAAAAGTTTTTTATTTTTTGTTTTAGAAAAAACATTAATTCTTTATAAAAAATTCTGCATGATCTATAACCTAATTTTAAATAATCAGATCTTAAAATTGCACTGTGCACATAATTGCATCTTCCGTAAGTGAAAAGAACGAAATTGATTTCGGTAATAAATTGAAAGTTGGTTTAAAATCTATTGTCATAACATATCATGAGTTGACTAATAAATTAGTAATAATGGCAATATTTTATCTGCAATGTGAAATATATGTACTCACATAACTAAAATGGAATTAAGCGGACAGATAGGTATTGATTAATTTAATCGATTATCGATTAATTTAATCAATTAATCTATAATTGATTTATACATCTTCATCACACCTTAAACTGTTCTGTAGAAACTTACGTCTTGTAAGCTTTTATATTTTGTGTTGTCCTATTTTAATTTATTTTATTTATATTTTAGATTTACGATATTTAATGTAATACCAGAAATGATAAAGGATATTCCTGATGTCCTATATCAGTGTTTGATGAAAATGATCAATCAAATATATTTAAAACCTTTCATGTCAAACGAGATGATGGTGATGATGAAATACCAATATAAGTAATGAAACAAAATTTAGTCTATACAAAAGAAGTACTAACTGAAATTATTTCTGGTCCACCTCCATGTTTTACAAAAATATTCGTCAACTTTTTCAAAAAATGTCAACTGTTCAGTAAAAATCAACATGGGTCTATTCAAGAAAGATCAGCAATCTTCCAATTCAGTCAACACATGGAAAGAATATTAAAAGCCTATGACTGTTTGGATAGAAATCTCCTGGTATTCAGATTTAAAAAAATATGGAATTAAAGGATTTGCTCTGAAATGGATAGACTCATATCTATCAGGTCGCAATCAAAGAGTGTTTGTTTATTATATTAATATTATACAATAATATGATCAAACATTTGAATGCCAAAGGCCAGCAAAGTTGGCCCAATCTTATTCATAATTTTCATGAATGATTAAAGTGTATCAAAATCTGGACAGTTCAGCACTACTAAGCAGAAGACACAAACCTATTGAGCGGTGATGAAACCTTTCCTGTAGTTATGCAGAATGCAAGCAATCTCAAAAACCATAAAACGGTGGTTTACAATTATTAAACTGATAACTCAATTAATCAATCAATCAATTTTGATCGAGACAATTACAGTTAGAATGCCCATCGACTATCAAAATTGATGACCTAATTTTGGGCATATTCATAAATGCATTTCTAAATCGGAAACATTGTTTGGAAAACTCAATGCAATCACCTATTGTCTCAAAATCTTGAAAATATTGTTCATGTAAATTTCGAGTCAATTGCTAAATATGGAATTATTCGCTGACTATTTAAAAATGTTTGCAATTAAACTTCAATAGAATAACGTTTTCAGAAAAATTTCTATTAGATTAAATTAGGGAAACATTGATCTGTATATTGGAAACGATAAACTTGTTACCTCCTTGGTGAAATATAGGTGTGTAAAATGTTTTCAAACCTCAAAAAATGTATAAAGACCTTGTGGTTCACGGTCAAATAGTTTTATCAAACTGCCCTGAAGTGAATCATTTCATTCGTTTCATTCTTTTCATTCTTTTCATTCGTTTCATTCGTTTTATTCGTTTTATTCGTTTCATTCGTTTCATTCGTTTCATTCGTTTCATTCGTTTCATTCGATTCATTCGTTTCATTCGTTTCATTCGTTTCATTCGTTTCATTCGTTTCATTCGTTTCATTCGTTTCATTCGTTTCATTCGTTTCATTCGTTTCATTCGTTTCATTCGTTTCATTCGTTTCATTCGTTTCATTCGTTTCATTCGTTTCATTCGTTTCATTCGTTTCATTCGTTTCATTCGTTTCATTCGTTTCATTCGTTTCATTCGTTTCATTCGTTTCATTCGTTTCATTCGTTTCATTCGTTTCATTCGTTTCATTCGTTTCATTCGTTTCATTCGTTTCATTCGTTTCATTCGTTTCATTCGTTTCATTCGTTTCATTCGTTTCATTCGTTTCATTCGTTTCATTCGTTTCATTCGTTTCATTCGTTTCATTCGTTTCATTCGTTTCATTCGTTTCATTCGTTTCATTCGTTTCATTCATTTCATTCATTTCATTCATTTCATTCATTTCATTCATTTCATTCATTTCATTCATTTCATTCATTTCATTCATTTCATTCATTTCATTCATTTCATTCATTTCATTCATTTCATTCATTTCATTCATTTCATTCATTTCATTCATTTCATTCATTTCATTCATTTCATTCATTTCATTCATTTCATTCATTTCATTCATTTCATTCATTTCATTCATTTCATTCATTTCATTCATTTCATTCATTTCATTCATTTCATTCATTTCATTCATTTCATTCATTTCATTCATTTCATTCATTTCATTCATTTCATTCATTTCATTCATTTCATTCATTTCATTCATTTCATTCATTTCATTCATTTCATTCATTTCATTCATTTCATTCATTTCATTCATTTCATTCATTTCATTCATTTCATTCATTTCATTCATTTCATTCATTTCATTCATTTCATTCATTTCATTCATTTCATTCATTTCATTCATTTCATTCATTTCATTCATTTCATTCATTTCATTCATTTCATTCATTTCATTCATTTCATTCATTTCATTCATTTCATTCATTTCATTCATTTCATTCATTTCATTCATTTCATTCATTTCATTCATTTCATTCATTTCATTCATTTCATTCATTTCATTCATTTCATTCATTTCATTCATTTCATTCATTTCATTCATTTCATTCATTTCATTCATTTCATTCATTTCATTCATTTCATTCATTTCATTCATTTCATTCATTTCATTCATTTCATTCATTTCATTCATTTCATTCATTTCATTCATTTCATTCATTTCATTCATTTCATTCATTTCATTCATTTCATTCATTTCATTCATTTCATTCATTTCATTCATTTCATTCATTTCATTCATTTCATTCATTTCATTCATTTCATTCATTTCATTCATTTCATTCATTTCATTCATTTCACACAATTCGAAACAAACCAATAGAAATGACGTCATTTCAAGGCGGTTTGATCAAACTATTTGACCGTGAGCCACGGGCTTGATAGAAGTTGACTTCCAATCATAACTTGAAATTTTCAGATTCTGAGGAAACGAAGAAATTTTTAATTCTTGCATGACGTGGTATATGAAAACATTTTTCTGGTAAATTTTCATCTTGAGAGATGACGCAGGAACAAACCGAACTAATAACCATGTTGAAAAAGAGGTTATACCTGTGATATGGGAGGTTCGTGGAGATCAAGCTGCAACTTTTCTGACAAAATATCAAAGTACTTTGCTGGGAACGCAACAACATCTTTCGTAATTCTGTTGATGGGACCTTCATTTTTTCCTCCATGTATGGCTTTTAGAATTCCTACCGCAGCTGTTGTTTTTCTATCAAGACCTGCTCCTACATGATCAGCATGTGCTTTTGTTCTATCTTCAAAGAGATGCTCCCTGGCTTCAGACATTCTCGGTAGATATTGAAGATTTCTTAGTTCATTTATGCCAGTTCTGAAATAAAATGACGAAACTATACAATATAATTATTCCTTGAGAGGCTTTTTCATTTCCACACACCAAGCTTAGGTTACAAACTGTCCTTTTATAAATCAAGAAAAGAAAACTGACCAGTTTATTTTTGTTGATGAGGCTGATTTGGGTTGTATGATATGAATTCTGAAGGCTTGGGTTAACAAAGCTGCTAGGAGCTAATCGAAGATTGTTGGTCCAATAAAACGAAATCAGAATGAAAATTGAATAACTGTTGAGGTGCAAATATTCTTATAAGAAGACATCATTGCATAAACCCCGTCGAGAGATAAATTGTTTAAGCAAACTAGAAAATCCAATGCTTGTAAGGTCTGTGATCAAATCAAGGTGTAAAGCTTTGGTTACCACACACAAATATGCATATGTAGCCTTTAATTATTTTTCGATTTTTTGTTTTACCAACCTTCAAGAAAAAGTGACCCCAACAGATGTGAATATTTTTGGAGGATTGACACAGACAGAGGGCAAATCTCCTATTTTATATTGCCAATCAGGCAAACCATGCATTGTTTAATATATTGCTTTACAGCATACGTAGCAACTGAAATCCAATAATTCTGCCTTTAGTGGGATAAAGTACCCTGTATTCCTGCACGTAAACTACGCTCGTGAGCAATCACTAATTTGCCAAAAATGTGCTCATTTGGTATCCAAATTTGAATCTTTTGGTTTTGGTTACACGGTAAATTAGCAAATTTTAATCGGTCTCCAATTCGCAGTATACCATCCGTGTGTAGAAAAAGTGATAACGACTTCAAATAACTTTTTTCGGAAACTTCTTTTTGTTTTTGCCAAAAAAATAATGTCACATTTTTATCAAAGTAATTTGGCTTTCAGAGTATTCGTTACTAGTAATAAAAACAGGCATTTTTCTGAGGATTTGGTTTTACAGTTTCTTCGGAATCGTTTGCAATAAGCTACAATTCGTATTAATTTGGAGAGTTTCGAAAATTTATCAATATCATTTTTGATCTCATTGAACTTCATATTCTAGAATATCAAAAAGACTTCTAGACAAATGCGAAATATCAGTATTTTTTCTGAGATTTTCTAAGAAATTCAGGGCCGTTCCAATATAAATCTAAGTTTATAAGATTAAGGGGTAGTGCGCCTCTGGATAAAATATCAGCCGGGTTTTCCGGTGAAGTAATATGATTCCAATCATGTTTATTAGTGCTCTGATTTGACTCAGAAACGCGATTTGAAATAAAAGTTTTCCAAGTTTTTAGCTCACATGTCAGCCAAGATAACAACGATTGTAGGTCAGTCCAAAGAAAAACATTGTCTACTTTTTCTGCAAAGTTAATTAAGCATTTTTTACAAAGTTGACGGAGTAGGACGGCTCCACATATTTCAAATTCAGGTATAGATATAACCTTGCTACACGGCTTTTGGGACAATATAGTTTACATTCTATTGCATCGTTTTCGTTAATGGGTCGTTAGTATATGGAACAACCATAAGATTTTTCGCTAGCATCCGAGAAGCCGTGTAACTCTACAGGTTCACAGTTTTTTATCAAAATTTGACAAGGAATTTTCAAGAAGTGTATTCCATTCAATTGTTTGCGATATTTCAACAATTGATTATGCACTTCTGTAAGGACTCGTCCCACCCTAGCCTAAGCTGCCATAAAGTTTGTTTGTTGTTTGTTGTAAAGTAAGTTTTTGCTATGATCATTATGGGACCAAGGAAGCCTAATGAGTCATTACATTTTCGTATCTGTCAGAGAATTGTTGGTTTTCCTTTGGTCTTCCGTCATTTATTGTACAGTTTTCATTTATGATTTCTCAAAGATTTGAACTACTGTTTCATGATATGCTTTGAAGGCATCCTCTAATACTAGCAAACTGTACAGAAAACGTAGGTGATTTTTGTACATAGACAGTCAATTATTGCTGATGAGTACTGTGATTATTATAACAATTTAAAATTTGTATACAAATGTTATAAAATTTAGGTATATACTAACCTCTTCCTTTTAATTGGGGTTTTAGAGTCAACTGTAGGTACAAGTTGCTCTCCAGGTCTACACCAAATAATAGGGCCGTCGTTACTCTCTGTTGGTTTCATTTGGTCACAAATAGACAGGGCACCCCAAGGCATAGTCTGAAACGAAAGTTAAATAATAAAAAAATAGCAAAACCAATAAGAAATCTTAAATATACACCTCCTAGTTCAGAAATAAAACAACAGCAACACCAACAAATAATCCTAAACATACACCCCCCAACATTAAAATTTACATAAAAATATTTAGGTATAATCCTATCCATTTTCACTAAAGCTTGTCATTAAAAAACTCAGAAATACTGTAATGAGTCCACCCATTACTACACATTTTATGAAGTTTCACACCAAAGTGATTTCCCTAATTTCTATTGGGACTATTGGGAGGTGGTTGTACATTTTGCAACCATTTCAAATCAATGATTCTTTGATAAGATTTTTTGCCGGGTGTGGTAGGTTGATGACGCTGGTTTAACGTATGAAATAGTGGGAAGAAACAGGAATTAAAAAAAACACCAGTTCCTACGGGATTTTCCCTTTCGTTGAAACAAAATCGGAAGATAAAATAAAAACTTCAGCATCAGTGAACTATAATGCTCATAATAATAATGTCATAACTGTTCTTTTGGGAGATCTATAAATAACAATAGTCATTAACGACCGAGCATTTACCGTTTTTTACTCCCACCAACCTACAGTAAAACTACTACTACCCTGGCTAATACCGCGACGGTTATTAAATTATTTCAAACAGAAACGTGTGCAATATTTCTCATTACAGAGGACACTAGTGCAAGTACTCCCTGTAACGAACTGGCAGAATTTTGTTTTGATTCCTCAGTGCAAGGGTAGATCAATACAGACAGCTTTGAAACCACCTGTTCCCTTCTGGTCTCGTGCTGTTGAAAAGGAGTCTAGGTTGCTCCATCTTGCGATAGCTTGTACGTGATTTCATTTGAATTATTGATTGATATTGATTCTAGGTTGTTTAAATAGAGCGTGTACATACGATTTGAAAATTAAATCAAGAAGTGGCATAAGGTAATTAACATAATAAATTAGTAACAACATACAAAAACATTAGAAATATGTTGGTAGATAAAGAAGCTGCAAGAATTCAAACGTCAATCAGTCAACTGTGTTTGGGTGTTCTAACACGAGGAAAACCAACAAAAATCGTTCGCTCTCGACGTACTTCGAAAAAAAGTATCTCTATTTTTTTCAGAAATTCTAGATATGTTGTTACTGTCACATTAGAAGATCATAGAACTGTTAACGCTGACGTCTAACAATTTGTTTACCATGTCACTACCGAAATTAGAAAAAACAATGAAAAACGTCACATCATCCTGCAGCATGACAATGCCAAATTTCATACAGCCACTCAAACAATGGATTATTTGATGGCCTAAAACAACAAAATAATGTCTTAGTATTCGTATTCTCCTAATTTATCACCCTACGATATCTTTTTGTTCCTGACCGTCAAATAGAAAATGCGTGGAACGATTTCTAACAACTGAAGAAACTGTTCAAAACGCATGTTTCTGAGACGCCCATTACGGAGTGGATAAGTGCTTACAGAACTGGTTCGAGCTTATGCAAAACTCAAGACAAATACAATTTATCCACAAGGAGGGAATTAACGTGCAGTTACGGAAACCATAAGTGCTACTTTTAAAACCAAAGAAAATACCATGGCAGATATCATACCAGAGTAATACAGTGTTAGGGGCCTTATTTAGGGAAGGTGAGCAGTGCAAAAGATGTATCATGCATCTAATTGTCCCAGCAGCTCAGTTGGGCGTGGGTACGACAATAAAAATACGTTTCCATAAAACTGAAATATGTAGGGTTTAATTTTCCGGAGCGCCACGTATTTATCGCCAGTAACAATCCGAAACCACAGTGTGCGTGTTCGTATGACGACCCTGACTGTTTGTTGCGGTCTGATAACTAGTTCCTGGTTCTAGTGGTTATAACAATAAAGAATGGCGCTACAAGTACTAAAATACAGTAATGAAAATAGTCTGAACGGTTCTAACTAATTTATTTTACACCTAAAGCCAGAGCCGGTTTTAGGAACTTACGGGCCCTAAGCGCTCAACTTTTTCGGGCCTTGTGGATAAAAAATTAAAATTGTATTTTGAAAATAAAATGAATTACATAGTAACATAACTACATGTCATGTGTTACGAAAAAAACAAAACTGAAAACAATAAATAAAATATTAAAGAGTAGGTAAACAAAATCATTGAAATAAATAAAAATGTGAAATAAAAAATTTTCGTTGGTATAATGTAAATTAAAATATATGAAATAGAAACATAATTAAATGAATAAAAAACGATGAACCGATATGGAAACATTTTTGATTGAATTATTTATAGTGGGCGATAAAATAAAATTTTTTCTTGATTGGTACATCGTAATAAAGGTACATGAAAAAACGAAATAATAATAAATAAAATATGGAGGAGTAAACAAAATCATTGAAATAAACAAGAAAGGTAAAATAGAGAATCTTCTTTGGTATATAGTTGAAAATTAAACTAAGTATAAGTGAAAACGTAACAGAGAGGGCATCTAGTCTTTCTTGACCAGTTGTGGATCTCAGTTAGTTTTTAATCATTTTCAGGACCAAGAAGGATCTCTCACCAGATGCATTAGAAATGGAAATTGTAAATTCTTTTTACAAAATGGTCAAAATATTTGGAAATATAGATTTCCAGCCTTAGACATGTTCAAATTTATCAGAATTTGTTTCTTTGTTCATATTATCACATAATAGAAGGAAGTGGGTTATTTCCTCATTGAAAACTTGAGCATTAATATCTAAACTATTTGTAGTTTTTAGATCATTGATCGATTATTCTATCGCATATTCATCGGCAGTAAAAAACTCTTGAAATTTTCACTTTTATAACATTCAATTCGTCGACTGAGAAGTTATTTCATTACAACTACTTCTTAGGTCCTCTTGGAGTTAAGTTTTTTTCCTTTTCTCGGCTCATGATGAATGCTTGTAGCTCAGTGACCTAAAGTTGTCATAATCATAATCAGAGATCATGATAATTCAACTGAATAAGCGGGCAAATTTAAATCTCTTTTCGATACCGAATTCATAAAAAAAAACGGATGAAAATATGGTTAAAATTTTCTAAGTGTCAGTTTCACAGGTCCCAGTTAACCTTCAAACAACTAAGTGGGAGTTTAGACGGTGAATGGCATTTTTTAAATGGCGAAGGTTCACATTCCAACCATCAGTTAATTAATCTGGACTCTAAGGAACCTGTGAAATTGGCCCTAAGTTCACTACACTTTTAAACAAAGTGTGCCACAACCGGGCCCCTCTGGGAGTTCGGGCCCTAAGCGGCCGCTTACTCCGCTTATAGGAGAAACCGGCACTGCCTAAAGCCTAACTTCTAATTCATATCATAATTTATCCAATTATATCACACTATCTTACTTCGAACCAGACTGTCAACGATCGAACTCGAACTGTATCTACCCTCTATGATATCGGCTGTCTATTTATATCCAGGGTTCTCTCGCGATGGTTCTGGATATTTTAGATTGGTCATTCGCTGTTCTCGGCGTTCTAGAAACCGACTGGCGTACCAAAGCGATGACTCACCGTTGTTTACCGATGAACGCCGGTGTCCTATGCAAATGAGGCGACAGGTCTGGACTCAGTTCGTTACAATACATACCGAAAAAGGCCTGAGCATCATGTCAGAATTATCACACAGAGATGCTTACCTAACCAATCAAATCCTGCAGAGCAGATATGATTTCCTCCAAAATATACAGCACCACTAGTCGTAACAAATTATCAAACTATGAACTGCCATAAAGTCATCGAAGGAAGAAAGAAATAATTTCGACGGGATAAATTCAAATAGGTCAGCCAAGCCATGGTACAAAATGTCTTATCAATCAAAGCCAAGGTACAATGGTGCACAGAACATCCGAAACCTCGGAACTCGACCATCAATGACATGAAATATAAATGTCAGGACTAAATGTCATGATTTTTTTTTGGTATCAAAACAGAGTGTTTTTTGCCACAGATTTTTATTAATGGTACATGAATTTATTACTGCAGCTCATATGTTTGGATATATAAAAGAAAATGGACAATTAGATAGATGTCATTGTGATATATTTGTTTGGACATCATTCAGGAAATTCAGGGTTGGCAACTGCACCAAAACGAAAATCTGAAAAGGTTGCAAACTTCCATAGTATTGTTTTTTAATTTTACTAAACCAAATAGCAGTTGTACTTTTCTAATTTCAAATTGATTATTTAAAACCATCTTATGTGCGGGTAAAGCGTTCGCTTCTTAACCCATTCATCGGTAGGTTAGAATCCCGGTGCGTTCACCGGTACCGTGCATAGCATCACACGTCTAAAGGTAAGGGCTACGAATTCTCTAGCTCACACAAGTCTTTCGAAGACTTCTGAGGGTTACTCGTAAGTTGATGAAAATAAAAAAATAACAAAGTTACTCACCAAGTTGAGAAACTGATTTTCCTCAAGTAGGGCCAAGAGATCAGGAAAATATCCACCAACTTCTTCATGGGCAGTTCCTACAATGCTTATCTGATGAAGAGGTCCGTAACGCACTGTTCCAGATTCATAACTTTTACAAACATTGTCATTATAGACTGCCATTGACGTAGTTTCTATATCAGAACTCTTACTCAGCAAACCATTTTTGACGGTTAAATTGGGGTAGTTTTCAGCCATATATGTAAGAATATCTGGAAGGTATGTGGCAGATCCATGTACAACAGCTAATACAAATGTAGCATTTCCTTCTTTGTCCTCATGGAATGCCAACTTGAAAAACTCCTTAGCTAATTCTTTGGTTTCATTTAAACTCAAATGTTTTATTTCGTCATGATACATTTGGAGAATTTTTGCGCCCCCATTTGTATGCGTTTCTACGTGATAGTAGCGACGATACCTTAGAGATTTCTGAAAAATAAAATACATAAATGGAAACATTATTCATGAATATGGCTGACAAAAATATGAACACACTGACATTTTGAAGCCAAAGCTATGCAGACCTAATGAATATAACAAATGAACAAAAAAGTTGTGTTCGGTATAAAAGATTTCCACTTCTTGATTTATCCTGTTTTGGCAAAACACGTGTCATTTTGTTACATCAAGAAGTGAACATCTTTAACATCGTACATCGGTACTTTGATTTTCATAGAAAAAGACAAGTTTGCACTATTCCTGGTAAACGTAGTAGGTACGAGAAATTTTTAGGATAGTGAAAAAATGAAAATCGAATAGTTTTGACAAAATCGAAATAATGTTCTCTCTAAACTCCTACAAGGTAAGGTATGGCTGGTATGAGTCAAATATTTGCCATAAAAGAGAGTACGTTTCAATTACTGTGTAACATTAGAATTCATTAATTGGAGTTTCTCGAGAGACAAGACATTTTTCTAGGCCCAGTTGTGGTAATTTTCTATTTAAATTATATTGAACTATTTCTCAACCGTGAATTTATTAAACTTTTTGCAGCCAATACTTTCATAGCCGGTGGTGACTTTTTTTCAGTTATTGTTCATCCTTCTGTGGATGGAATCTTGTAAACCTTCATATACACAAAGTGAAATTTGAAACATTGAATCCATTTTTATTTTGGAGATAATCCATAAAAATAGAATGAACTGTCGAAACAAAATTCACTTGTAACTTCCCATCCTCATGTCAAATCTTCCAATGACTCTGTGGTTGACATTAGGGTGTGAATGTATTATAAATTAACAGATGAATGGAAACAAGTGATTAAATAAAAAATAAAATGTTGAGTCTAATTGTCCACAACACAAAAAAATAATTAAAAAAATGTAGAGGTTTTAAGAATTTTCATACATTTTACAGTAAATAAATAAAATGTTCAGTACAATAATTGTAATCGACAAAAAAATAATTAAAAAAACAATTTGCACATGTACCTAGTGGAAATTATTTATTGCATTCCATAATATTGTCACCGCAGTATTCTTGCTTTATTTGATTGTTAGGTAGGTAGTTCAGTTATACAACTTTTTACTCTCAAATAAGAAGTTGTTTCGAAAGGTATAAAATGATATTATTTTGACGTTCTCTCGTAAAAATGCATTTATTGCAAATACAGGGGTTTATTACCAAAACCCCAAAAGGCAACGTACCTCACGTGTCTTGTTGAGATAAAAATGGGCCATTCTGCCTACATTGAATCCAATTTAATGTTGCAGCCTAAAGCTATATTTTTTATAATCAAAGCACCTTAGAATTAAATATAAGATGTTTGTTATTTATGCTCTGACTGTGTATCTACAAGTCAATATGTAGGTTATACAGGCATTAAAACAAAGTAAGTTTCACTTACACCACACCCCAACTTTTTTCAAATCCATAAATATTAGCTGTTTCAAAAGTTCAATATCATTTCTTTCGTACCACATATATTTCGCCTGCAATTACGGTTAATTTTCCCTGACTACTGATATCACTGAAGTCGTTTAGTCGTTAAGAAACAATTTAAAGTAATTGAGCCAAGAACTGACCCCTGGGGAATACCATATTCAATATCTGATAGATTTAAAGAATCATTTTGAGATCTGACCATCTGTATTGAAAAATAGGAGTTAAACCCACAGCAGTTGAATTTTTCAAATTTGATTTCAACTTGACTTTTGAAACGTCGCAGAACGCCGCTGAAAATACATCTTCATCATTTAAACCAACACAGACTCCACGGAGTGATCGTATCACGATTGGCAATTTGAAATGCAAATTGGTTGTTGGACTGTATGCTATGTTTATAGAGGAATTCCTATATTATCTTTTTAACTAATTTCTCAATCAAAGAAATCTAAATGGTAGGAAGTTTAAGAGGGGGGCTCTGCTCTGCTGGTAATAAAATGTATAGGGTGATCCAATTAAAAAATTATACTTTGTGTTTCCTCACTTTGAAGAATCACTCTATATCTTGGAATATTTTTGGAATGAGCAACAAAGTAAGCTTTATAATTTTTGTTTAAAACATGTTTTTATATTTCTTTTGACAGGCGAGATATTGTACTTCCTCACACTTATAGGGTTTTATTCTTGGTTTGGTTCCAAGTTGTCTCGACAAATATAAGAACGGTATCATCAGCATAAATATAGTATGGTGGCATCAATAGAAGATTCCAATAGTGAGTTGAGATAAGTGATGAGTAAAATCGT
Organism: Chrysolina oricalcia; assembly: GCA_944452925.2. Lineage (NCBI taxonomy): Eukaryota > Metazoa > Arthropoda > Insecta > Coleoptera > Chrysomelidae > Chrysolina > Chrysolina oricalcia. The sequence goes on from OX101809.2 coordinate 26,701,427, forward strand.
CCCGAGAATGGTTCCTTGGAGGACTCCATTTCGGATAGTTACGTGAGTTTTTTCTCATTTTAACCTGTTGTTGCCAATCAATTTTTAAAGATCTTCAACACAATACCATGTATATCGTATTACTGAAGTACCTCATGTCTCTTTTGGGGTACTGTGTCAAAAGCCTTCGCAAGGTCAAGGAATACACATATGCATTTTTGTTACTGGCAAGGGTTTTTAATGTTGTCAATAAACTCAAACAGAGTTAGTAGTACTGATTCCTTTCTTTATTTTTTTAGCCCCCCCCCCTATTAACTTTTGAACGGTTTGACATAAAAACATGGAACAAAAACCGCTTTGAATGGTATTGCCTATACTACTTCTTGAAATTAAAGACATTGTGGTTGCCGATCAAGGGGTGGGGGGCACATCAATTTAAAAATTTCAAATGGCATGGGGTGTCAAATTACACATCGTTAATAAGAGAATTCAATTATCTTTTCAACCATATAATTTTTTTATTTTCACATCTATCTCTTTGCCTTTCGAAATTTTCAAGTTGATGTGCCCCAGCGCCATCTGTCGAGTGATTGCAATGTATCTTTTCTCGAAAAGTAGTATAGATAATACTTATTTTTCAAAATATTTTTTGTTCCGTTGTTCCACATCAAACCGTTCGAATGTATCGAGATAAGGCTACCATTCAGATCCGCACTTATACTTGATATTTCGAGTTCATATGGTGAAACAAACTTTAACGAAATCCGAAAAAAATGTAGGTATATAGTTGAAAAGAGAATTGAATTATATTTTCAACGTTGTGTCACTTGGCCCCCATGCAATTTCAAATTTTTAAACTGATGCGATCCCCGCCCCCTCTATCAAGCAATCACAATGTATTTTATTTCAAAAAGTAGTATCGGTGATACCATCCAAAATGGTTTGTGTTCCATGTTTGTACGTCAAACCGTTCAAAAGTTAACAGGGGGGGCTAAAAAAAGCCGCACTATACAGGGTGTTCCTTAAAGACATGCTAATATTTGAGGGGATGATTCTTTGACTCATTTCAAGAAAAAACTTCATATTAACGTATATCCTAAAAGACTTAACTTTTGAGATACAGGGTGATAAAATAAAAAAAAAACACAGTTTTTTAATAATAACTGAGATAATATTGTAGACATCTTTTTAAAATTTGGTACATGTCTTCTATGCATCAAGGTGCATTTTGTGATGTACAAAAATTTTCATTTTCTCTACCAGTGGCGTCCGTACGGGTTTTGCATTGAATATTTTTCGAGAAAAAAAAATACTACGCCAATGTTTTCTCCTAAAATAAAAATTACTTTTGAGATCCTCATTCATTTTTGAGCAAATTTGATCTCATGGATTTTCTTTGTCCGACGCATGGTTATTGCTTAAAAATTAAAAATCGTTTTACTTCAGGATCAATTCCTCAAAAATCTGATGCGGTGTGGAAATGTTTGTGCATCGACTGAAAGCAAATTAAGAGATCAGATTTGTTCCAAAATGAATGAGAATCCAAAAATATGTTTTTTTGTCAGGTGTTCTGTTTTTGATTAAAATAATTAAATTAAAATTGCTTCATATCGCAGTACTGAATAATAATTTTTGAAACCATAAATATAGTTATCCTGGAATGAATGACGTTTTCACAAACGTCGATAAAAACAATAGATGTTGACTAAGAGTAAGTTGTTGGTGTTAAAAACCATTACAGCGCGTAATTTATTTGATTTTTAAGTGTGTTATTGAAGTTATTTTGGTTGTCCGCTGTTTGTCTGAATATCAATAAATATGGTGTATTACACGAATGCGGAAATGGCGGCAATGCGTTACGTAAATGGCCTCGCCGATGGTAATGCAACAAAAGCCAGACGCATTTATCAGGAAAGCTATCCTAATCGTGCCTTACCAGATAGCAGTACCCTTTCAAATATTAATCGCCGACTTAGGGAAACTGGTAGTTTCAAGAAAGGTACTCCGGAAGGTAGACCTCTGCGTCAGAACTCCTGAAATTGAGGACGCGGTGCTGCAAGAAATCGAAGAACATCCTGGCACGAGTAAGAGGAAGATCGCTAGAACTCTGAATATTTGTCATCAAATTGTTTGGCGTATTTTGGTTGATTTTTTGTTATACCATATTTTAAGAGTACAGGCATTTCTACCCAGAGATTTTCCACAGCGTGTGAACTTCTGTCAGTGGTATCTTCAGAGTATTGCACTAAATCCGCAGTTTGAGTCACAAATTTTGTTCATAGACAAAGCTAATTTTTCTCGGAATGCTATTCAAAATTTCCATAACAATCATGTGTGGGCGGAAAAAAACCCCATGCCATAACCGAAACCCATTTTCAATATCAATTTTTGGTTAATGTATGGGCAGGAATTATTGGTGATTATCTAATAGGCCCATTTTTTCTACCAGGAAGCCTTGATGTCAGTCTTATTTACACTTTCTCGAATAAAAACTAAGTGGGTTGCTTGAAGATGTGCCAATTGCGTTAAGGAATCGAATATGGCACGTGCACGATGGAGCCCCTGCTCATTTCAGTGTAATTGTCCGAAACCATTAGATACAGTTCATCATAATCGTTGGATAGGTTGCGGATAACCTCAGCAATGGCCAGAAAGATTCCCCGATCTCAACAGTCTAGATTTCTTTTTATGGGGGCACCTTAAAACTCAAGTGTATGAAACTCCCGTTAATATTTTAGAAGATTTAAGAGAGCGAATAGTTGCCTAGTGTGAAACTAAATGAAATACGCCGGGAATATGTGAACGTGTGCGTAATTCCATGCGTAGAAGGGCGGAAGCATGGCTATTAAGTGAAGGTGGTCATTTCCATCAATTTTTATAATCAGTGGTGGTATTATCAATAATTAATAAATTTGATCCGTTCATCTAAACTTACTTTTATAAAATAAAATAAAACTCTTCTACAAGCTGAAATGCATGTTTTTTGGGTCCTCATTCATTTTGGAAAAAATCTTAATTTGATTTCAGTCGATGCTCAAACATTTCCACGCCGCATCAGATTTTTGAGGAGTTGATCCTGAAGTACACGGATTTTTATTTTTTTTAAGCGAAAACCATGCGTTGGACAAAGAAAATCCTTGAGATCAAATTTGCTCAAAAATGAATGAGGTTCTTAAAAATAATTTTTATTTCAAGATAAAGCAGTGGCGTAGTATTTTTTTCTCTAAAAATATTAAATGCAAAACCCGTACGGACGCCACTGGTACAGAAAATGAAAATTTGTGTACATCACAAAATGCACCTTGATGCATAGAATACATTAATTGGTTCATAGATAACAATATTCTTTTCGCCTAACTTTGAAGAAAAACAACATGTTTTTTTAAATAAGCTGAAATTATCCTTCTCTGGATTCGGCGTCTGTCAAGATTCTTTAAATTATCAAGGTATCATCTGCAATAACAAATTCAATTATTTGGAAGTAGACGTAGCCATAACAAGTGAGGAAGTTGAAGAGCTCGGAAGTTGAAGAGCCTAGAAGTTGTAGGGATTTTCATACTGCGACTCAACTGTCGGAAAAGCTGTAGATAAAAATAAGAGGCTCTTTTCACACAAAATAAGAGACGCAAACGGCCTATACTACTTTTTATAAGATAGTTCGTAAATGAAAACCCCGGTTTTCACCCCAGCAAAATCGCTTTGTGGAATTTTTTAAACAAGAAATGGTGAAAAAAATTACAAATTTTTTGGAAATATCTCAAAGATTATTCAAGGAATCGTTTACAGTCAATGGAACTTTTGTAGAGATTTATAAAACCTACAAAATGGTTATTCATACGCCCCGATCGGTGCAATTTTCACTGAGAAAATCCAGGAAAATAATAATAATAATAATAGACCATTTTTCAAAAATACATAATTTTTATTCATCTGAAGATTGGACAAACAATATTGCGGAAACTGATAGATAATGGTTTAACTGTGCGCAAGATGGTTTCTGTCCGATTTGTAGTTTTTGCACAGTCGCGCTATAAACAATTTAAGGGCAAATCTTTCTAAATGCGCCGATTTAAGGGAAATCATCTTGATGATAAATAGGAAGGAAATAAAAAAACTTCCAATAATTTACACTAAAAAATTATATATAAATATACATTATCACGCTGACAATATTGTTTCGACATACGACAAAACCAAAGGCACTTTCTCATTGCCACTTTTTTACCTCTACAAAATGGCGTTCACAAAATCTCCGTGTAACGTTTCGTTTGGAAGAAACCATCATCGACTTTTTTTTATGTGGCACGAAAAAATGTGCCCTGTGTAGGTCATAGCATTTTTTATTGCGACTGCAACAACATACGGCACAATGTGTTTTCCTATGTTTTTATTCAGTAAAAATGCTTATTACAATAATTTTTGGACATAGGATAATTTTTGGACATAGGCGACTTAGAAACAATCCATGGCAACATACATAGGAGTCAGTTTCCATAAATAATTTTCGTCTTGTTGTTGTTGTTGCCTTCGTTTCTTCTACATTAAAATGGAGGGAGGTAATTTTACAAACGAAGAAAAGTTTGATATTCTGTCCTGGTACATTTTATGCCAAAGAAATTGTGTGAAAGCCGAACACATGTATTCGAACAAATACCGGAGCGAATACAACCTGGCAAGTTTATTTTCAGGCATTTAGTACATAATTTGAAAAAATATGGTTCATTTAAAAAACCTGTGCAATGCTGACAAAAACCGTCAGCTGAAGAAAAAGAATACCTGGTTTTACAATCAGTCATTGAAAACCCAGAAAGTTCAACTAGAGAAATTGAAGACCACACTAGGGTCCTAAGTCAACAGCTCAATTTATTTTAAATAAATAAATAAATTCAAGCTACATAAATATCGAATTTGTCAAGGCTTAAGCACAGGTGATGACGAACGGCGTAGACATTTTTGCGAGTGGTATACAAGAATTTGTATGCAAATTTTCCTTTCAAAGTGATCTGGTCGAATGAAACTATGGTTACCAATAACAGTATTTTCAACAGGCACAACACACACTATTATTGGTCACAACAAAATCCACGTGTGAAGAGATCATCCAGATACCAACATCGATTCGGATTTGCTAATTGGTGAGGAATTTTTGGCACAAAGGTTATAGATCCTTCATCTACCAGACGTCTTTAACTGCTCAACAATACATTCGTCTATTACGACAAGATCTGGAAGATGCATTGAATAATTTGCCATTGGACGCCCTGCATAATGGCTGGTTTCAACAAGATGGTGCACCAGCTCATAATGCCATAGCTGTTCGCCAATACCTGTTTGAGCGGTTTCCAAGAAAATGGATTGGCACTTATAGTGATACACCCTGACCATCAAGGTCACCAGACCTAACACCTTTAGACTTTTTTGTGGGGCCATATTAAAAATGAGGTATATAAAGAAAATGTTGAATCGTGTTATAGATTCCACAGTGAGACGGGCATATATATGTCTAGAAACTGGAGGTAATCTGTTTGAAGATATGCTATAGCACTTATTATTTACAATCTTTAACAATAATTATTACCTTCTTAGTTCTTATTATTTTAGTTTATGTTAGTTAAATATCAGATTATCAGGGTGTAAATTTTTTTCGTGACATATAAATAACAAAGTTGATGGTTTCTTCCAAACGAAACGTTGTTCAGAGATTTTGTGAACACCATTTTGTATAGGTAAAAAAGTGGCAATGACAAAATGCCTTTGGTTTTTCAAAACTTTTCAAATAAATTCGGGTAAAAATGAAAATCAAATCGCCAATTCGGTTTTTTCCTAATATCTCCGGAAGTAAACAACATTTTTGGGATTTCTCAACATCTATTTATTGACTTCTTAATTGAACAACTTTTTGCCCATTTGACCTACTGTGTAACTCTTACGGTTACCCAGATCCCCATGCTGTTCATCCTTATCTTGGGCACACTATAGATGTCCACAGAAAATTCTAAACATAAAGTAGATAGAATGAAAATTATAAAGAGAATTGTGGATAAAATGTGTTAAAATCAAGACTATAGATAAAAATGTGGATAAAATTCAGACAGATTTATACATAGAACATAGAGTAATTAATAGTATAAATAAAATCATAGATAAAATGTAGAAGGATATATTTGTACAGTAAAGTTATATATTATAAAATTGTGGATAATTGTTAAAAAAATATTTCATTTGAACATAAGTTAAAATCAAAAGTATGGATAAAATTTTAGATGAAATGTGGAAAATATAAACTTTGTTAATATTTAGGACTGCATATCTATCATTTTGATGAGTTCATCTCTTGGATATTCGGCAATAAATTTGTTTAGTTTTTCCTTGAATTGATAAAGATTATCTGTTTCTCTCATACATTCTGGTAAAATTTGAAATTTGGTGCGTTGTCCAATTCTTTTCGAAGAAAATGGAGTTTGGTGACGTGTATTTCGTTTCCTCGTGTTATATGTATGTGTGAATGTAGTTCCGATCTATTATTGAATTGATATATCACGATGGAGCGGTAAAACAATTATTTTATATCAAAAACCTGCGCTTTCGCGTAGAGATCATTAGATGGATATGTATATGGTTTCCACATTATCATTTTTAGATTTTTTTTTGGTTTATATTACTTTTTCTCAGATCTATATTCATTGCTTCACCCCACCCTGAGATTCCATAATTCAGTTGAGAACCAACTAGTGCATGATAGACCATTTTGAGTTTAATGAAAACCGTTAGTTTATATTTTCCGATATCTCGTTTCGTTTTCGAGTTTTTAATATTTAACACATTAAAACTTATTCAAATACCCATTTGTTTTTTTTTACACCGCAAACTCCTTATGGAATTTGGGTCCAGGTGGATTTTTTCGAATTTTTGGTATGATCTAGTCCATGTAATTCTCAACCAATGTTACCATTGCGCCAACCCAAAAAGTGAACAGTTTTGCTGCTAGGGGGCGTTGAAATCACCCCTTGCGCAGAATAGACTATCTATTTTTGAATCCGATAACAATATTTTCACTTGTTTCATTGTTGCTATTGTTGCACAATATTTTTCTGTTTGATAAAAAAATTCTCCCCCCCCCCCCTTCTTCCCCAAACTACTATTAGGAAACGCAAAAAAAAATCTCGAGTGCCTTTAAATGTATCGTCGAATGTTTAAAAATACCTGAATAAGGGAAATAGCAGTTTTTTATGGTTATCCCCCCTCCCCCCAAAGGGAACAAAACGAAAAAATTTCGGCGACTTTTTCTGAATTTTTTATATGATGCAGTTCAAGTTATTTTGAATAGAAATTAATTGGATGACAAACCCCAGAAATGAATAGTTTCGATGCTAGGGGCGTTGAAATCATACCTTGCTCAGAACAGACTATTCATTATTATAGGCCGAAACAAGCAAGGTATGATTTCAACGCCAAAAGTAAATAGTCTAATCTGCGCAAGGGGTGATATTAACGCCCCTAGGAGCAAAACTGTTAATTTTTTTGGGTTGACGCAATGGTAACATTGGTTGAGAATTACATGGACTACATCATACCAAAAATTCAAAAAATCCACCGGTACCTAAATTCCATAAGGAGTTTGCGGGGTCCTACCACATGGCAGTCCAGAACGAGTATGTAGATTGCCACGAAATTTAAATTTGCAAATTTAAAAAAAGGCCCAAATTGGTATTTGAATAAGTTGTAATATGTTAAATGTATATCCGTTCAGACAAGTGTCAATAACCATGATTTTGTCGATTTTTATTAAGATCTCCTGTACAGTACTTGACGAGTAAGTAATTAAAATTTTTTTTTTTTAACTCTTCATATTTCAAACAAAATTACTTACTTGCAGGTATCGCACTGATGATGGCCTAATAGCCGAAAGTGCTTTGCAAATGTAATAAAATGTACACGAAATACAACTTTTTCATTTAATTGAAGTAGGATTTTTTCGTCTGGTCGAGCTCTACTAGTCGCATTTTTCGACATTTAGTTTAAATGACCGGTTCGGCGCATTTAATTTTTTTTTAAATCGTCATGTTTAAGAAAATCGTCGGACAACCCTGTTATTAAAATAATTTAAATTTCAAACCGATATCTCGATAATACAAGGCTTTGAAGTGCCTACAACAGATGGACGTACAGAACGAGAGACAGATTTTTTTTTAAGGGGATCATTTTCCCCAACGTAACTCTGGGTCGAAAACGTCGAATAAAAACGTTGGGGTCCGCCTGGAGCGACCGTAATATACTACTCTCTAAAGTTTGAGAATAAATATTCAAGGCGGTTCTGATTGACCCCTTAGTAAATAATGCTTTTAACTCCATTGAAGATTCGCCACTGTTTTCATTAATTATTTTCATCTGCATGTTACTGTTTTATTATCATTTCAACTATTCAATATTTATACAGGGTGTCCCAACGAAAACTTTCCACCCGGATTTACTGGGAAATGACAAATTATTTTCGGAAACGCGAAAACAGGTCGATTTTAATTTCTAGGGGGACACATGTTAGTAATGGATTTAGTCGAGCAACTTCATCCCCCTGACGGGGGCGGCTACCCCCTTGCGAATCATCATAGGGAACGTGGGTCGAGTGATACATCATCTTAAAGCTCTCTTTATTCTCTATCCAAACGTCTATAATTTTTTCAAAATCGAATGAATGGTAATTGAAATTAGTGTTGTTGACAGGTTCAATGTAAATAGTCAATATCTTACCTGTTCCTATTCAAATTCAATTTATGAACTATTTTAAGACTCAATGAGTGGACAGATAGACAATGGCAACATCCCATCCGGTCAGGTAACCCAGTCACCCCACGAAAAACGAAAACAAATTAGTCAAAACAAAGTAAGTAGCCAGGCTGGTACTATTAATTGCGAAGATCTTTCAACCAAGTATCAGTTTTATGTCGCTATTCGCGAATACAACATTACAAGCGGAAGATGCCCACCCCAATTGTGAGCGAAACGTCCAAAGGAACCTCCTCCACAGAGGCGAACCGACCACGGCACTGAAGCCTGGAAACCATATTTCTTAGTTATTGTTCTGTTGACTTTTTCATAGACAAAAAATACCTGTTTTTTTATGGTTCTCCTGCGTGTATGTTCTCAGCATGAATTCACAGTTCGCATGATTCTTATGGAAATATCATTTGATTCGTATTCTGTGAGTTTAGTTTCTGCCTGACAATGGTTTACGCATTAGAAGAACGAATTGAGTTAGTGAAACTTTACTACAAAAATGATGATTGTCCAAGAGCTGCAGCTAGAATTTTCAATACAAGGCATCCAGGGAAAAATGCATCTCATACCTATGTTCAAACGTTGATTGAGAAATTCGAACGAGGCTGTTGAGGTAGCGGTTTTGGGACACGTGGCTATGGATCCTACTCAAAGTATTCGAAGCTTGGCTGACGCGTCAGGTGTAGCGCGATCGAGTATTCAGAGAATTCTCAAGTCACATCGATTCCATCCATACAAACTAAAACTTGTACATGAACTGAACGAAGACGATTTTGACAGACGTCAACAGTTTTGTGAGGAAATGTCTGAGCGTCTGAGAACAAATCCCAATTTGCTCTTCAATATTTGTATTTCAGACGAGAGTACATTTTTTGTTAATGGAAACGTAAATCGTCACAATTGCCGCTACTGGAGCGATACCAATCCCAGTTTAATACGTGAGGTCCACACACAAACTCCGCAGAAGTTGAATGTTAGGTGTGGTATTTTTGGCAAAAATATTATTGGACCACTTTTTATAGATGATAATTTGAATGGACAAATGTATTTACATCTTCTTGAGAATGCCATCGATCCCATGATAACGGATATTATCGAAAACGATGGAGATTATTCGGAAGACAACCTCCATTTTCAACAAGATGGAGCACCACCTCACTATGCAGTGGCGGTTAGAAACTTTCTGGATGAACGATATACCAATCATTGGATAGGGCGACGAGGACCAATTGAGTGGCCAGCTAGATCACCGGACCTCAACCCGTTGGATTATTTTTTATGGGGGCCTCTCAAAAGCAAAGTTTTTGCCACTCCGCCAGAGTCACTAGAGGATCTACGTGGTCGAATTGTAAACGAGTGCGGCAGAATAACTCCAGAAGTATTGGAAAACGTTCATAATAGTTTCGAAAGTAGACTTTATCATTGTATGGAGGTAGGGGGGGCTCATTTCGAGCAATTAATAAATTGAATTTCGATAAGAACAGGTACGATATTGATTATTTAAATTAAACCTATTACCACACTAATCTCAATTACCAGTCATTCGATTTTGAAAAAATATAAACGTTTGGATAGAGAATGACGAGAGCTTTAAGATGATGTATCACTCGACCCAAGTTCCCTATGATGATTCGCAATGGGGTAGCCGCCCCTGTCAGGGGGATGAAGTTGCGTGACCAAATTCATCACTGACATGTGTCCCCCTAGAAATCAAAATCGACGTGTTTCAGCGATTCCGAAAATAATTTGTCATTTCCCAGTAAATCCTTGTGGAAAGTTTTAGTTGGGACACCCTGTATATCTGCACTCCATGACTAGTCTGATAAGGTTTCAATGATAAATACCTACATTTCACGACTACCTCACTGACGCAAAAAATAATGTTGCTTTTAATTCTTGTTTATGGCACTCAGCGCCATAATATTTAATCGATAAAAGTGGTAGGATATCAAATAGTTCCATGTGCTTATGCGGTTAAAAACATTATTAAATGAGGAACTTCATTTTTTAGTCTTTTAAATTGAGGTACTCAAAAAAATAAAAAAAAGTTCATATTTCATCAAGGTTTTAAAGTTATATGAATTTTGCACCAACCCCAACTAATTTCCATTAGAATAGTCCGTAATAAGCAATTCTAATTTTGACAAAATGGTTAAGGCTTTCGCGACCGAAGTTTTTAGTCGGGTTTGAAGGCCGACGTTTTTTGGATTTTTTTCATGACATTTCGCCAGCGCCAGTTCCATATTGACTCAGGTACTTCCGTGTTCTCATTACAGTTTCTGGATTAGGTGCATTTTCATTAACCTTAGTTAATTCCCTTTTACCTGTTGTCCTAATGTCGATGTCTTCCTTTGTTATTATTGGATTTTCAAGAATAGGATTTCATATTCGATTGAGGCTCGCAGCTTCTTCTTTTCTGTTGAAATTCTCCGTTTGTTTGTTGATCTGAATTGCCACCCGTATAAGTCGACTATGGTATCTCTGGCAAGAAGTTTCACGTCCTCAAACAGGTTCCTGTTGTTTCCTTTACTGAGCGCGTGTTCTGCCACTGCAGACTTGTCCGTTTGGACTAATCTGCAGTTTCTCTGGTACTCCTTCAGTCTTGTACCCATGGATCTTTTTGTGGTTCCGATGTACACCTTTTCACAAGTACATGGTATGCGATATACCCCCGCTGCTGATAGTGGGTCTCTTTTGACCTAAGGCTTTGCTGTATCTTCTTGGTTGGTTTGAAGACAGTTTTTATGTTATATTGTCTCAAGAGTTTTCCAATTCTGTCCGTGACCCTAGGGATATACGATAGATACGTACGTGTAACTATCTGAGCCTCCTCCCCACCTTGACTCGTGGAAGTCCTCGGTTTCATGTCCCTGTTGATATCGGGTAACCTAACCATTAGAATTTAAGGTTGCTTGAAGATGTTCCAGTTCATCTTGTAGATGTTCTGGTTCGCATATCCTCCGAGCACGTTCCGTTAGTGTGGAGATAATTTCTCGCTTCTGGCTAGAATGGTGGTTCGATAGTGCATGAAGGTACCTATTCGTGTGCGTAGGTTTTCGGTATACTCTGTGGGTCAGTCTCGCGCCACATCTATCCGTTGGTCCTGTTCACTCTCCACGGTAAACTTGATCTTGGGGTGTTGAGCGTTTAGGTGGTCTAGAAAATAGCAAATGACGAAGGTGTCATCCACGTAACGAAGCCACATAGTCAGTTTTAAATCAAAGGCATCGATTGCCTCGCTCCTCCTACCTCATGTGGGAAGAACGAACTCCCACGTCAAGACTTTGTTGGGAAAACATATCGTTGGAGCCGAACGATATTCTGGTCAGCTTCGATGTTGTGTCCCTGTTCACCAACTTCCCACTGGAAGACTCTCTGAAGAAGCTAGCTAACATGTTCCCGAATGATATCGTCGGACTCTTCAAAGCATGTCTCACGGGAAGTTACTTTCAATTGAATGGAAACTTCTATGAGCAATTAGATGGCGTGACGATGGGAAGTCTACGAAGCCCAGTAATAGCCAACTTCTTCATGGAGCATTTTGAAGAGGAGGCAATCGATGCCTTTTATTTAAAACCGACCATGTAGCTACGTTACGTGGATGACACCTTCGTCATTTGGAGACACGGAAGGGACGCGCTGAACCATTTCCTAGACCACCTAAACGCTCAACACCCCAAAATGAAGTTCACCATGGAGACTGAACAGAACCAACGGGTCGCTTTTGTAGATGTACTCATCGAAAGATGTGGCGCGAGTCTGATCCACAGAGTATGCCTAAAACCTACGCATACGGATAGGTATCTTCATGCACTATCGAACCACAATCCTAGCCAGAAGCTCGGAGGATATGTGAACCAGAACATCTACAAGATGAACTGGAACATCTTCAAGCAACCTTAAGATCGAATGGTTACAGTATACCCGAGATCAACAGGGCCATGAAACCGAGGACTTCCTCGAGTCAAGGTGGGGAGGAGGCTCAAATACGGACAGAATTGGAAAACTCTTGGGACAACACGAAATAAAACCGGTCTTCAAACCCACCAAGAAGATACAGCAAAGCCTTAGGTCAAAAGAGAACCACTATCAGCAGCGGGGGTAAAACGCATACCATGCACTTGCGAAAAGGTGTACATCGGAACCACAAAAAGATCCATGGGTACAAGACTGAATGAGCACTTGCGGAACTGTAGATTAGGCCAAACGGACAAGTCGGCAGTGGCAGAACACGCGCTTAGTGAAGGAAACTACAGGATCCTGTTTGAGGACGTGAAACTTCTTAGGATACTTCCAGGGATACCATAGTCGACTTGTACGGGAGGCAATTGAGATCCACAAACACACGGAGAATTTCAACAGAAAACAAGAACCTGTAAATCTCAATCGAATATGAAATCCTATTCTTAAAAATTCAAAAATAACAAAGGAAGACAACGACATTAGGACAACAGGTAAAAGGGAATCAACTAAGGTTAATGGAAATGTACCTAATCCAGAAACGGCAATGGGCACACGGAACTACCTGAGTCAGAATGAATACAATCTCCGGAAACGGAATCTTCAGTCATCCGAGATTATCCACGATGTATAAGCCTCTAAAGAAGCCAGCCAGTCGCGCTGGCGAAACGTCAGGAAGAAATTACAAAAAACGTCGGCCTTCAAACCCGAGTGAAAATAGTGACACTGAATCTAATTTTGATACATCTAGTAGTCTTGGTGGAAATACAATGAGGGGTGGCGTTTAATTCAAGCGATTAAAAAGTTGGAAAAAATATTTAAAAAATTAAAGTTTTGTATAGGGCTGGAATCCGGGAATAAAATCGCAAAATCAACAACTTTTTCAAATGACGATTCTCGAAATACTGAGTATTCGAGTTTAATTTTGTTATCAAAAAGGTGAAATTTGACATATGCGCGAGTCAATACTAACTTCAATACTTTTGAAACAAAAACGATACCATAGTCAAATTTTACAAGAAAAATGTAAACAAAAATGCGCGTTTTATAGTAGGGAATCTACCAATAGAAAAGAAGCTTCTTAAATGATGGACCCTGAAGTTGAACGTTATCTATTATTGAAAATATGTACATTATGCAGAATCACATGCTGAATACGATTCCAAAAACCGTTTTGATATCCCGAAAATCACATTTTTTATATATAAATCGGATTTCCCGGATTATTTATCAATACATGTATTTCGATTAATTCTTCACCAATTGATAGCCTGATCTCTTTATACATTCTCAGCGTTGAAGTTAAGTCATTATCATACTCAACGGAAGCAGAAAAAAATTTAATACTACGTGAAGGAAATGAGCGTTTGGTATTTCGGTATCGAGGAACTTTCTGAATTATTGAAGAAAGATATTTACTTACGCGGAATGAAACTTGTTAAAACACATTGGGGAAACTTTTTTATTTTATAAGGACTATGTTTCCATTGGAAGAACGGAGCCATTTCTACTTGCGTTAGGCAATCAGGGTAATGTTACCATTTTATAATTGTATTAACAATATATTTACTGAACCAGGGACTTCTTCAGCAGGTTGCCGTGTAGAGTCCCGTCAATGCCAGGTTCACGTATGCCTTATCTGTCTTATTTGTTCAGATTCTTGAGAAATGCGCCAGTGGATTTGGTTGGTATTTACACACGTTTGGAATGCACTGTGAAAATACTCCCTGTCTAAGCCACTGTAACATGTCTACTCCACTGGGAGGAATTGAGATCCTGACAGTCGAGAAAGAAAAACCTAGGAAATGATTTTGATATTTATTGATGACTTGTCAAAAAATAATAAACAAGAATACATCTTTCAATTTTCAATTTCGAGTTTCAATTTACAATAAAAATAAGCAATTCTATCCCAAAAGCATTTACAGTCCATTCAATTCGCGACAAGGTCCATCTAAACCGGATATATTAGCGCCTGTAGAAAAAAAAATCAGCTGACCAAGTTTCCAAGTCCACAATTCAGCCAGCCAAGTAGGAGTTCCAGCCAACGGTACCAGCTATTTGCAATAGAGCCCAGAAATTGAGCATTCCCTGTGAGTCCATTCCAATTAACAAAATCCTTGTCCAAATTCCTATTTCAGTCAAGTAGATTCAATTTAGCACAAGTACGATGCCTAACGACGACGAATTAACCGATTTGAAATTTATTCGCGGTCAAATAAAGGGAAAATTGACAAGGACAAAACATTATTTTGAATCGTTAGATTTATCAAAAATTGACGATACTATTTACAATTGAGGATACGATTACAAAAAATTGAACCCATTTTCGATGAGTTCTCTGACATTCAAACGAGAATAGAACGTATTGATTTTGTGGAGTTTGAGTCGGAAAATCGTGAAGAATTCGAAAATTCCTACTTTCAACTTGTCGCCCAGATGACAGAAATAATCAATACATTTGTCAATAAATCAACTTCTGCCAATACGAATGTCACTTCTTCGGTATAAATACCGCAAGTAAAACTACCTATCTTAAAATTGCCAACATTTCGTGGTCAATATACGCAATGGTTGGAATTTAGAAATGCTTTCACTTCACTCATTCATAATAACAAGTCACTCTCAGATATAGAGAAATTCTATTACTTAAGATCTTCACTAGAAGGGGATGCCAGCAAAATAATCGAATCAATCGAAGCATCAGCAGGAAATTATCAAATTTCATGGCAATTGCTTCTGGATCGTTTCGAGAATAATAATAATAATAATAATAATAATGGGTCTTTATTTTTTCTTTACAAATACAATATTTAACAAGACGATTACTCTTGGGAGGCGAATAAACGTCTAATCATTCATAACCACGTGAAAGCAATGTTCGAACAAGGTGTGTTAATGAAAGAACGTCACAATGATCTCAGAAACCTAATTGACAATGTGAACAAGCATCTGAGATCATTGAAAACGCTAGGACAGCCAATTGATAATTGGGATACTCTAATAATATATCTGATAACAAGTAAATTAGATCCAGTTACTTTGAGAGAGTGGGAGTCCTATACATTGCCAGAGGAGCTTCAAGTTATAACGATATCAATAACTTTTTGAAACAAAGATGTGAGTTACTGGAAAAATTCTATGTCAATAAAAAAGATAAATTTGAAAAAACTTGCAAATTTTCAAGTAACAGATTCAAAAATAACCAATCTAGTACGCAAGCAAATGCAATAGTAAATACGACACAATTCAGTTGTTATTTTTGTAAAAAGGCTCACACAATATACATGTGCAATTCATTTCGTGAGTTGAATCCATCGGCTAGATATTCTGAAGCAAAGAAACTTAAGTTATGTCTCAATTGTTTGAAGCCAACTCATCGAGCCGAAGTGTGCACGTTATCAAAATGTCGAAAATGTGGAAAGGCCCATAACACCCTACTTCATTTAAACAGCAATACTTCACAACAAAATTCTTCTCAAGTAGAAGATAACGCACAACTTCAACATTCAAGTATAGTAGGTCAAGTCGGAAGCACAACTAGTACTAACGTACCGCAAGCTCTGTTATCCACTGCTATGGTGCAGGTAGCTTGTGGAAAAGGTAAATACGATGTTCGAGTACTTCTCGATAGTGGAGCACAAAATTCGTTTGTGTCCCAAGAATTATGCGAGAAATTAAACTTACAACTGACAAAAACAAACTTTTCAATTGTAGGTGTAGGACAAGTCCAGACTAATGTTAAATTTATGACAAATATTCATATATTTTCTAGGGTCAATTCTTATAATCATTCAATTTCATGCTTAGTGTTACCTCGTATCACTGACAATTTGCCTTCAGTATCTTTCAATAAAGATTGTTTGGAAATTCCGAGTAATTTGAAAAATCAGTTAGCTGATCCAATATTCAATGTAGCTAGTCAAGTTGACATGCTTATTAGCGCCGACGTTTTCTGGAATCTTTTGTGTGTCGGTCAAGTAAGGTTAGGGAACACTGGCTTCAGTTTACAAAAAACAAGACTAGGATGGCTAGTAGTAGTAGTTGAATATGCTGAAGTGGCAAGGAGTAACTTCAATCAATTGTTCGCAATCTGAACATAATTCACTAAATGATATGTTACAGAAATGTTGGCAAATTGAAGAGGTGACATCAAAAGTAATGTCAAAAGGTTTATTGAATAATTCCGATAATTTTTGCGAGAATCATTTCTTAGAAAACTATAAACTCGACGAACAAGGCAGATTCACTGTTTCTATTCCTTTCAAGAGTAATTTACAGCAATTGAGAAATTCTCGAAAATTTGCATTGCAGCGATTCTGTTCATTAGAACGCAAATTACGAAGGGATACGAAACTTTATTCGGAATATAAAAAAGTTATGGCCGAGTATGAATCATTAGGTCACATGACTGAAATAGGGGATGGTCAGGGTGACCAAGGAACCAATTACTATCTACCGCACCATGCTGTAGTAAAAAATACTAGTCTAACAACTAAGGTTCGCGTAGTTTTTGATGCGTCAATGAAAACTGATCAAGGTATTTCTCTGAATGATGTACAGTACAGCGGCCCTGTCATTCAAAACGACTTATTTTCGATAATTGTGAGATTTCGAAAACACCAATTCGTGATGACCTCAGATATTGCCAAAATGTACAGAATGATTCAAGTTCAAGAAAACCAACGATGCTTTCAACGAATATTTTGGAGGTCGCAACCCTCTGATGATGTTAAGTGCTATGAAATAAATCGTGTAGTTTTTGGCACTGCTTCAGCCCCTTACCTTGCTGTGAGATGTTTGTATCAGTTAGGGGTCAATTGTGAAAAAACTCACCCGATTACTAGTGATATTATTAAAAACGATTTTTATGTTGATGATTGCTTGACAGGTTGTGATGAAAAAACCAGTCTTCTGCAATTACAACGCGAATTATCTGAAATTCTGTATGGTGGTGGCTTCGAGCTGCGAAAGTGGCTGTCAAACAGACAGGAATTTACTGAACAATTTCAAGTTCATGACAATGTAGAGTCAAGCATATTGAACATTGGTGAAAATGAACCAAATAAAACTTTGGGCATTTTGTGGAATTCCAATCAAGATACAATTCAATATTTCATTGCCAAGTTCAATAATGAAAAATCTGTCACTAAGAGAACAATATTATCGGTAATAAGCCAAATTTTCGATCCCTTGGGCTCGCTAGGGCCGTAAATAATTGTTGCCAAGTTATTCATTAGAACTTTGTGGCAAGAAAAAATCGGATGGGATGTGAGTTTACCTCAAAGCTTACATACCTATTGGATAGAATTTCGCGATAGCTTAGAACGACTCAATACAATTAAAATACCCAGACACGTAGTGTCACCTCATTATACAAAAATCGAGTACCACGGTTTTTGCGACTCTAGCGAGAAGGCGTATGGAATCTGTGTATACATCAGATGTCAAGACAATCTGGGAAATTTTACATCTAGACTATTATGTGCAAAATCCAGAGTGGCACAGGCACAGGGTTATTGATTCTATGAAAATTAAATTTGACAAAAAATATTTATGGTCTGACTCAACAATCATACTAGCCTGGATACGAGGTTGTCCAAGCAGATGGAAAACTTTCATAGCGAATAGGGTCACTGAAATACAGAATTTAACTGACATTAATGATTGGTATCATGTAAGGTCAGAACATAATCCTGCTGATTTGATTTCGAGAGGCATGAGCACGTCAGACTTAATTGAGTCTGATTTTTGGTGGTCAGGGCCAGAGTGGCTGCAATGTGACAAGTTACAATATTCAGAAAAAGAGTATGAATCCATCGACGAAACATTGTTAGAGCAACGCGAACAACGAATCGTTCATCATTTTTCATCAGAACCTAATTTTGATAAATTTTCGTCATTGATCAAATTACAACGGGTTGTTTCATATTGCCTAAGGTTCATCAATAATTCAAGAACAATCAATGATGAGAGGCTCTCAGGAAATTTATCTATCACTGAACTACAAAGAGCCTTGAATATTTTAATTCGTTTGTCACAAAAGAAAGCATTTTCTCAAGAATATCACAATTTAGCAAAGAAAAAATCGTTGCATAAACGAAGTCATTTATTGTCATTGAATCCATTTATGGACAACGAGTCATTAATGCGAGTTGGCGGTAGAATTCAAAGGTCGATGGAAGAATACGATAAAAAACATCCAATAATTTTATCGCCAAAACACAAATTAACAAAATTGATTTTCAGTCATGAACATAAACGACTACTTCATTGTGGTCCTACAATGTTACTTCATTCCATAAGAGAGAGGTTTTGGCCTTTATCAGGACGAAACATAGCAAGAGAGACGGTACATAAGTGTATTACTTGTTTCAGGGTAAGCCCAAAAACGGATCAATATTTGATGGGTAATTTACCTGAAAATAGGGTGAACCAATATTTACCATTTCACAATTCGGGTATCGATTATGCTGGACCTTTTTTAGTGAAGGATCGTTCAACTAGAGGGGCAAAATTAACAAAGGCATACGTGTGTTTGTTCATTTGTATGACAACTAGGGCGATACACCTAGAATGTGTGTCAGATTTGACGACGGAGCGTTTTTTAGAGGCTTTGAAGAGATTTATTGGCAGACGAGGAAGGCCATCAAATCTTTATTCAGATAACGCGAAAAATTTTGTAGGCGCAAGCGCTGAATTATCACGTTTTTTCGATTCGAAATCTGATATAATTATTAATCATTTAGCAGTTGACAATATAGTGTGACACTTCATTCCAGCGCGTTCACCAAACTTTGGAGGGATTTGGGAGGCCGGCATAAAAAGTGCCAAATTTCACTTAAAACGAGTATTGGGCAATGCCCATTTAAGTTTCGAAGATTTCAATACCGTATTGGTGCAGATTGAATCTATATTGAACTCCAGACCCCTTTGTCCATTAACCCCACTTCCTGATCAATTAACCCCCCTTACTCCTGCTCATTTTCTGGTGGGAAAATCACTGACAGCAATTCCAGAACCGAGTGTTACCCATATTCCGGAAAATAGACTGAACCAATATCAGAGGTTACAAAATATTGTTCAGAATTTTTGGGCTAGATGGCACCGGGAGTATTTGACAGAATTACAAACCAGAGTAAAATGGAAGGAGAATGCACCGAACTTCATCAAGAAAGGCACCATTGTTTTAGTTAAAGAAGACAATACACCACCACTACAATGGCATATGGGACGAGTCCTACAACTCTATCCAGGAGAAGACGGAGTTGTCCGAGTTGTATCTCTGAAGGTCAACGGCAGTATTGTGAAACGCGCAGTTACTAAACTGTGTATTTTTCCACATGAGAAGGATGAAGCTGCAAAACAAGACTGACGAAAAATTTCAATTGGACGTACCTGTTCTGTTATGTGTTTATTGCGTTGAAAATGTTACGAACTTTTGTTCTTTTGCATGTTTCAAGGCGGCCGGCATGTCTACGCCACTGTAACATGTCTACTCCACTAGGAGGAATTGAGATCCTGACAGTCGAGAAAGAGAAACCTAGGAAATGATTTTGATATTTATTGATGACTTGTCAAAAAATAATAAACAAGAATACATCTTTCAATTTTCAATTTCGAGTTTCAATTTCCAATAAAAATAAGCAATTCTATCCCAAAAGCATTTACAGTCCATTCAATTCGCGACACTCCCCAAACAATTCAGCCTTTCCGGGATCGGTGACAGCCTGTGTGGGACCTCCCACGATGGCAGGGGTGTCTTCATGTCATTTCTAAATGCGTTTAGACATCCACCAAAGTTAATTGTCTTCCACGTTGAGATCAGCCAGCTTCTTATTCCAGACCTCATCGATTGTATCCTGATCAAGTCTGAGATTTCCTCACTCATGGCAGCTAGGTTTCCCGATATACTGGGTTCCCGGTATTCCACCATTTCTTCCTTTCGGTATTTTTCAGACTGATCGGGTCAACGATGAACTCCGGAATGGCATCCCGGAATGGAGCAGTTCTGGAGGAAGTACGCAGCATTGTTGAGAGTCTCGAGAGAGGCGAACATACTGCTGTCACTATATGGGACTTGAGTTAGGCTTTTGATTGTGACAATCATGATTTGCTGATAGAAAAGCTCAAATTCTATGGGATTCGTGGTACGGCATCAAACCTTCTTAAATCTTACCTAACCAATAGAAAGCAAACCGTCTTTATAGAAAATACATGTTCTGATGTTAGGTTTATAGAACACGGAGTGCCGCAGGGCTCCATTCTCGGCCCCATACTATTCGTAATATACATTAACGATATCTTCAGCTATTTATTGCCTAACATATGTGTATGTTATGCAGATGATACAACGATGTTGCGAGCTTGTACTAGTGTTGAAGAGCAAACAACAAACAGATTTGAAGATAAAGCAGAGGAATGGTTTTCTGTAAATATGATAAAACTCAATAAAGAAAAAACGCAAAAAATCCTATTTTCAACCAATTCTAACTTGACATCTAACCACCACACAAAACTACCAGGCATATTTCTCAATGACGGTCGAAGATGGGAAAATCACGTTGATCAGATTTGCAAAAAACTTGCTACACAACTTTACCTACTATGTCAGTGACCTCCTCTCCTATCTCCTATCACATCAATGGTCAGCTCAGGCCACATTGCGCGATTCGATTCAATTTGCACTAGGCTCGTATTGACCAAACAGGGTGAAACGGGAAAATCAGAACTAGGATTTTGATAGGAGATAATCTTGATTAAGGACTTAAGTACGTATCTAGGGTAAGTATTTAAAATATATATATATATATATATATATATATATATATATATATATATAAATCTCTATAGCTTGGTCAGTGATTACGCGTATGCTATAATGAGATATGATAAAAGAAGCAAGTAAATTTGGAATAGAGATTTTAGGATTCTCGTCTGATGGTGACACGCGTCTTTTGAGGGCAATGAGAATTCTTTGTGAGTTATCCCCAGTAGGTTTGAACGTGGGTGGGCCCGTATCAGGCCCTCCACTGCGGCCAATGGCCTATTGTGGCTTATCCCCAGTAACTAATCACTTCAAATATGGGACTGGTTTCACATGGGTTATTTAGATTCCAATTATTCGTATACATTTGTACAAAACTTAGAACCAGGCTTCTGAAACCATCGGTTTTGCTTCCAATTGGAAATTTCATAATATCTCCCAGTCATTTGCAATGATATTGAAGGAATATTCTAAAGAGACACACTTTTTAGTTCCGTCCGATCTCAAACCTGAAGATAAAATGAAGCTGAAAAAAATTGTTCTGAAAAAGTGTTGCATTTATTGAAATCCATTCCAGGTGCGGATGGAACTTTAGCATATTTATTACGATTTATTACGATGAAAATTTGGAAACGACTTCTTGACTATACAGAATATGGTATGCGGAATTTTTTTAAGTATATGGAAACTGTGGTTGCGACGTTGCGTGAATCTGATACGTACAATATAAAGAAAAATTTCATTTCTATGAATAGTTATACATGCATAGAAATAAATGCACACAATTTTATCAAGATAACAAAACTTTTGAGTGTTCGTTCAAATTTAGACGATGAACTCTTAACCTAGGTTATTTAGCAGTCAAATGTGTGAGAAACTTTTACGAGCTGCTCGTTCACTAACTTCCACTTTCTCGACTGTGATAAATTTCAGTATTAAAGATTTTTTTGGATCGGATAGACCGAATTAGTACTATTAACTGGGTGATACATGGACTAGAGGGACACTTCAATTTCCCTCGTAAGAATGAAAAACGAAAACCTGACAAACCTGTACACAATTGTCAGCTGAAATGTATCACAGACGAACATTGTATCACAGAAGACATTGTGGAGAAAGCGTACTCCAATGCGTTGAAAGACACTTCTGTGTTAGGGTTATGTGTAATAGGGAAACGCTAGAAAAATTGAAATAATAACTAATCGGGTGATGGTGATGAATACACAGTAGAGGATGAGGATGATGAAAACATTGACGAAGGACTTGCGGACATAGAGGAAGATCAAACTTTTTTGAATATCTGTAAGAACGTAGCAGATAAAAAACAACAGGGTAATTCTGATTTAGATGAAGCTTTAGACTTGACCAACATATTTTCTGTTAGCACTGATTTAGATCTGAAAGATTTCAGTAGTGTGGTGAAAAGTAAATTATCAAGCAACAGTCCATTCGTTGAAGTTGAGATAAAAAATAAAAATATGATCATCAAAAAATTGTCCCTCTGTTGGCTTTTCGAAACGAAAGGCAATAGGGTTAGTACTGACAAAATTAACCGATTTGTGTCGCAAAAAAATTACCAAGTGGATTCTTCTTGGCGAACAAATTGTGATTTAGAGCTCACTGCTAAAGACAATATTGAAATTTCCGATTGGTGCTTATTCGAGGACAACTTGACATATTTTAATTACGCAAACAAATATTCTGAATGGAACATAATCGGAAGGGTATTATCATTTAGTTATTTAACCGGAGCGGAAAAATATCGTCAATATTCGCTGAATATGGCTCCAAGTCAGTTCAAATCCTCTACGTCAAAGAGTGGCCCTCGTCGTGGACTTGGTTGTCTATGAAATTGGTGCTGTGTTGACAAAGGAGGAAGTCTATTCAGTATAGAAATCAAAGATAATAAATTTTATAGTGTCGAAAATTATAGTGCCACTATTCCTCCCAATACTTTCTCAAAAATGCAAAACTAACTATTGCAGATTCCCTTTAATTAAATCAATTGAAATATTTCATATCTCACTCAGTCGATAGCCCACTATCTCTAAGCGCTGATGAATCATCAAATTCCATTCCGCCACAAAAGATTTTTTAGGTCACGTCTGAAAGTAGAAAATGGTATGCCGAAGTAGTTCAAATCTACATTATTAGCATTCCTTACCATTCTTGTTAAAGGGCTGTGGTGCCCGTAGTTTCGGTAATGATGTTTGATATGAAAGGTATCATTCGACCTAGTGCCAGAAGTATTAATTTTGAACTCAACATGAGACAGGAGACCTGGGGAAAAAACATCACCAGCTAGCAACTTGAACTATGTGGAGATAAGTTAGTAATAAAATGTCTCAGAGAAAGTTTAGGAGATTTTCATTGGCCCAAAAAGAAAGATATCGATACTGTTGAAAGGCAGCATATTTTTTACGGACCTATCCATATGAATGGCTCACAATCTGATAAAATACACATTGAAAAAAAAATATAAACTTTTGAAATCGAAACCAAGTTTAGGAGATTTTCATTGGCCCAAAAAGAAAGATATCGATACTGTTGAAAGGCAGCATATTTTTTACGGGCCTATCCATATGAATGGCTCACAATCTGATAAAATACACATTGAA
Source organism: Chrysolina oricalcia (assembly GCA_944452925.2). NCBI lineage: Eukaryota > Metazoa > Arthropoda > Insecta > Coleoptera > Chrysomelidae > Chrysolina > Chrysolina oricalcia. The sequence continues at coordinate 26,725,526 of OX101809.2, forward strand.
AAAAAAATATAAACTTTTGAAATCGAAACCTAACAGCCTTTCATGAATTTTTTGTTTTTCTATGATTTATGAACTTTTGAAATCTAACAGCCCTTCATGAATTTTTTGTTTTTCTATGATTTATGACTTATTATCTAATTTGAAAGTTTTATGTTACGTGTGTTCAAGCTCATTTTAAGCTAGTTTTTATTCTATAATTGAATAAGTTTGTAATTTTATCTTGTTAACCACCTTATCTGTTTCATTCTTTCTGAAATATTTGGTTTTTCTGTGATTGATGATAAGTATATCTCATTATTTTTGTTACATGTGTTCAAACTCATTTTTGAGTGAGTTAGTTTAAGTATGATTGAATAAATTTGGAATTTTATTTTGGTTACCACGCGCATGAGTTTATTTATCTGTTTTTTTTTTTATAAAAATAATAAAATGTTGTGATTATTAAGTAGAATTATTTCAGCAGTTGAGTAGTGAGAAGGTTGGTAATAAAATAACTCTTTATGTTGTCGTATTCGCAGTTTACAATAATTCAATAGATTCCTCTGGAATTCCTTGGAATTCCGTGGAATTCCCTACAAAGTAGAATTCCAGTGTACACAATTTGTCTAGCGATTTACCCCTCGTCGGTTACCAATCAATCGACAACAAATACAAGAATCCTGCTTTCCCCTTCCCTGAGATCTGGGTAAGTCGGGTATTATCATATTTCCATTTGTTTTATTTCATTAAATAAGATACGGGAAATTTATTACAACAAGGTTGAGTGGAGAGGTTCAACATCAGTTGCAGAGTATTCGGGAAGCGGTCATAGAGCTAGTGTCCCCTTAGTAGATATACAGTCTTACATCATTGCATAGTTGAAAATGATACATGGTGGCGCTAAATGGGGACAGGAATGCCCTCACATTTCTAGTGGACCCTTTCTGGGAAAGTACGTGTTTTCTAATTGGCACCTGCACTGGGGACCAACTGATATGGAAGGTAGCGAACACTCGATAGATGGCGCTAAATATCCGGCAGAAATACACGCTGTTACTTTCAAAAGCTGTTATTTGATACAAGAGGCGGCTTTGAAAAAACAAGATGGATACGCGACATTGGTATATTTTTTCAAGCTACAGGACGCTCCCAATCCGGCTCGAAGGACCATGTATCATTTTCAACTATGCAATGATGTAAGACTGTATACTAAGAGGACACTAGCTCTCTGACCGCTTCCCGAACACTCCGCAACTGATGATGAATCTCTCCACTCAACCTTGTTGTAATAAATTTCCCCTATCTTATTTAATGAAATAAAACAAATGGAAATATGATAATACTCGACTTACCCAGATCTCAGGGGAGGGGAAAGCAGGATTCTTGTATTTGTTGTCGATTGATTGGTAACCGACGTGCACGGCACTCGTTGTGAGAAAAATCTGACCTCCTCTCCTCCTTATCTCCTATCACATCAATGGTCAGCTCAGGCCACATTGCGCGATTCGATTCAATTTGCACTAGGCTCGTATTGACCAAACAGGGTGAAACGGGAAAATCAGAACTAGGATTTTGATAGGAGATAATCTTGATTAAGGACTTAAGTAGGTATCTCGGGTAAGTATTTACAAAAAATATATATATCGTATATATCGCGAATGAATTCTGCATACGAATTCGTATTGAAAAAAAAAAATAAGAAAAATTATTCCCAAATAAATAAACAAAAAGAGCAGTAAAAACGAAACAAATTAGTTGTACCCCATTTTGACTTGCTACATATGTAATTATGCATAATGTGGTCAAATAAATTCTATTCTATATGTATATGAAGTGGAGCCTGCCTGAGATCCTACGGAGTTCAAAGAGTAGATCTCGATATTTAGTCTCCTTTTCCTCCTCTTTTCGGACGATATTCGTTTCACCTAGAGCGGAAAACTCCGACGAAAATCGTCCTACTTTGGTGGTCGAGGAGGACAACATCAGGCTTATTGGCTTGTATTTGCCTGAGAGTGGGGAATGAGTAGTTCCAATAGATTCGGCATTTCTCATTCTCCATAACGGACTCAATATCCCCCGGAGCATAAGGCAACACTGGTGTTTCGTCTATACCGTACGAGTGTCGTATATGGTAGTACATCACTCGTAGCTCCGCATTATGCCTGTGTATATAGGCTGAGACCGCAGAAGCTGGGCATGCTGACAGCAAATGCATTGTGGTCTCAGGTGCCTTATGACACGCCCTGCATTTAGTGTCAGGGGCCTCGTTATTATTATTATTTCTACTTCACAATACCAATCTTTTGGAAACAACCTAATGCCGAGTACACAGCGTCGCGGATGATAGTACCCATCATACCGTTCTCTATTTCAGAGCTCCAATATAAGTGAAGTAAGTATCAGCCAGTGAAACCAGAATATACCATATGTACAGATTGTACCACAGTGACAAATAAAAATTATTATTATTATGCTATTGTTAATGATCAGGGAAGGCAGAGCAAGGCAAATGTTTTTGTGTGTTGTGTGAATACATTGGAGGAATTCAGTTCGATGTCATTCAGTTTTCCATCAGAATTCTTCCCAATACTTGAGTTTTCAATTTATTTTCGACCTATTTTGCTTTAAACAGTATTTGAATGTATTTTATTTTCATCATCTTATTCCCAAGTTCAGAAAACACCATAAAGTAAGCAAAGAAGGAATTTGTGGTTTTCTTGAATATCTGGAGGTTGTAAGCCTTGGGGAACACCTGCACCAGCCATTCATTTGAAGAACAAGCACCGAGAAAAAAAAATTTGGTCTCCAAAGTTTTGATTATGAGTTTTAAATGATCATTAAACCCGTGTCCCTCAGTCAAATAGTTTGATCAAACTGCTTTGAATTGACGTCATTTCTATTGTTTCAAATTGTGTATAGAAATGATGTCACTTCAAGGCAGCTTGGTCAAACTATTTGATTGTAAGCTACAGGCTTTATATTCATTTATCAGACACGCCAATTTACATGAATATTTAAGAGACAATTCTTTCATTACCTTATCTACAAATATAATCATTATCAACTAAAACTAAGTTACAACAAACTAATGTGTCTCAATTGTCAATTATTTCACTATTTTTATTTGTTAATTCAATTACCCTTGTAATGGGCCGTGGTGGTCGGCTGATATAGCGTTCGCCTCTCAAGCGTACGGTCGTGGGTTCGATTCCCCAGCTGGTCCCTGGTCTCGTGCATGGCATCACACGTTAAAAGGTAAGTGCTGTGTCTTCCCTAGCTCGCACAAGTCTCTCGAAGACTTCTGAGGGTTGCGCATAGGGGTGCAAAAAGTTGAAGGAAATAACAACAATTGACTCATCTTGGCCATAGTTCGTACTGAGATGAGGAACCATGAACAGTTCTGAAATTCTTGTTCTTCTGGGATTGACATTTATGATAAAGAGTTTAATTAAATTCAAACAACTTATACCCCTATTTATAACCTTGATAGATTTAAAATGTTCACAGTGTCAGAATATTCCTATCCTCTTCTTCGATGTCCTACTTTGAATGCACATGACCTTAAGAATGTATTTTGAACTCCCTCAATTCTTTTGATATCCGCTTGATAAAACGGACACCATATCATACAGTTATACTCAATAACTGACTGAACGAGAGAGCAGTACAATAATTTAAAAGTGTCAATGAAAATTTGTCTGAAGATCTTTGATGAATGTGCCAATGAATATACCACGATCTCTAACACTTTTTGCTACTGACAAATTCACATTTTTCACTTGGTCTACGAGTATTGAATTGGATTCATAATTCTCGAAAATGTGATTTGATAACATTTGTAACATTTGTTTATTAAGATGAAGTATATTTATATGGCACCAACGAGACAAATTGCTTAAATCCATTTACAATAGTTCAGCATCATAGATATTGTTAATGATTCTATAGAGTTTGCATACAGAGATCTGCAAAAATCAAATAGTGTCTGTGTTGTATTACTTTTGATATAGCATCAATAAATAACAAAAAGAGTAGTGGACCAATTTGGGATCCTTGGAGAACCTGTCAACGATCCAATTGATCATGTATGCTGATGAGACAAATATTATACTATCACTAAAGGATGTCGAAAGTCTTGTGGAATCAACTGAAACTGCATATAAAAAAGTTATTTTGTGGTCTGCAAAAAACCACCTACCTTTACAAAAAACAGTATTAGTGAATTTTTCCCTGAGCAATCAAACCGAAAGCCTCGCTAACCTTGAAAATGAGGATATAAGAGTAGATGCATCAAAAACAACTAAATTACTGGGTGTCAATATTGATAATAAATGGAGCTGAGAAACACATATTGATAGTCTCTGCGTGAAACTACATAAGAACTGTTATGCATTGCGATTTATGTCCAATCACTGTGGCAAATCTATATTGTTAAGTCTATATTATGCCAATATCAATAGCCATTTGAGGTATGGGATACTTGAATGGGGTTCATCTGCTTCATGTGAAAGAGTTTTTGTTTTACAGAAAATGGCAATTAGGATATTCGAAGTTCTAGGATGGAGGGTCTTATGTAGAGACACTTTCAAAAGTTTAAACATTTTCAATTTTGACTGTAGCAGGCCTGTATGTATATGAGCTGTGTATTTTTGCCTTTCAGAACAGAGATAAGTTTGCTCGTAATGGAGAAAAACTTCTGTATGAAACAAGATATAGAAATATGCTTGTTCCAGGCCAACACCATATAAAAAAGTTTCAGAGAAGCCACCTGTTTCTTGGCTGCAAGGTCTACAATAAATTGAATCAGAATATTAAAAGTGCCTCTAATATAACTATATTCAAGAAATCATTGAAAACCCATTTGAAAAATAAGAATATGTAGATGAATTTCTCTTATAATTCGTGTGTAAAATCGGAATTCTTTCTTTTCACTTGATCAGTGTCTCTGATGGTATTTTTGTTTTTATTTCAATTTACACTTATTTTATATTCTATTTTCTTTGTTATTGTACAATTGTACCTTTCAACAAACGAAATAAATTTTATTATTATTATTATATTCATAATAACCATAATATTAGTAAAATGTTTAATTCAGATGGATAAGTAAAGAAAATTGTGAAACTATGTTGAATACAAATTTTAAAAACACTTTACTACAGATACTCAATCACTTAATATTTTTCAATTATTCTCTGTATCTTCTAAACATGAAAATTGTGTTCTGAGATTCTTAAAAGGTCACCTTTGATAAAAATTAGTTGAAATTAATTTCTTTCCAAGAAATTTTCGAATTTTCCCTTGGTATCCCTCAGTGATTATAATGGAGTAATTTGCTGTTCACTCTCTCAGAACTCTATCAACTCAGGTGTTCAATATATTAAATTAAGTTTCCCACCCCTCAACTCTTATAATCAATCATAGATAATTCAACAGAAAAAAATTAAATTCAAAGAAATACTTACATCTTCAGGAGGGTAACTATAATTTCCATTTGTCAAGAGTCTTGGTTTACATTCACTGCGGTGCAAAATATGTCTATCTTTAGAGGAACTACTTGGGTGTGATGACTTCTTCGAATAATTCTTATTCTTTGAACTATTTCTGCTACTTTTTTTGTCATCTCTATGTTTGGCACTTTTACTAGATGACGATGATGTTGATGTTACAATTTTTTTGTCTTTTTCATACCGTTTGAAATCAATTTTGGTAACTTTAGCATCTACCATGTTTGTATCAGCAGAATGAGCTCTCTTTATACCTTTACTTCCCTTCACAGCAACATCCACAGATCGAGTTCTAGCTTTTCTAGGAGAGCAGGTTTCTCCCTTGGAAGAAGCTGTACCTGACTCTGCAGAACTTGACGTATGCCTTTCCAAATTTTTCAATTTGACATTAGACTGCTCTTCAATAGCAGTTAATAAATCAATTCCTTTCTTGCCTTTTAAAAGATTATAATCCAACTGGTCAATTAAATGAGAGCATACTTTTTTCCTTGGCTTTCTGCTACTAGAGTTTTCATTTACTAACATTTTATCATCGGTAGGTTTTGTTGTAATATTATTATTGATGTTTGAATCTGGAAGGCAACAATCTGGTGATAACTCTCGAATTTCAGAATCACTAGTACTATCAATTGGACTCTTCACAGCACCAATGTTGCAAGTAGAATCACAGCCAGTTTCTAAATGAGAAGTCGGCAAAGGAATATCTGATTCCAGTTGTCGAAAAATGTGATTTTCTGTGGTAGAGGGTGATGTTTTGATATGCCTTAGTGTATTTATCGGCAAGTCAGTTTCTTTTTTGGGGTTATGCCTGTCATTTCCATAATTCTCTTTATTATCAGTACTGTTCAATACATTTTCAGAGTTAACATGAAAACAATAATCGTTGGTTTCTTCTACACACACTATGCTAGCTGCACTATCACTTTGTTTCATTAATTCACTGGAATTTGAACAAAAATAGTATTTTTCATCATCAAAACCTGTTATATCAGATTTTAAGCAACTTGTCTCTTTGAGGTCAACCCTATTATCAGGACTTTCAGATTCACAGTTTGCAGTACTATTGATTAGAATTTTAGATTCAAATCCAGGATGACTCTTACGAATGTCTATGAAGAAAGTATCATCTGTCCCGAAAGCATTTTCCAACTGTTCCAATGCGGTATCTCCATATATGGGGGTTATATGTCCATTTTTTCGGGGTTCAAAGCTAGCATCTGTCAAATTTTCTGAAACAAATAAAACAAATGACTAAATAATCATGTTGAAATAGCATTTTACTTTTTACTCAGTTGAAAAGCAACAAATGAATGTTTACAAATATTTCTGTACTCACTATTTAAAATGCTCTCTCCAAATGTATTGGTCATATTACAGGTGCATTTAGTATATGATAAAAAGCATATATGACATGTGGATCCATTTAATAAGGGCTGGTAACAAGATTCACTTCCTATAAATTCACTGTTTTCTTCATTGTTGCCCTTGTTGAATCTGTCTTTTGACGCCATGACTTGTATCAGAGTTGCTTATTTGACGTCTGGGGCAGAATGATAAACGAGGCACAAGTAATTTCCACACTTGCCATTGTTTCATCGATTATAAAACCTATAATGAGTGTTTCGATGACTTTTTCAACAAAAATGTTGGACTTCAAAATAAGCACAACATTACCTATTCTTCTTCTTCTTCTTCTTTGTTTGTTTTATTGGTTTCTGACTCCTCGTGAAGTCAATTTCACCAGATCAGGTGTATACGAGCTTTGATGTAAGGATTGAATATGAGGGAGGTTTGTTAATTTTGTTAAAAGGATGAAGTAGTTGTTATGACATCTAGGAATATTGGGTAATAAAGATCCACTGACCAATAATAACACTGAAACAATTACATAGTAGAAAGCCCATGGTTAATAGGGGAAGTTTCATAGATCAAATTGATGAAATGATTCAAATTTTAATTTTACTTTTTTCAAAAAATTTATGAAGAATTTCGATTGTTTTAAAATTAATATCACTAAGTAACACGTGATCAGAGAGAGGGGGAGATAGTCCTATATTGATTAAGCTGAGGTATAATGCATCTATATTTGGTTTGTTATTTTCACATTCGAATAGAAGATGATTTATATCGCCTGTCTTCCCACACTCACACAGGCTACTATCGACCACCCCCATTCTATGCAAATGAGACGGAATACAACAGTGTCCCAATCTTAAACGGATAATAGAAGTCAAAGTCTTACGAGAAACAGATTGACAGGAAGAAAACCATGGCATGTTTTGTATATTTGGTTGGATTGCTTTGAACCGAGAACCTCTGGATGTGGAGGACTGATCCCAGAAATGTTGAAATTTAGTTTTCGATGTTTCCTTGATATGGGAGATTAAATCATAATAATGAATTTTTCCCATTTTATATGGAATAGTGGCGTTTTTTGCCAAGAAGTCCGCTTTATCGTTTCCCTCAATATTGCAGTGACCAGGAATCCAACCTACTTTGATGTTAAAATTGTGAGATTGGAATTCCATCCATAAATCCTTAATTTTACTAAATAATATATTAGAGGAAGCTTTGATTTTACTGTTCTGTAAACCTAAAACAGAGCTTTTAGAGTCCGTTAAAATTAAGTAATTATCCGGAGCGTCCTGTATTAGAATAAGTGCAATGTGGATTGCAGTTAATTCTGCTGTTAAAATGGTAGATTTCGGATGAATAATTCCACTTTTTGAAAGTTGTAGATGGGGAATGTAGACTCCGAACGAAACTTGTTCTGCCGATTTTGATCCATCCGTAAAAATCAGTTTGTAAGTTGGCCATTTAGAATAGACTATGTCTAGCATTGACGCATTAATGTTACTACAGTCTTTATCTCTTTTATCAAGTCCAATAGTCGAAAAGGCATCGAAGGCTCCATACAAAGTTTCCAACGGAAACTTAAATATAGGATAATAAGGGAAAGCAATAATTTGGTTGTAAGGGGGAACCAGAGATTCTTGAATAGATTTGTATAATACACGCGATCTCATCTTATTAGAGTTAGAGTTGGTGATAAGTTCTTCAAACATCCGCATTTTATTCACACTAGGGTTAGATTGTATACCTAAGTGTTTAATGATGAATGAGAGAGTACACTTATTTTGTTGAAGTTCTATTGGCAGTTGGTTAGCCTCAACTAAAATAGAGTTTGTGGGAGTAGAGTTCATAAGTCCAAGACATATTCGCAGAGATTTGAACTGAGTACTAGAAATTTTCTTAGTGTTAGTTTTACTAGTATTCCCATAAATAAGCAGACAATACTCTATTCTTGAAGCAATCATTGCGCTATGCATATTTAACATTATCTTGGGATCTGCCCCCCAGCTGACTTTTGCTAAGTATTTAAAGATGTTCAGGATCTTCAGACATTTATTTATGATTTCACTGACATGAGTATTCCATGTCATTTTCCTGTCAAAGAACAGTCCCAGCATTTTATGTTGTTCAACTTGATTAATTACTTGATTAGAGATTTCAATATTTAAGGTTAGCTGAAGGTGAGAATTGGAGAAGAGCATACTTTTGGTTTTCTCTATTGATATTGTCATACCATGGAAATCCAACCAATTTTCAAAGGACATTAAAGCCCTTTCAATGGAGTGGATTGCGAGTGAAGGGACTTCGTGAGATTTGTATAAAGTTATATCATCAGCATACTGTATATATTTGCAATGAGGAGTGAGTGCATCCCAAATAGTCACCGAATATAGATTGAATAATAATGGACTAAGAACAGCACCTTGTAAAATACCGGTAAAGCTTTTCCTAGGACCCCATAATTTCCCTTTTTTGTCTCTAATAAACATGTCTTTCTCCTTAATTAAATCATAGATGATCTTAACGACATTTTTATTAATTCCTAAATCGAGGAGAGTAGAGGTAAGTATATCTGGCAAGACATTATCATAGGCAGAGTGAATATCCATAAAAACGGCAACAGTTTTTTTTTTTTTTAAATTGCTGATTTGTAAGTCCATATAGAAGTCAAATAGAGCTTCTGTTGTGCCCCTTCCTTTCCTGAACCCATACTGATTATGAGGAAGGATATTATTATGTTCGACCCACCATTCCAACCGATATTTAATAAGCAACTCAAAAGTTTTTTTTACGCATGATGTCAAAGCAATAGGCCTATAGTTGCTAACTACATTTGGATCTTTTCCAGATTTTAAAATAGGAATTAATATAGTTTCATACCATACTTTGGGAATGCTTCCTCTATTCAACCATAGGTCATTATAAAAATTTACCAGCCATGTGAAGGCCTGTTTAGGCAGATATTCAATCATTTGATATGAAATATCATCTTTCCCAGGGCGAGTATTTTTCTTGTTTGAAATGATACATCTAACCTCCCTTTCAGAGAATATATAATTTATATCCCTATTAATTTCAATATTTTCAAAAGCCACTGGAGGTCTTTGAATATCATGGGGACAAAAATTATCAAGAAGAGCTTCACAGAAAGTATCATTGTCAAGGACATGCTGACTCTTGTTATGATGAGAAAGAAATGAACCAGAAAATCTTTTTATTTTCTTCCACACCTGTGAAATATCCGATTCCCTAGAAAGTGACTCTGTAAAAGTAAGGAAAGATTTCCTTTTCTTTCTTTTAAAAATTCTTCTCGATCTGGCTAGTTCTTTTTTTATCTCTATAAAGTTAATTTGATTTTGATTTTCTTTATATGTTCTGAAGAGTTCCTTTCTTTTTTTAATAATTTCCAAACATTCATCATCCCACCAAGGGGGTTTTGAAGAATACCTACAGTTGCTGTCCCTATCTATAATTGGGGTACTTTGAGAAAGGCTCCATTTCATCGTATGGATAAGATCATCATACGATGAAATTTCTTTATTCTCTATTAGGAGTTGATATTTTAGCCAATCTGTTTTTTTATAATTGTATATATTTACATCTATATGGTCATCATGGGGTTGGTAATACGAGTGAAAGTTCTTATTTGTTATTTCAGCTATGATTGGGAAGTGATCGGACCCATAAGTATCATTCAGAGTTTTACAGTAAACGAAGTCAGTGAGAATATTGGGGGAAGATAAAATTAAGTCAATTACACTTTTAGATTGTAAAGAAATCACTGTAGGTTGAAGATCATTATTTACTACGAAATAGCCCTCGTCTACCGCAGTGTTTAATTCTATTCCTCCTCTATTAGTAATAGAATTGCCCCAATTTTTATGGTGACAATTGAAATCGCCACATATTATATATTCGGGATTATTAGTGAAAGCTTTCCAAAAATTTACATCAACCGAGATATCTGGTGGAATATAAATAGAGTAAATGTTTATATTTTTAACCTTAATGCCCACTATATTCACTCTATGTGGAATAGGAAAATTAAAATTAATGACACTGCATGTGATATTTTTTTTAACAAGAATCCCGGATCCTCCCCATCCGTCGTTCCTCTCATGTGAGAAGAAATTGTAACCCTTAATGAAAGTATAAGAGTTTGGTTTTAACCAAGTTTCAGAAAGACATAGAACGTCTGGTTTCAAATCGTCTATAAGATTATATAAATTAGCTTTATTAGAATTTAAACTTCGTATGTTCCAGTTCACGACTTTTACCGGGGCCATAAGGTTGATTCTTCGTCCGAAAATACAATATTATTCTTACTATAATTATTATGTGGAATGAATTCCTTAATTAATTCAAGAAACATGTCAGGGAATTTTGCGGATATTTTGCTAATATCCTCCCTCATTCTTTGTTTGATATAATTGTCTGATGGAGAATTACCTAGAGCATACTTATTTAGAGTACGCTTTACAGGTGACACTTTAACTTGACCTTCCGGATTGATAAGACATTCTTTATGAATATCATCATATCCTCGTTTAACTGGCTTAAAGTCCTTCTTATTTGGGAAAGAAGTGTCCTTGTTGACTTTTACTATTTTATTGTACCCTGTAGAATTGTTTGACCGGATGGGAGTCCTTTCATTATTTATTTGTAAAACTGAATGATCTATAGCCGGGAGATCAGGGTAACTCGATATATTAAAACTATAATTATTTTGAGAGTCTTTAGGATTAGTAATATTCATAGCTGGAACAAGTTTGGAAGCTTCGAAAAACGAAACATTTCTTTCACCCATCAGTTGTTTAATCGTTTTTTGTCTGAGAAATTCAGGACAAACTCTATTTGTAAAGGAAACGTCGGGTTCATTGGTGAGGTGGCCTTTTTTGCAAAAAAGGCAGGATATAGTAGATGATTCACAGAATTCTTTATCATGCTCTCCAGCACATTTGGGACATCTGGTTTTTCCCTTGCATAAATTTTTGGTATGGCCGTATCTGAGACAGTTATGGCATTGGATCACCGGAGAATAATAATTTAGAGTTTTAAAAGAACATGAATATAAATATACATAAGCCGGAGGATTTTTGCCGCGAAAAGTGACAAGAATAACCGGAATGTCCCTATACTGAAAGTTACCATCGTCTGAATTAAACATTTTCCTTTTTAATCGTCGAACATGAAGAATTTTTTTGTTATCAATGGTTTTCATATTTTCCAGAATTTCTTCTTCCGAGAGAGAAGTGTCAAAATCTTTAATTATCGCTTTAGATGATATGAAATTGTTTGGAATAGAGGCCCTGAATTTATTGCTTAATAGGAAGTGACTATCCTCGAGAAGTTTATTAGCTTCTTGCATTTTCTTAAATGAAATCATAAGTCTGTTTCTACCTCGCCGTTCAATATTACTTGGATTGTATTGAGAGTTTTGGTGGAAAATTTTCCCAACTGCTAAGCTGGACATATACCCCACGTTTCTGTCCAAAGACTCAATATAAATATTGTATGGACCAAAATCAGAGATATCATATCTATTTTCTAAACTAAAAGAATTTCCTAAATGGGGATTATTCTGATTTTCATTAACATCCATCATTTGTGATTGAGGAGATTCAGCATTAGGAGTTGTATCTTTTACTAACACGTTGGGAAATATATGTTCTTTCTTTACTTTTTTTTCTTTCAGTAACCCAGCTTTTTGTAAAACCAGGTCAGAAAGAATATTAACTTTTTGTGAGATCTTAACCTTAATGTCATTATCTTTGTTTAGTAAAAAACCTTCCTCAACTACGTCTTTGAATTCTGAAGCAAATTCTTCATTTATATCAACATGAGAAACCAATTGAACACATTTAGAATCGTTATATTCAACCTCTTCCGCAAAAAGAATCAAACTGTCGACAGCAGCCCTAGTCGTCGGGGATCTGTTTATTAAATCTTTGTACACATGAATATCTTTGTCCAGAGAACTTCCCCCGGGATCACCCGGGGATTGGTCCCCCATTACAACTTAATAATCTTTATACCACTGGATTATATTCCAGACTCTAGGTAGAATCAATAAAAAAGAATAATAAAAAAATAAAGGAAAAAAATATGTATATCTTTTTTTTCCCCTCTCAAATGAAACCAAAACCTAAATATTCAACGCACTCAATTTGACCATGAAAAAATCCTTATGAAGAATATAACAAACACCCACTTACTTGAAAGGATATTTAAACTTAATAGGAAGAGGATGATGGCGCACGTCTATCTTCTCCAAGTTTTTCTGCTTTACCAACATTACCTATATATACATTTATTTACGCTTGCCGCCATACTTGAACAATGAATGAAATGATATGACATGGAACAGAATAACAGAAAGGTAATAAACATCGATACTTCTTTTCCTGTTCATCGAATCGATACCGGTTTGTGTGAGGATGGTCTGATGTTTTCCCAAATATTCATAATTTTGGAGGAATCTACGACAGCGTATTACTGCAAATGTTTCGGCTTATTTTTCCACTTTTCCAGTGAGAGTAAACTTACAGGAGGGTTTAATAAGCTCTAGCTAATCAGAATCTTGTAGCATCGATGCGTCATTGTGACGTACTTGGACATGAGTACAGAGTTGAACTCGAACCAAGGAACAAAACTGTCACATGTTACTCTCATAACCAAGAGCTAGTCCGTCAGTGTCTATGGAGAACACCGACTTTACCTAAGTCGGTGATGGAGAATGGCGGTCATGACATGTCCAACTACGTCACATTTCGTCAAAATGTTTTTTCATCTCTTTCTATCAGTGCCCTCATTGTCTTATGGGGATTAGACTCTCCTAGTCAAATAACGTTTAGTCTCCTTGTTATTTTTCTACAATTGTTCTTTTGAATCTTTTGAACTGACAGAGGACTTCGGATAAGGATTCAGTGATGCCACCACACAACTTTTGGCTTTAAAACTACTGGCACGTTTTTCGGCATTTTTTCATCATGTCAGGGTTCCTGGCATCTTCAGGAACCCCGTAATATGACTGAAATTGTTCATAACGACGGAAATATTGAGATTTTCCATAAAATACAAAACACTAGGGACTTTAATTTTGTTTAGGGATTTTTCTTTCAAAATGGCGCTAAATTCAAAACTAGAGCTAGAGTTTTGTTATTGAAAGAGGTATTGTGTATTGTGTATGTGTAGTCTAGGAAGTGCCGGATAAAGCCACCGTGGGGTCCGTAGCAAATGTGAACAAGAGGCCCTTGATTTGCATTGAGTATTAAAGTATAGAATATAAAATAAAACAGCACATTTACAAAAAGACTTTCCGTGATTTAATCCGAGCAAATTTGGAGATAACAGTCGTCAAATTAATATTTCTAAGTTATTCACTTTCTATGTTCATTATATTGAGGTCGTTTGATGTTCTTGTCCCATTGTGCCCCTTAACACATTTTTAAAACGCCTTAACGTTGAAAAAGAACATTCTCCGCTGTAGTTGGTGATTATCTAAATCAAGTGAATGCGAAACACTATTCCAACATTTGGGAAACACGATTCCAATGAATTTTATGTCAACAGTTTATAAACTTGAAGTTCTTGAGCCTCGTGCTTTTTCTTTCTGCTGTCAATATCAGCAGCCACATCTGTTTTCAGCAGCTTCGCAAACTGCACCAGTTCATTGCCCAGACTGTCTTCCACATCGTCTAGGAAATAATTGACGATAGTTCTTTTTAAGATCTTTTCTGCCGAAGTATTCCAAATACACTCTAGTCACTTGATGGTAAGCTTCCATGCATTTAGCTCATGCAGACAATTACAACAATAAAAACATGAATTTCAAAATGTTGTCCAGGTGTTTGATGTTCTACAACTTCTTCGAGTGTAGTTCTTTTATGAGGTCTGTGAGTAGAGCTGCCGCTGAAATGGTCGTACTTTGTATTTTGCTTGGGTTTTCTTGTCGATTGCTTCACAGCCAATTAGGGCTTTGGCTTTTGCCTCTATATCTGAAAATTTGGATCGTATTGCTTGGAAGTAGCCTTGTAATGATTTATAAAGATCGTACCTATCTCGTGTTAAGATCTTGATCGGACGACTGCAACGAAGTGTTAGTCGATTGCAAGTGTTCTAGAATTTCATTCCACGCTATAGTTATTATTCCCAATTCTAACTTTATTCATTTTCTGTAGGTGGTATAAAAAACATATCTTACTTGATAGTTTTTTTTTACTTTGCGCACAGGCGCGAGGCCCCCCAGGCGCGGAGCCCGTAGCATTTGCTTACTGGCTAATTTGTTAACTGGTACTTGGTAGCATGCTAGCTGGCAAATACGGCACTGAGTGTAGGGTTATTTCTTTGTCAGTGCACATTCGTTCCATGAAAAAGTTCAAAAGTAGAAATGATATTCAACATTTTTAACAGTTATGATTAAAATGTAACACATACCCACAAAACAAACAAAATACAAATTCTGTGATGTTACCTCAAAGTATTCAGGCCAAGAGCATTTTAATCAGAAAGGTAATAAGATTTGTTTGTCCGTGAAAGTTACCACTCAGAATATTTTCTAGATCGATCAACTATTTGGCAACTAGGAATAGTGAAATACGCAATTTTTTTTAAAATTCAGGAAAATGATATATTTTGAAAATAGCGCCATTTTGTGAGAAAAATCCCTAAAAAAAATTAAAGTCCCTAGGGTTTTGTATTTTATGGAAAATCTCAATATTCCCGTCGTTATGAACAATTTCAATCATATTACGGGGTTCCTGAGGCTGCCAGGAACCCTGACATGAAGAAAACTTGCCGAAAAACGTGCCAGTAGTTTTAAAGCCAAAAGTTCTGTGGTGGCATGACTGAATCCTTATCCGAAGTCCTCTAGACCATATTTCACCTGAAAAAGATGAGGGATTTGTCGTTATGCTGTTGGCACCACTTGCTGTCACCTATCAATGTCACTTGTCAAATATTTGAAAATGGAGTAACACAGAACATTTAAGTGTTCTGTGATTTTCAAGATTTGATTGAGCAGTATATAACACAGAAAACACGCACATGTTTTCTGTGCACACGGGATGCATGGCAAGCCCCGTGAGAACCTATTTTTTAGAACCGGGCTATTACATTATAATCTGATACTTACGAGATCTCAAATTGTAGTTTCAAATATACTCTATTTTCAAATAGGAAATCTGAACTTTCTAATAGTATAGTTTATTTTTCGTTTTTAACAAAACATTGTATAAAAAAAACGCGTAGGTATATATGTATATTAAAATCGAAAATTGACTGTTCAGATTATAAATTTTCTCAAAAATAATTATAATTCGTAAAAAAGATTTCATTTCGGAAAATTGTTATTTAGGTGACCTCATTAACGAATAAAATTTTCCAGTCATTAATTTTGTCTCGTTATGAAATATGGCTCTTATGATGATTTTGAAATTTTTCGGAATTTAAATTTCAAAGCGATATAAATATATAGGCCTCTGCAAAAGTATTAAAAATAAACTTATTTGGCTGAAACTATTTTTAAAATGTAGGTAAAAAATACGTGTCAAGAATCTTTAAGAATAATTCAGTTCGGAAAATTTTTCATTTATAATAATTTTTTGTGTATATCAAGAAAATGGCATTTTTTTGTTCTAATTGTTATCTCTTCGTACGAGTATTGTTGAAAATAAATTTCGATACTGTTGAACACAGATGAACACTGAACCAATAGAATGTATATAGTGGACAGGTAAGAAAAAACTCAGGTAAGAAATGCAATAGAAATGGATGCAGGTATAGAATACTTTAGGCTGCTGATGTCGCAGCTGCTCCGGTTTTCGGGAGTTTCAGTGTGTGCGCGGTCGGCTGCTCAGTAGCTCGTCTGCTCTCAGCTGTGTATTATAACGTTGATAACATCATATGATGTTATAGCAGAGACGAGTTCTGATATGAATCTGATGCTGAAAACAATGACGATGATAACGATAATATACAAAACGTAGATGATTTCGTGTAATTTTTTTCTAATTTTAATGAAAAAAAAAAACAAATGAAGACTTTTTAATTTAAATTAATTATTTTATACCCAGAGAAAAATAAAAAATCCAATAAAAATATTTTCATAATTTTTTGAAAATTTTTGAAAACTTCGAAAAAAATTTGAAAATTTTTAAACTTTTTACTTACGAATCCTCAGAATATAGTCCTTCCACATGAATAATGTACTAGATATTCGAGTGGAATGTAATAATTTTGAATTTAAATCGTGAATTTTTTCTCTTGTTTCTAGTACAATATGGCTAACGGCGTTTCGAATTTTTTGCGGACAAATATAACTCTGGTAGAAAACTTCCCCTTCTAGATGGTGTTTTTTATTTTGCATTATATTTATCCCAGCCCAAAATATTCTAGGATTTTGAAAATAAAAAATTTGTTTTGAAAATTTTTTGACCTTGGAAATTGACTGATCAGTGAACTTTTTTTTATATCAATCAGTATCTCTAAACTAGTTATAAAAAAACCAGCGAGATTGCTAATTACTTGTGCCCTAAAACAAATTAGGATTTACCACGCACTAAACAGTCGATTCAATTTTCACTTTTTCACGACAAACTAAAGATGTTTTTGGCAATAAAAAAACGTTGACTGGAAAGTTAAATGATTCACCAAACACAAACACTGAAGAAAACGACGAAAAAATGTTGCTAACTGGAAGAAAAACCGCGATCAAAAAGTATAAAAATACACTAGCTCTTATGGTAGTCGAACAGTTCTGGAGGCCAGGAGGCCAGTTTGACCAATGTACGGAGATAGGAATAGACGAGGAAAGTGATGACGTCACAAATGTCATTCTTGTCAAAAACTGATTCCAAACAAACATCCGTCAAATTTAAATCAGCTTGTCCGATTGTTTCCGTAAAGATTTTTCAACTCCTTTCGCTTTAGAAAACAAAATTTAAACAACCAAACACAAACTCATAAGCAAAGCAGCAAAGCAGCAAATCATCAACAGAGAAAGTCACCTAAAATTCTTTGTTTGGAATCAGTTTTTGACAAGAATGACATTTGTGACGACACACTTTCCTCGTCTATTGAGCCATCCTTTGTAGTGCATAATCGTTGAGTCATTTTCACAGAGAATTGATTGTGGTGACACTGAATAGGAGTACCTACTGGAATCGTCCACTAACCTTATTCAACGATTATACACTACAAAATCGTTGGATATGGGGTGGGTGAATAGTTGGAAAACATTTGGCTGGTGGATTCTGCTTACAGTGGCCAATCGAGAAAAACGAAGGAAATGACGATTTTGACAGTTCAATTTGACAATAAAAATGGATTCGACTTCCGGCAGTGGTTGAGGTCAGACGGCGGCCTTGTGCGGGAGGTCAGGTTAATGTGTGTAATGTCCGCAGTCTAAGGACGTGCATCGACCCAGATCATAGTGTTTGTTAAAAAATAACAAGTGTAAATAAATATGGGATGCAGTATTGCCTAGAGCAAGACAACTGCGTTCCCCCGATAACGCCTTGCTGTCTACGCCGGTTAGAGGCCGGATGAGAACGGATTTCTCGCAGCAAGGGCAAACTGGCAAAATAGCCTAGATGCTAAATGCCATAATACTAAATAGAATAGAATAGACAATAAAAATATTATTTATTAAATGAAAATCATAGACAAGAGTTATATACTGAGAATGAAAATGCAAACAAAATACCAGAGATGCTTCGATTACGGGATTACGACTAGTGCGAAGAAATTATACAGCGATACAAATGAATTCGTCCACAATAATTAATTGATGGATAGGTTTTATTTGTTTACAGTCAGTCTGTTTACTTTTGAACAAATCTTGCAAGAGGAGTGGAAAGAGATGCCCAGGGAATATGTGAAACTCGATAACATACTCCGAAAGCTCCCAAGTAACAATACGAAGGTTAGATAATATGATCTAGCCGAGTGAAGCCATAGCTACTCTACAGGACACCATGCACCAATATCAAAGAAATTTTCAATAAATGAGGTTCCACTAGTTGGTGCGAATGGTTCTCTGAATAATGGAAATCTGTGGTCACATTTGGAATTAAACGTTTGAAGTATGGTAGAAAGTTTCATTTAGGTAATATCTGCAGGTAATTTATTTGAAGCAGTAAAATACTTTATCAATCGCTTAAGATGAAAAACAGAGACAGTGCTATCTGCAACCATAGATTGTGCTGTCACCTGATCTTCGGCATTTTTTTATCAACCTGGAGTGCTGTGCTCATATTACTCAAAAATGTATTTTGTGTTTATCTGGTTGATGAAAATAAAGACCTTTATTATTATTATTAAATAACTTACACTGAATTTTCAGACATGCACACTGAAGATGTGAATGAAATAGATTTTTAAGTTCAGTTTTTTTGTTCTTGATGGTATGATGATACGTATTATTCAATACAAAAATAGAATACAAATGAATTCAAGTCCAATAAAAGACGATATTTATGGCACTCTAAAATTAAAGTTTGCTGTTCAATGTCTGAGTTTCTCATTTAAATCGATTGAACTATCAATTTTGAATAATAATAATAACTTTATTATTCCCAAGAAAAATATTAGGAGAAAAAATGCCTAATAATATTTTAGAAGTGAATCCAAGGTCTATATTTAATTTATGTCTGTTCTAGATGAGGTAATTTTGAAATTTGTGGTTTTACTTTAATGAAGAAGTTGTGGCATATCCCGATATAGGTAGAAACTGAGTATTGCAATGTAGAATATATGAAACTGAAAAAATATTTATCCAAATTTTCCTTTGTGATTCTATGATAACATAATTTTGTGAATTTTCATTATAACAGATTTATTGTGAATAGAAAATAAATCGTTTATTGATTCTTGAACCCATTTAGTTTTTTATTCTACGAAGTAGGTTGGTATGATGAATTTGTAGAACGATAAGGTAGGTATAGGTATGATGGTACGAATTATAGACAAATTGGACCACTATTAGATGCAAGTTGTGAAATTTGAATTCACAACCTTGTTTATTCAACATAGTGACTGGAGGCATTGCAACCAAGTAGAGGCTTTTGTTCCACACAACTGCTACAAAATATGCCAATCATTATATAAATAGGTACCTATATTCATTTACGATAACAAAATTGAATAACATAATTTATGGTGAATGAAATAGATTTCTAAGTTCAGTTTTTTTGCTCTTGATGGTGTGATGATTGATATGTATCATTCAATACACAAATAGAATACAAATGAATTCAAAGTCAATAAAAGAGGATATATAAAGCCCGTGGCTCAAGGTTAAATAGATTGATCAAACCATCTTGGTTTGTTTCATAAAACTTCATACAAGGCAGTTTGAACAAATCATTTGACCCAATGGCTTTTACAATGAGGATTATCAAAAACATTTTGATGTTTTTGATGACGAATATGGAAAATACCTATGCAGTCTAAGAGTTTCTTTGGATCTAATAAGATAACCTGTAAAAATATTCCATTAACTACCAATTGAATTACAGGTATATTGGTATTTATATGTAATTACTCTATCTTTAAATGGCATGAATCATAAGTGGTATTTCTCCTTAGGGTTACATAATAAATGAACATGTACATTTGCGAAGTTCAGTTGCTGCTAATTTACTTCTTCAATACTATTGTATTTATTGAGAAATTACTTATCAGCTTTTATTATTGTCATCCCTCAGCTTGAGCTAATTTTATGATCTCCAAACTGAGATCTCTAAAAGAACGATTCATGAATACCTATTAAATGTAAATTTCGGCATATATATTTTAATGACGAATGGAAAACACTAGACATTTCTATGCAGATAAGTTGATGGCGATATAAACTACTTTATTGCATATACCAATAGCAGAACAAAATAAAAATGTCCATTTGGTTACGAATTTGAAAATTTTATTTTTTCGTCAGGATACAGATCCTAAATATTTTCATTTGCAAGGTTTAATGCCTTTTTGTAAAACAAAATTTTACTTATAAAAGAACAGCGAACAAACACCACCATATTTCAAAATATTCAAGCAAATTCAAATATTCATCAATCATAAACACTATTATAGTTGGAGATCCATTGTGTGTATGAGCGCTCAAAACAAGATAATCGATCGTTTCAAAAAATAAAAACTTTTGACCAATTAACGCCCCAATTATTCTTGAATAAATGAACAATTCCCCAATTTGCTTTCCATTTATAAGCGCCGGCAACACTGTACGAAAAATCCATCAGTCGCCAAATTCTCAGTCTGACAAAGTACGATTCTGCTGTTTTCACTTTCTGACAAAATACGACTCTGACCGAATTCAATCGGCTCATGTATGGGTCGGAGCAAGTCCAGTCGGTGTTAGTACAGTATAGATAATTGTTGGTATGTTGAGTTGCTGGTTTTGTGAAATACGAATTTGAAGATTTACTTTTCTGTTAAAATTCACTTCTGATACAATAAGTTTCTGTGAAAAGCTCATTCTGATCATTTACATATTTGTCGAAATAACAATCCAGGAAAGTACAGTCGATATTTTTCATTCTGCCGGCGTCCAGTCTGACGAAGTACGGGTTGATGTTGTGAAGTTTTACATTGTGCCGTTGGGATAAGTATGGATCTGTTTATTTCAGTTTGTCAGTTTCTTTATTTGATATAGTTCGTTCTGACAATATGGGTGTCCCCCAAGAAGACTAAAAACAAGGAGGGTTTAATAAGCTCTAGCCAATCAGAAACTTGTATCATCAACGCGTCATAGTGACGTACTTGGGTATGAGTACAGAGTCGAACTCGAATCAAGCAACAAAACTGTCAGCAGTAACTCTCATATACCAAGAGCTAGTCCGTCACTGTCTATAGAGAACGGCGGCCATGACATGTATAACTACGTCACATTTCGTCACAAATGTTCTTTCATCTCTTTCTACTAGTGTCCCATTATTTTATGGGAATCAAACGCTCCTTGTTTTTAGTCTTCTTGGGTGTCCCCGACATAAGGCGGGGAAAGAGTGCCACTGCTGCCTACCTAACTAAATTATTTAGATGTTTTGTAATTAGCTATCCTTGTTCTTTCTGAGTGTCCTTCTTCTTGTTTGTAAATTAATACTGGCACTCTTCCGACCTCATCAAAATGGCGGTTTCGCGGTAACCCTGTCAGTATATATATAGAATAACCCTAAGTTTCTCTATGGTTTATCTCTTTGCTCTATGCTCTGGCATTCGGTGCAAAGGGTGCGCCATCTATAATTATTTAGTTGAACTGACATCGAGTGATATCAAATATTGCGGCTTTCTAGTATTCATATTTCATAATCGGATAACTTGAAATGGAGGTAGAAGTCAAAACTTCCATCACCAGGCGTAATTGCATTACTAATAGGACCACGGACAATGTTTCTTTACATTATTTTTCAATCGAAAATTCGAAAACAAAGAGTTATGCAAAAAGATGGCAATGCCTACGCAGATGAAAATGTCTGATGAACTTGTTTCAACTTTCGAGATCTTCAGAAACGGACTCAAATTTGAATCAGAATGAAATCAAGCAATTATTTGGCAGCTGATCACCATTATCATGTTTTAAACAGAAGTAGGACTTTATAACTTCTCAAGCGGGAACGCATTTCGCTAATGCTAGTGCAGATGAAATTTAGCGCCACCTGAAGATTTGTTTCGTTACCTACGTTTTGTAATGCGGCGGGAAATTTAATTCTTGTGCATGGGTGGAGCTTTTAACTTATTCAAAAAATTTTGGGAATTTTCAGCGTGTTTTTTATCTCAAACACAACACAGCTACACATTCTCCAATTATGAAGTGTTGTGTGAAGTTTAAAACACACAAAAACTCCCCAAAAATGTAGAAATTAATTTTTCAATCATTGTTTTTTAATGAATTGGGTTTGAAATGGTATAAAAAAGAAAAATAATTTCAATTCAGAATTATACTTCATTTTGTATGTAGTAGTTTATTACAACAATGAAACCATATATACGTTTCTTATCTAAAAAAATAATATAGAATTAATATTGACATTAAAATTTGGATTGATTTCAAAATAGTTGAACAGAGTAAAAATAATTAAAGCATTGACTAAAAAAATGTGGACAAATGAATTCATTTCAGAATAAACAAAGAAAATGTTAAAAATCCTCACTTCGTAATTTTGTTATTTAAATGATTTTTCTTGTTTCTTTCCATGGTACTTATATTTTGTGGAGCTGATGATTCATTGCTTCAGACATTTTTTTCTTCTTTGGTGTCATTGTATGCAGTTTGTTTTACTAACTGATATAGTATAACAAAAAGGGCATGTGTACGCATTACCTTCAAATATAACCAAATAAAGTACTATGCTTATTTTAAGTGTACCTATTTGTGCGATTTCTTTCCTCAATAATCATGAAGTATGGTTTTGAAATAAATGTAATTCATACTTAGAATTTTGAAACTTGTTCGATTTTTGATGACCTATTTATTTTATGGAAATTAATCATGAAATACCACCGGTTTCGGCTCTTATCACCTATCCGGTTGTCTCTTCCGTATGATCAAAAAATGTGTGAGCAATAACTGTATAACTGATGAAATAGGTCCGGCTACTATAATAGGTATATCATTAACCATAGATTTGACATAATGCTTTACCCAGACTGTTTTGAGAACTTCACCGTATTACCGTTGTATGAAGATTACATACAATCTTTATATAACGGTATTACCATACAACGGTATTACCATTGTCTAAAGAAGAATAGTCAAACAATCCCTGTGCAAAATGCATTGGATAGCCGTCACCTGAGACATCTATACTATTTTACTGGAAACATTGAAAATGTATCCAGTAATGTGGCGCCGTTATCGGATGGCACGCAAAACTATACTTCTGTCTCTTTTTTAAATAGAACGCCAGTTTTCATTCACTTCATTCAGAAATGTGCAGAATATTGTCATTAGTGAGATGTTCAGAAGAATAAAAAACGAGCCAAAGTTTGCATTCGGATGTTTCGAATATCAGATGATTATCAGTGGTAAAATTTTATATTGCTGCAATTAAGCCTAATATAATGAAACACGTAATGTAGCAATTTTCTTACTGAAAAATGATCCCTAAGTATAGGTACAGAAAAATGTTCTATTACGATATTATATCGCAGTTGATATGTTTTGAAAACACATAAAGAATATTCATTAGTGCTTGAAGGCACCCAATAAGTAGGTAAATAATAATATATCAGTATTATTTGTACCAGCTTTTGTTTAGTTTCACTCACACGTAACAGGTATGGTATCTACTGTCTAGGTATAACGGGGTCAAAACTTCAGTGGAAATTTTGAGCCAATTTCACTGATCCAATCATCTTTAAATTTGGCAGGTGTCCATTAAATTCATTCAGTACGACATTCACAAGAGAAAAAAACAAGATAGCGAACAGTTTTTGTGATTTATTGTCCAACTATTCATAATGCGAATCTCGATTAGTTTTGTATTTTTTCAAAATTCAAAATGGCGAATACGATTTTAGATTAGATTCTTTCAAAATTGGTACCTATACAAGGGCTTGTTGTGTTGGAGACCAATACGAACATTCAAGATGGAGGACAAATTTTGTGATTCATGTCCGAATCCGTCCATGATAGATCTAGAATTATTTGGGTAAGACAGTTCAAGGACAATTCAAGGAAAATTCAAGTGTTGGCGGACAGGTGTTCTTTATATAATTTTTGGTTCGATGTTATCAACAATGTATATGGACATATAAGGAGAGTTTCAACGGAGGTTGTCACCAGAAATCATTCATCTCCTACACGGGCCTAAAATACATTTTTTGTTGTACAATATAGTTATTTGTATATTTAGAGCGCGAGGAGCGCGGTAATCTTTGGAGAGCGGCAATGGCACTTTGTTTTCGAAATAAACACATGTTTTTTTCTTCAAACGCAGCTTTTGAACATAGAAACGATTGACAATTTATTCAACATAGGCACCTAACATTACCCATGAGAAAATAAACACTCAATAGTAATCCCAAATGAATAAGCTAACCAAATATCCAATAATTCACATCTCTAACAAAACAAGATAACTTGCTTAAAAAAAAAGTATGTCGAGATCGAATCACAGGCCTTCAGCTTGATAGCAGCTACGCTCTCAACACCACCACAGTTCCTAAGAGTGTTATGAATTTATTGTCTATACTAAACATCATGCAAGAATAGGTTCATTTTCAACGAAAGCTATGGAGATTGACCGTTTCTTCAATATCTTCGCACTAGACCGAAAAAGCTGTCACAAAACATTTCTGAAAAAACATCAGCTTTGCGTTGAGATCTAAAAGCGTCAAAGGCTACCTACTTTGGTAAGCGGTTGTAGAAAAAAAATATAGTTTACTGACCATGCACGATCATCGGGGAGATGGAAATATTTATGGTTTTACGCAGTGTCCACGTACAGTGCCTAAAGTGATACTTTTCAGGGCACGTAAGTGAAAAAATCAAATATGCGTAAAGTTATGTTTTACGCATCGTTCATATAATTCCAAAAGACAGTATTTTGCGTCAGATTTTACTCGAAAGTCATCAAATGAAAACTTCATAGAATAAAATATACTCAACAATTGCTACAATTTGCCAATATAATAACAGGCGTAGAAATAAAATTGTAGATACATTTTCATAAAGAGCTTTTTTGTACTCACGTGTTTCCACGCTCATAAAAAAGTCCTAATTTACGAATTTTTGTATCATATATAAATAATCATTTCATCTTCTTTATATGAGTTTTCTGTGCGTATTGGTCATGAAGTCATAAAGTTTCATTTTTCCATTATCCACTTATAGAGGTTATTTCGAACGATCGACTGAAACTTCAAATTTCGAAAAAAACCCTTATTAGGTTTTACAACTTTGACTTCATGGTAAATAAATAAACTTGAAAAAAAAACATTTTAGAGAAAAGTTTCTATTTAAATGTACTAAAAAGAAGAAAATTAATTTTAAAGTGAATAAACCCATCATTTTGTTACATTATAAAATTTTAAATGATATAAAAGCTTGTCGCGAGAAGTATATATGTAATTCTTATAGTATATAAAATTCAAAAATTACCTCAAGATTTATTCACACGAGAAGCTTTTATATCATTTGAAATTTTATAAAATGTAACAAAATTATGGGTTTTTCGCTTTAGTGCATTTAAATAAAATCTTTTATCTGAAAAGGTTTTTTAAGTTTATTTATTTATTTTTTTAGTTTTCTGTGAATATGTTTCTTAGTCTGTTCATTTCAATCAATGCGCCATTGTTGCACGGTCGCTTGCCTGTTAATTTACCGTTGGAAATTTTTCCTAATTTCTACGTGTTCTCTAAATAGCTTTAGAGGGGGGCAGAGGGGTGAATTTTTTTAAAACCGTTTTGTTCAATGGCCAGATAATTTTCTCTATTTTTACGGATTTTTTTGATTTCTATTCCGCGAGTTTTCCTATTTTTTTGTGACAGGAAAGGAGGGCGAACCCCCCGATCTATTTTTGTTTTCATCATTATTTTCCATGTCCGAAACTGTTGAAATATTTTCCGAATTCCTTTGCGTTCTCTACCTAGGTTTTGAGGGGGGAAAGGGGAGGCGAAATTTTTTAAAACATAATTTTCGACGGTCAGATATTTTTCACTATTTTTACAGATTTTTCCGATTATAATTTCGCATTTTTTCCATTTTTTTTTTTTTCGAGAAAAGAGGGAGGCGAGTACCCCTCCTAATTTATTTTTTCTTGCTGTAATTTTTGACGTCCAAATCCGTCAAAAAAACGTCCGAAAACCTTCGCGTTCTCTATCTAGCTTTCGGAGGACGGGGGGGGGACAATTCCTTTATATAAACCATAACATTCGATTGTCAGATATTTTTCACGATTTTTACAGATTTTTCCGATTTTAATTTCACGAGTTAGTTTTCCAACTTTTCGAGAGAAGGGGGGCATCCCCCCTCCCTACTTATTTTTTTCGTTGTTATTTCTGACGTCCAAATCCGTCAATAAAACTTCCGAAACCCTACGCGTTCTCTATCTAACTTTCGGGGGGCAGGGGGGACAATTTCTTCGACATTAATGTTTTGTCATCGGAACTGAACCAACACGAAAAATTTCAATTCCATAGAATAAGAGGAAGTGGTTCTAATTCAGCTTGCAAGATTTGTACCCATCTAACACACACACAGAGCAAGTTAAATAAAAGCTTTCAATAAAAACAGAAAATAATATGGTAACTGTCGGAAATGGCATTATCACCTTCATAACTTGAAACCAATCATCGGTTGTCATCAAGAACGTTGGACATCTTCCCCCAAACATTAGTCAAGAGAAATCAGCCTGAAAATATCTATGTGAATTCGAAAACTGACTGAGACCTAACAAGACAAAAACAATGAAATGCCAAACACCACGAAAGTTCGCTACTTTGCTCTCTCGTTTACATGCAAATTGCAAGTGGCAGGTGGAACGGACACTGAGCCAATCAAAAACACGAAATAATGTCCATTCATTATTCACTTTACGCGATTACTACGACACTTTCCATCTCATTCGTTTGTCTCCTTTTTGGGGGCAATCGTGCTGGCGCCATCTACTAATAAACCCCATCGTCATCCAATAATAATTCCATAAGGTTGACTGACTATACTTCTTTAGACAATGGTATTACCATTGCCTAAAGAAATAATGTAAATTTTAAATCTCGCGCGTTGCTTTCAATAGGCCTTTTCATTTAGATGATTTTTTAAGGCGCATGCGTTCGTTTTGAGACCCAAAGTCTGATTGGATATTGGGAAAGTGAATAGCCATTGGTTAGTTTTGAAATAACAATTTGGGATTGGCTCAGTTCAAAATTAGCGGAATTTTCACATTCTGTCAACCGTCAACTTCATGACAACATTGACAACAGACAAATGCAACCATTGGCGTTCGTACTTCGAAAGTGAATAATAATTACTAGTGAATAAAATGATTTTAGAAGTCAAATGGAATGGGTTCACTGTGTTTACATTTCAGTTATTATAATTTTTAAAAGTTTTTCAATTCTATAAACTTCCACAACCTGAAAAGTCGATAGAATTAACCAAGAAAGGTGTGGAAGGTGTGGAAGGCAAATTATTAGTCAACGGTTTTCTCTAAAGCTCTGCTTTTGAGGGGTTTTCTCCGAAAACCTGAAAGTTTCGTAAAAACAAATTTAAAATTTAATTGATGAACTGTTCCATCCGCCAAATTATAATCCCTTCACAAAGAAAATGTTTCAATTTATTTTGATTTTTTGGTAGGCTGATTCAGAATGCCACAAGTCCTTGACAAATTGAAAATATTTGTTTAAGATGATAGAATTTGATGAAGAAAAATTGTTTATAAATCCTTCTACACTCGTATTGATTTTCTATATTATTTTTCACTTTTTTTAGGTTGTGGAAAGGTTAAACTCTGGAAAAACTCAATGTTTCATTAGGGTTTGTTGCAGGCTTGTAAAAAAATGGGCTAATGCCATGATCCTCTATCGATCTACAAATTGAAAATATGGCAAATGTAATACTAATGAAAATTCCATGTTGCGGAAGAGGATTGAAGAACTGGAAAGGAATGAAGCTGGAGAAGACATGAATAACTTTGTGGAAAGTCTAAAGCAGAGTGATAAAAAGTGTAAGTTTTATACATCTCAAACTTTTACCAGCGTTCTCACATAAATTTTCATATTTGCAACACATAGAGCCTTTACAGTATTGGGGATGTAAAAATTTTAAGGTTAATCGACCTTTGGAGAAAAAAATCCTTTCAAAGAACTCGTTATAGTTTTGATCAGATTAAGCACTGGTTCATTAATTGAAGATATACTTACATTATAGATTCAATCTTTCAACCGGTTTACCAGCTGGAGAAAACATATATATTTAATATACTTCAGCCTATGATGTTCCCATCTAGAGATTTGATAAAGCAACATTTGCCCATATTAGAGTAATCAATGATTGCACTGAATTTTTTTGTTAAGTGCCAAGCAATTTTGAGCACCAAAGCAATCTGTATTCCTCTTACAAAGCTCATACTACATTTAAAGTATTAAAAGGTTGTACTCCAAATGGTGCTATACCTTTTGTAATCGATTTGTTCAAAGTTTCCATATCGGATAAAGAATAGGTAAAGAAGTCCAATTTAATGGATTTACTAGATGAAGGTGACTTAGTTTTAGCTGACAGAGGTTTTCACATAAAGTACCTACTTGACAATTAGAAAAAAAATAGCATTAAATATTCCACCATTTTTGAAAGGCTGTGATAAATTAACACCTGAGGAGAAAATTGAGACAAAAATAATTGCAAAAAAAGAATGTAATATGGAGAATATGTTGTGGGTAGAATAAAATATTTCAGATTGTTGAAAAAAAATTTGCCAGTTAGTGTGAGAGGAATATTATCCCAAGTTGTATTTGTTACTACTTGGTTGGTTAATTTTCAAGTACCTAATGTGAAAGAAGAAAATACCTTTTGAAAATATTGTCGAATTACTTCCATTTTTTCCAAGGACTGACAGTTTGCTTGTCTTCTGAAAACAACACTTATTTCTCATGACTGTATAATAAATTTTTGAATGAGTTCTTTTCCTGCATCAATTTTATTGTGAAAAATATTATTCTTCTCTAAAGTCATCATTGTATTTGCATTCTGTTGAAAAAGAAATCAATTTCATTCATGGCAGTTTTTTTTTTTAATTTCAAAGAAATTTCAATTCTCACATTGAATAGTTATGCAGTTTTGATAAAAAGCAATAAAATAATTGAATCATACTCCAACCATACTCACATTTCAAGTCTTGTATTTTTTGTCATGCTTATCCATATACAGGCCGTTTCTTTTATCATGTGGTAACATTGCTATATTCTGAACCGTAACAGATACGAAGACGATTGAATGGGAGAAAAGGTAACTATCGTGGAGAATAGTACAATGGTCAAAGAAAATTTACAGGGAGTCTCGCCCTTCCCGAGTTATACAGGGAAAACCAAAAATGCTGTTATTTGTTTTTTACGAATAGAACTGTTATTTCTGAAAATATAAAAAAATTTAAAGGGAAACTTTTAATGTATTTAAAATGTACTATAAAAATGTAACAATGAATCTTTGATTAAACGTTTCGTGTCAACACGGCCACCATCAACATTTCTTTTTCAAATACGGACGTGTCTATTTTAGTACAAATATTGATAAAGCGATAAAATCACAATTCAGTGGTATATCACACTTGATATTTTTATAACGTTTCATTTAAAATAACTAGCATCCTCAGTGACAACAATTTTTAATTACGGTCCTGTCGTTAGTTCTTTTGTAAATTATTTTGATTTCTTCAAAACCTATTCAACTATTGGCATACTTCAGACTTCACCCAATAATTTCGATAAGAAGATACCCCAACACAACGAACATTCGTATTTTTCCTTCTTGGGCATTTTTGTATTACAGAAATCCTTGTTTCAAGGCTGATTTCTTCTGAATCAATTATCATACTGAATATTTCTATAATTCTCAATCCTGGAAGTAACGAAAATATTAGTTTTTGGTCAAAATAGGATTATTGTGTGATATGGTACAATTAAATAGCATCTCACTTCACTTACCATTTTTAAACAAGTAGGCTTTGCTTGGTTTCTATGGTAGGACAAATAAATGAGTTGTTGATACGTGTTAAGAACTGTCAGTCGTTAATACACTCAGTCATATCAAAGATGTATTCAAATGACGAAAGGACTGATATGCTATTTGCTTATGCAAAATCAAATAGAAATCCTCTTTTGGCAAAAAATATGTATGGTG
This sequence comes from Chrysolina oricalcia, assembly GCA_944452925.2. Classification (NCBI taxonomy): domain Eukaryota; kingdom Metazoa; phylum Arthropoda; class Insecta; order Coleoptera; family Chrysomelidae; genus Chrysolina; species Chrysolina oricalcia. Next base: position 26,756,210 of record OX101809.2, read on the forward strand.
AGCTATACCCAAATCGTCGTATTCCAAACATTCAAATGTTTAGACGATTAGAAAGAAATTTGAGAGACTGTGGTGCATTTGATAGAAATAAAACTAGAAAATGTGTTGTTACTGGAAGTATGCGGAACCAAATAAATGTTTTAGGTAAGCAAATATTACTTCATAAAGATTAACAAAGTGACGAAAATATTTTTTTTTCAATTTAGGATTGGTCAGTTACAAAAATATTTCTAATCAAGATTGTTCTTTATGAGAAATTGCCCACGAACTAGGGATTTCTGTAAAATCTACCAGAAACATTTTGAAAAAGAACAAATACAAATGCTACAGGATACGCAAAGTTCATCACCTCAATGAAAGGGATTACGGAAGGAGAGTACGATTTGCGATGTGGTTGAGACGTAGAAATAGGGAAGTTGGAAATATTTGTAATAAAATAATATGGACGGACGAATCAAAATTCACCAACAATGGTTGGTTTAACAGAAACATCCATTATAGGTTGAATAATACAAATGAACATTTACATAGAGAAACCAATTTCCAGGAAAGGTTCGGAATAAATGTTTGGTTGGGAATTTTGGGAACAAACATACTAGGTCCTTTCTTTCACGACGAGCATTTGAATGGTGGAATGTATTTACATTTTTTATCGAATGACTTTGATGGCTACTTAGATGAATTGCCACTGAACATCCGCCGTGAAATACAATATTTTCAACAAGACGGTGCCCCTCCCCATAATGCAGCAATAGTAAGGGAACATTTAGATACAATATTCCCAAGAAAATGGATTAGAAACAATGGACCAATTGCCTGTCCAGCTCGATCCCCAGACCTGACTCCTTTAGATTTTTCGTCTGGGGATACATAAAGGATAAAGTTTTTTCGACAACTAGTACAGATATCGACCATCTCAAACAAAAAATAAGAGATGCATGTAATAGCATTACTCCCATCATGCTAGAAAATTGCCACAGAAATTGTATGGACAGACAACTTATGTGCATTCAACAAAGAGGTCGGCAATTCGAGCATTTAATGTAGGTTATCATGAAGAATTCATTTTCTGTATTGGTTTTATTTTCACTCAAAAATTCAATATGAAATAAATTGTTTTCTGTTTGTTTGATTTCTTCTACTCTTAAGTAAGTTTATTTCCGAGGTAAATTGCTATCGTTCGTCTCTGAAACTACAGATATCTTTTATTATAGTGTAAACATAATTTTAATAGATACATTTATTCAAAGCGTCACTGATAATTTTTATATCGGAGAGTTAGGTTTTGTGGAATCCATAAACGACCTAACGACAGGACCGTAATTAAAAATTGTTGTCACTGATGATGTTAGTTATTTTAAATGAAACGTTATAAAAATATCAAGTGTGATGTACCACTGAATTGTGATTTTATCGCTTTATCAATATTTGTACTAAAACAGACAGGTCCGTATTTGAAAAGAAATGTTGATGGTGGCCGTGTTGACACGAAACGTTTAATCAAAGATTCATTGTTACATTTTTATAGTACATTTAGAATACATTAAAACTTTCCTTTTCCATTTTTTATATTTTCAGAAATAACAATTCCATTCGTAAAAAACAAATAACAGCATTTTTAGTTTTCACTGTATAACTCGGGAAGGGCGAGACTGCCTGTAAATTTTCTTCGACCATTGTACTGTTCTCCACAATAGTTACCTTTTCTCTCATTTAATCGTCTTCGTATCTGTTACGGTTTAGAATATAGCAATGTTACCACATGATAAAAGAAACGGCCTGTATATCATATTCATTTATGTCGGAGAATTAGCTGTATTGAAACATTGTTAATGTACCTAACTGTTTTCTTTTTTTTTCATGAAACGAGATCTGCAAATGCGACCAGGAAGAAACTGCTACGGAAAACATTGGCTCATCAAAAATCAACCACACTAATGGCTAGTTTGGTATATACGAATATTGCTAAGCAAATAATATTGTATCGTACAAGAGTATTTTTTGACATAACTAATGCAGTCTTTTATAGCTATTTACATTCTACAATTTTCAATGGTAACATATTTATTTTATGGAAGAAGTAAGACTATGGACTGTTTACATTCAAAAGTTGCATTAAACATGAATAACTGAATTGTTAATGAAAGATAGTTATGTATGAGAAATGAACAGTAATGCATTAATATTTCTGGAGAGCTGTCATACATATCACTTTGCCGAAAAGCACCCAGAAGCAACAATATCATTTTCTGCTTGTAATTATTCTTTTCCAATGTCTTATTCGAAATAGTTCAGTCGTGTTGTAACTCAACAAATTATTATTTTGAAATGATAATTATTTACTGGTTGCTAAGTTTACGATTTTTTTGTCATAGGGGAAAAAATTAAAATTGATTTAATTCTCAGAAATCATATATCATTTTCTAGAAGCAAAGTGTCATAACAATTACCTTTTTCATAAAACCTTTATATATTGAGCATCATTTAATAAAACCATTTTTTAAAAAATTAACTATATTTGTTTTTTTACTATTTTTCATTATTTGTTTTTGATTAGTAACCTTGAAAATTAAGTTATATCAACCACTTGCTCATGAAAATAATTTCTTGGTATTAAAATAATAGTGCTAGTAGTTGAAAAACGTTTATTATTACTATTATCATAGTTTTAACTGACTAACTTAATTTTTGTTTCAAATATGTACTTTTCAAAATGATTTATCTACATATTGGTAACAGTATGCAATTAAATGACAAATTGTGTGCGAAGCACCAGTTTCAGTTGAACAAATGTTTGCAGTTTGTCAAAGTTAAATGAAAGGTACCTAGAAAATGCCATCAAAATTATATATTATGTTAAAAAGTATTTGATGTTAGTTTGCTGTCTATTTTTCTAATATGTTTATTTAATGCAGTTATTTTTCAAATAAAATGAGCATCACTCGTTTATTTTTATGCCATTACATTACATAATCATATTTGATGAGTCTATCTTTCCACAACAATATTTATTTTTTGAGGTGATAACGTGATTTGTGAATGTCTGAAAATGATGAAAATGTACTCTTGATAACAAATGTATCACCAGTAATTTTAACAATAAGCATTCTTTGGTTATCTGCGATCATAATATTTATTCATAATCATTTGGATGTTGATTTGTTCTCTTCACAAATGATCTGGGGTAGTCCAATTTTTATATTTTGTTATTGATAGCTAGTGGACCAGAAAAGCAGTAGTGTAAGAGCACAATTTTCTTGGTTGAAGAATCTCACAATTTTCAATATTATGTTGAGCTGTTAAGGCTGCCAGATCCACCTAGCTTTTTGGCATTTTCTTTATAGCATGTGAAATTGTAATTGTGTAGCAATTTATTAATTACTCAAATAAGTTTAATTATAATTAATTTTTTGAAGTGGAGAAGAGTTTATATATAGCTTCAACTTAGGTTTATACATTTTTTTAATTGTTGAATTTGTTAATTCCTTCAACCTGTTGCACACCTACGTGCAACACTTAGAAGTATTCGAAAGACTTATGCGAGCTAGAGAAGACGCAGCACTTACCTTTAACGTGTGATGCCATGCACGAGACCGGTGACCAAGCTGGGAATCGAACCCACGACCCTACGCTTGAGAGACAAATGCTCTACCAGCCGACTACCAGGGCCCATGATTGATTACAAAATTTACCTATTTCTTACATTAATATTGTTTGTGTTGTAATCAAAATTGGTAACACAAGGCTTGTATCAAATATGGTAGATATAAATTATGTCGCATTGCTATAAAGAATCGTTATTTTGAATGAATTTGTACAAACTCACGATTGAGCCTTGTGGTGCTGAAGGTTTTACAGTTTTCTTACAGTTGAAAAGCAAATGCGCCACACAATTATCAATCAAGACATTCAAGACATATCATACAATATTTTTACAATATATTTTTAACAATATCAGATTTGTTTTTTCGAATAAACTTTAAGCAACAACTTTGTTTCTTTCCTATTCACCGATACAATTTTTCAATGCATCAATATTTCATCAGACCTTCCTTCCTATTCAACTTCTTTAAAGTTTCTTGACAGATTTTATGAGTTTTCAATCCACCATCTGAAAACTAAATAATAATGAAGAAAATCTATACAAGTTTTTTCACATTCAATCAATACTTGAGATACCTAACTGTTTTATTTCCAAACCTCTGACTTGTGTAATAGACAATTCTACTTGTATATTCTACCTTATGGATTATGATTGCAATCCTAAAATGGAATTTGGGTACTTTTTGATAAAGTGTATTTGTATTATAGGTAATCTATAATTAAAACATTGCACTTATGCTTGCCTCAGAAACTGACTGTTTACTCTGTACAATTTACCATTTTCATGAGAATAAGAAAAAGTGCAATTTTTTTCATATTGAACTATACAATCTGGGAAACGCTTTCGATTAACTTTGTGGTACTGTTTAGTTCCTTTGTGTATTATTGGAGGATGAATAATTTGGGTGCCATACATAAAAATATAATTATATTTCTGTGGTCCCTTACGTCTTTTGCTTGACATACAAACCTAATGAGAGTTATAGAACGGAAAGTAGCATTGACCTTCCAACACTCAATTTTCGTTATTTCTATCCATAGGTTCCACATTGATGGAATTACTACCCATGAAATGAAAAAAATGCCATAACAGAAGAGAATTTACAAATATATATAATATACCTATAATAATCTGTGTTGTGAGAAACTTTCAATACCCAGAATACAGTAAAAATTATAGACATGATCTCACAATAATTTGAAACTGAATATTCACTGATTTTTTGCGTATTTCCCTTAAAAATTACCACATTTTCCAGAGCGTGTAATCTACCTGATAAATGATACCCTGAACAGAGACCTACTGGATATTCTCAAACATTTATTGGTCATTGCCATGCAAGGTATTACTTAAAAGTAGAATCTAGTCTCTTTCAAACACGATACTGGGTACTACCTATTCACTTATCTGCGGGAAACTCTGAGAAACGAAAAAAAACTAATTTTAGTTTTTTTTTTGCAGATACGGGCTTATAATTGAGCAATAGAACAAGAACCATTGCTTCGTAGATTAATTTCAATGATTATTTGAGGTTAGATATACATAAGTTTGAATAGAGATCATTCTTATTTTCTCAAATCGGCATTTCTCAAAAACAATATACCTATACTTACATCAAATAAAAAAGCATTGGAACGAAAAAAAATGCTTTATATGTTAAGTAAATATAACCTACTTTATACCACCAAGAACCTTTAATTTTTATATAAAACAGTATACACGAATATTTTCAAATAGTGAGTTTTTTTCTCCATGTAAATTCAAGTCAACTATCCATGAGAAAAAAGATTATTTTATTTCCTTTAAAAAGAAAAAATATTCGACGGCACTGCCGTTGGGTCTGACAGGTAAACAAAGTTAGTCATTTGTCATCTAAATGAAAAGGCCTATTCAATCTCAAACACGGAAACTTCCTTCGCATTTGATAGTTTTTAAATCTCACGGTAGGGGGCGTATTTAAGATGTAGGAGATTACAGATTACAACCGATGATATTATGAAATTCTGTAATCGCTGAATAGAAATCAAAAAATTCCGTAAAAATAGTGAAAATTATCTGGCCATTGAATAAAACGGTTTAAAAAAAAATTACTCGTCTGCCCCCCCTCTAAAGCTATTAAGAGAACACGCAGAAATTTGGAAAAATATCCAACGGTAAATTGAAAGGCCAGCGATCGTGCAACATTGGCGCATTGATTGAAATGAACAGACTAAGAAACATATCCACAGAAAACTAAAAAAGAAATGAATAAACAAACTTAAAAAACCTTTTCAGATAAAAGCTTTTATTTAAATGCACTAAAACGAAAAACCCATAATTTTGTTACATTATAAAATTTTAAATGATATAAAAGCTTTTGTCGTGTGAATAAATCTTGAGGTAATTTTAAATTTAATTTACTATAAGAATTACATATATACTTCTCGCGACAAGCTTTTATATCATTTAGAATTTTATAATGTAACAAAATGATTGGTTTATTCACTTTAAAATTTATTTCCTTCTTTTTAGTACATTTAAATAGAAGCTTTTCTCTAAAATGTTTTTTTTTTTCAAGTTTATTTATTTACCATAAAGTCAAAGTTGTAAAACCTAATAAGGGGTTTTCTTTCAAAATTAGGTACTGAGATAATGGCATTATCTGCGACTGAATTTGAAGTTTCAATCGATCGTTCTAACCTCTATAAGTGGATATATCCTTATCAAAAATGAAACTTTATGACTTTCATGACCAATATGCACAGAAAACTCATAAAGAAGATGAAATAGTTATTAATATATGATACAAAAGTTCGTAAATAAGTACTTTTTTATGAGCGTGGAAACACGTGAGTACAAAAAAGCTCTTTACGAAAATGTATCTACAATTTTATTTCTACGACTGTTATTATATTGGCAAATTGTAGCAATTGTTGAGTATATTTTATTTTATGAAGTTTTCATTTGATGACTTCCGAGTAAAATCTGACGCAAAATACTGTCTTTTGGAATTATATGAACGATGCGTAAAACATAACTTTACGCACATTTGATTTTTTCACTTACGTGTGCTGAAAAGTTTCACTTATTTAGGCACTGTGGACAGTGCGTAAAACCATAAATATAAACTATATTTTTTTCTACAACCGCTTACCAAAGTAGGTAGCCTTTGATGCTTTTAGATCTCAACGCAAAGCTGATGTTTTCTCAGAAATGTCATTTTGTGAGCGAAAATATTTAAGAAACGGTCGATCTCCACAGCTTTTGTTGAAAACGAACCTATTCTTGCATGATGATAGACAATAAATTCATAACACGCTGAAGGCCTGTGATTCGATCTCGACATTCGGTTTTTTTTTTAAGCAAAAGTTATCTTGTTTTGTTAGAGATGTAAATTATTGGATATTTGGATAGCTTATTCATTTCGGATTACTATTGAGTGTTTATTTTCTCATGGGTAATATATTAGCAAGGTGCCTATATGTTGAATGAAGTGTCGATCGTTTCTTTGTTTAAAAGCTGCGTTTGAAGAAAAAAACTTGTGTTTATATCGAGAACAAAGTGCCATTGTCGCTCTCCAAAGATTACCGCGCTCCTCGCGATCTAAATACACAAAATAACTAAATTGTACAACAAAAAATGTATTTTAGGCCCGTGTAGATGAATGATTTCTGGTGACAACCTCCTTTGAAACTCTCCTTATATGTCCATAAATTGTTGATAACATCGAACCATCAATTGAAGAACACATGTCCGCCAACACTTGAATTTTCAAATTTTCCAGTGTCCTACTCAAATAATTCTGGATATCTATCATGGACGGATTCGGACATGAATAAAAAAATTTGTCCTCCATCTTGAATGTTCGTATTGGTCTCCAACACAACAAGCCCCTGTATAGGTACCAATTTTGAAATAATCTAATCAAAAATCGTATTCGTCATTTCGAATTTTGAAAAAATACAAAATCTATACTCGAGATTCGAATTATGAATAGTTGGACAATAAATCCCAAAAACTGTTCGCTATCTTGTTTTTCTCCCTTGTGAATGTCCTAACAAACCTGAATGAATTTAATGGACACCTGCCAAATTTAAAGATGATTGGATCAGTGGAATTGGCTCAAAATTTCCAATGAAGTTTTGACCCCGTTATAGACAGTAGATGTACCTCACCTGTTACGTGTGAGTGAAACTAAACAAATGCTTGTACAAATAATACTGATATCATTGTCTAAAGAAGTATAGTCAGTCAACCTTATGGAATTATTATTGGATGACGATGGGGTTTATTAGTAGATGGCGCCAGCACGATTGCCCCCAAAAAGGAGACAAACGAATGAGATGGAAAGTGTCGTAGTAATCGCGTAAAGTGAATAATGAATGGACATTATTTCGTGTTTTTGATTGGCTCAGTGTCCGTTCCACCTGCCACTTGCAATTTGCATGTAAACGAGAGAGCAAAGTAGCGAACTTTCGTGGTGTTTGGCATTTCATTGTTTTTGTCTTGTTAGGTCTCAGTCAGTTTTCGAATTCACATAGATATTTTCAGGCTGATTTCTCTTGACTAATGTTTGGGGGAAGATGTCCAACGTTCTTGATGACAACCGATGATTGGTTTCAAGTTATGAAGGTGATAATGCCATTTCCGACAGTTACCATATTATTTTCTGTTTTTATTGAAAGCTTTTATTTAACTTGCTCTGTGTGTGTGTTAGATGGGTACAAATCTTGCAAGCTGAATTAGAACCACTTCCTCTTATTCTATGGAATTGAAATTTTTCGTGTTGGTTCAGTTCCGATGACAAAACATTAATGTCGAAGAAATTGTCCCCCCTGCCCCCCGAAAGTTAGATAGAGAACGCGTAGGGTTTCGGAAGTTTTATTGACGGATTTGGACGTCAGAAATAACAACGAAAAAAATAAGTAGGGAGGGGGGATGCCCCCCTTCTCTCGAAAAGTTGGAAAACTAACTCGTGAAATTAAAATCGGAAAAATCTGTAAAAATCGTGAAAAATATCTGACAATCGAATGTTATGGTTTATATAAAGGAATTGTCCCCCCCCCGTCCTCCGAAAGCTAGATAGAGAACGCGAAGGTTTTCGGACGTTTTTTTGACGGATTTGGACGTCAAAAATTACAGCAAGAAAAAATAAATTAGGAGGGGTACTCGCCTCCCTCTTTTCTCGAAAAAAAAAAAAATGGAAAAAATGCGAAATTATAATCGGAAAAATCTGTAAAAATAGTGAAAAATATCTGACCGTCGAAAATTATGTTTTAAAAAATTTCGCCTCCCCTTTCCCCCCTCAAAACCTAGGTAGAGAACGCAAAGGAATTCGGAAAATATTTCAACAGTTTCGGACATGGAAAATAATGATGAAAACAAAAATAGATCGGGGGGTTCGCCCTCCTTTCCTGTCACAAAAAAATAGGAAAACTCGCGGAATAGAAATCAAAAAAATCCGTAAAAATAGAGAAAATTATCTGGCCATTGAACAAAACGGTTTTAAAAAAATTCACCCCTCTGCCCCCCTCTAAAGCTATTTAGAGAACACGTAGAAATTAGGAAAAATTTCCAACGGTAAATTAACAGGCAAGCGACCGTGCAACAATGGCGCATTGATTGAAATGAACAGACTAAGAAACATATTCACAGAAAACTAAAAAAATAAATAAATAAACTTAAAAAACCTTTTCAGATAAAAGATTTTATTTAAATGCACTAAAGCGAAAAACCCATAATTTTGTTACATTTTATAAAATTTCAAATGATATAAAAGCTTCTCGTGTGAATAAATCTTGAGGTAATTTTTGAATTTTATATACTATAAGAATTACATATATACTTCTCGCGACAAGCTTTTATATCATTTAAAATTTTATAATGTAACAAAATGATGGGTTTATTCACTTTAAAATTAATTTTCTTCTTTTTAGTACATTTAAATAGAAACTTTTCTCTAAAATGTTTTTTTTTCAAGTTTATTTATTTACCATGAAGTCAAAGTTGTAAAACCTAATAAGGGTTTTTTTCGAAATTTGAAGTTTCAGTCGATCGTTCGAAATAACCTCTATAAGTGGATAATGGAAAAATGAAACTTTATGACTTCATGACCAATACGCACAGAAAACTCATATAAAGAAGATGAAATGATTATTTATATATGATACAAAAATTCGTAAATTAGGACTTTTTTATGAGCGTGGAAACACGTGAGTACAAAAAAGCTCTTTATGAAAATGTATCTACAATTTTATTTCTACGCCTGTTATTATATTGGCAAATTGTAGCAATTGTTGAGTATATTTTATTCTATGAAGTTTTCATTTGATGACTTTCGAGTAAAATCTGACGCAAAATACTGTCTTTTGGAATTATATGAACGATGCGTAAAACATAACTTTACGCATATTTGATTTTTTCACTTACGTGCCCTGAAAAGTATCACTTTAGGCACTGTACGTGGACACTGCGTAAAACCATAAATATTTCCATCTCCCCGATGATCGTGCATGGTCAGTAAACTATATTTTTTTTCTACAACCGCTTACCAAAGTAGGTAGCCTTTGACGCTTTTAGATCTCAACGCAAAGCTGATGTTTTTTCAGAAATGTTTTGTGACAGCTTTTTCGGTCTAGTGCGAAGATATTGAAGAAACGGTCAATCTCCATAGCTTTCGTTGAAAATGAACCTATTCTTGCATGATGTTTAGTATAGACAATAAATTCATAACACTCTTAGGAACTGTGGTGGTGTTGAGAGCGTAGCTGCTATCAAGCTGAAGGCCTGTGATTCGATCTCGACATACTTTTTTTTTAAGCAAGTTATCTTGTTTTGTTAGAGATGTGAATTATTGGATATTTGGTTAGCTTATTCATTTGGGATTACTATTGAGTGTTTATTTTCTCATGGGTAATGTTAGGTGCCTATGTTGAATAAATTGTCAATCGTTTCTATGTTCAAAAGCTGCGTTTGAAGAAAAAAACATGTGTTTATTTCGAAAACAAAGTGCCATTGCCGCTCTCCAAAGATTACCGCGCTCCTCGCGCTCTAAATATACAAATAACTATATTGTACAACAAAAAATGTATTTTAGGCCCGTGTAGGAGATGAATGATTTCTGGTGACAACCTCCGTTGAAACTCTCCTTATATGTCCATATACATTGTTGATAACATCGAACCAAAAATTATATAAAGAACACCTGTCCGCCAACACTTGAATTTTCCTTGAATTGTCCTTGAACTGTCTTACCCAAATAATTCTAGATCTATCATGGACGGATTCGGACATGAATCACAAAATTTGTCCTCCATCTTGAATGTTCGTATTGGTCTCCAACACAACAAGCCCTTGTATAGGTACCAATTTTGAAAGAATCTAATCTAAAATCGTATTCGCCATTTTGAATTTTGAAAAAATACAAAACTAATCGAGATTCGCATTATGAATAGTTGGACAATAAATCACAAAAACTGTTCGCTATCTTGTTTTTTTCTCTTGTGAATGTCGTACTGAATGAATTTAATGGACACCTGCCAAATTTAAAGATGATTGGATCAGTGAAATTGGCTCAAAATTTCCACTGAAGTTTTGACCCCGTTATACCTAGACAGTAGATACCATACCTGTTACGTGTGAGTGAAACTAAACAAAAGCTGGTACAAATAATACTGATATATTATTATTTACCTACTTATTGGGTGCCTTCAAGCACTAATGAATATTCTTTATGTGTTTTCAAAACATATCAACTGCGATATAATATCGTAATAGAACATTTTTCTGTACCTATACTTAGGGATCATTTTTCAGTAAGAAAATTGCTACATTACGTGTTTCATTATATTAGGCTTAATTGCAGCAATATAAAATTTTACCACTGATAATCATCTGATATTCGAAACATCCGAATGCAAACTTTGGCTCGTTTTTTATTCTTCTGAACATCTCACTAATGACAATATTCTGCACATTTCTGAATGAAGTGAATGAAAACTGGCGTTCTATTTAAAAAAGAGACAGAAGTATAGTTTTGCGTGCCATCCGATAACGGCGCCACATTACTGGATACATTTTCAATGTTTCCAGTAAAATAGTATAGATGTCTCAGGTGACGGCTATCCAATGCATTTTGCACAGGGATTGTTTGACTATTCTTCTTTAGACAATGCTGATATATTATCATTGTTTATAAGAGAGCCTTTTATAATCCATCCCCAGAGCTGATGAATACACTTTTCAAAGTTTACGTAAGACCTCTCATCGAATTCGCGGTTACGGTTTGGTCACCGTGGTTAGTCAGGGATATCAAGCTTATGGAAGGGGTCCAGAGAAGAGCAACAAAAACACCATCCAGTACATCTTACTTAAGATACGAAGATCGCCTCACCAGGATGCAACTCACGACTCATCAAACAAGGAGAGTACGAGGAGATTTAATAGAAGTGTACAAAATTGTGACTAGTGCGCGAAATGTGGACTTATCATCGTTGTACGAACTAAATGAAGATCCACGCTTGAGGGGTCATATTTTTAAATTAAAACGTGAAAGGTTCCATAAGTGCGTGCGAGAATATACATTATTCAATCGTTCATTTGCAATATGGAACAGTTTACCTGACAACATTGTGAGGTCGACGTCACTAAACGCTTTCAAAAATGCAATAGATAATTACCTATCTGAGAATAATAATTCATTTTAACGTTAGGATCATTAGTCATAAATCTTGTGTTTTAATAATATAATACATATTTCACAAATCTAGAAAAATGACATACTGAATTTAATTAGCTTACTTAATATACATAATTTACTGAATTTACAAATGTACTTGTAAAAAAGAGTTTATAAGATTATATCTTCAACTCTTAACAATTTCCAAATAAATAAATAAATAAATATAGAAGATAGTCAACCTTATCGAATTATAATTGGATAAAAATGGATGCGACATGTAGATGGCGATAGTGAGCTCGCATACAAGTCATGTCGTAACTTGATTGAAAAAATGGGACAGCATTAAAATCGGGGTTTTTTGAAGGAACCTGCATTAAAATTACATCAAATATCCATGTTTGTAACTAATCACGCTAGATGTCACTTGCGTTTGGATCCAATATCTTTTCCTCAGGCATTGACTATCTTCTATTTAAACAATGTTATTACTTATTATTTACCTACTTATTAGGTAACATTGAGCTCTAATGAATATTCTTTATGTGTTTTCAAAACATATCAACTGCGCTAGAATATCGCAATAGAACATTTTTTTGTACCTACCTATATTTAGGCATAATTTTTTCAGCAAGAATATTGCTACATTACGTGTTTCATTACATTAGGCTTAATTGCAGCAATATAAAATTACCACTGATCCTCTGATATTCGAAACATCAGAATGCAAACTTTGACTCGTCTTTTATTCTGCTAAACATCTCACCAATGATGAATGAAGCGAATGAAAACTGGCGTTCTATTTTAAAAAGAGACAGAAGTATAGCTTTGCGTGCCATCCGACGACGGCGCCACATTACTGGATACATTTCCAATGTTTCCAGTAAAATAGTATAGATGTCTCAGGTGACGGCCATCCAATGCATTTTGCACAGGGATTGTTTGACTATTCTTCTTTATTCTTTAGGAAATGTTTGAACTCTATAGCTGCTTTCCATTAAACGTAAGGATCTCCTCAGAGCTACCCAGAGCGTATGACCATGCGTTCCATTTAGTGGAGCTTTAAGCACCGATTGATATTCCCCTTGCCCCTCGAGCACCACCCGTTTTATTGGTGCATGAAGCACAAGTAGACAAAAGTCCAAACGCGAATACATAGTTTTTTTGGCGAAAAAGTCAGTGATAAAGTAATTTCCGATTTCAGGGGCTTGGAGCTCTGGGGCTTCACACTCCTAAATGGAAAACGCCTTATGAGTGGTTTATTATTTTAAAGGGTTTGGGAAATGGCAAATTGGACAAAGAAAACCACATGTGCGCTTAATACATTCGATGCGACTGTTTCCTATTCAAAGGTCAAGAATAATAAACTATTGTCTTCTTATTCTAAAATCACATTTCCCAAAAGACAGTGCAACTCAAACTTTACAATCTTTATAATTTTGAGACTAAGCGCCATCTATTCTAATGGTTGTGAATTTTACCATAGGTTCCCCCTATTTCGGGTAAAACCGTACCTATTGGCAACCCTGTCCTGATTTTCTGGTGTCCAGCCAGAGTCCTTGTTCCGTGGTTTTACTTTACCGTAATCGTCGAACTTGATAAGCATAGCTGAAGTCGTTCTTGCAAAATTTATAGATTTATAGGCTGAAACTGTAATGTAAGTAGTTAGTTAGTTTTAATGTTATTATTTAAGATGGTTTGAAGTATCGGTAAAGTATTTTTTGAGGGAAAAATCGTATCTAAGAGTACATTGGTGTGAAGCCGCCATGATAAGGTTTGTACATGACTGTTGGTAGCTAACATCCCTGACATCGATCGTCATAGTGGAAGTCGTGCTCAGTGATTTCGTTCTCGCTCCTTGTTAATGCTGGTGCTTATTGCGTTGGCTGCAACAAAAATTGAGTGAAAAATTTTGTGAATTGTAAGTTACGTGTTTTGAGTTGAGTATTGTAAATTGTAATATCGTTTTTGTCTAAATGTCGTCCGATCGGGGCCGTTTTTGTAACTCGTGCACCTTCTAAAGATTTGACCTTCATCTGATTTTGCTCGAAATTCCTAATAAAATGTTTACTGGGTTATCCTTTTTCCCTTCACATACATTGTTTTTAATTTTGTAATTGAAGAGCACAGCAATAATTTTTGAATATTTTTTAAAATTGTCAAAAGTCGACGGCCATTTGAAATATTAAAGATTTCTTGAAATGATGTCACTAGAATCATCAATAAATGAATCACACGCTGTATCAGTGGACAAATCATTTCCCAAAAAAGTTGATTCATACTACGCATTATATTAGAAGGTGTGGCTGACGCCATATTGTCAATCGGCCGCCGGTTCCTCGGTGAGTAGAAGTCTTTCATCTTTGTCCATGACGACCGTTTCCATCAGATCAGTGCTCTCACTCTGCAACTAGAAGGGGTGGAAATTCATTACTTTTTTGGTCATATTTTCCGAAGGTACTTCTAATTTCTATTTATAGAATTCCATAAAACAACTCTCGTGATTCATACATTGACGAATTAAGGTATTCGGGATTGATTGATTAATTTGGCAGTGGGTTTTAAGGGAAAAGATTGCCCTGCCCTAGTTATATCTTGTGATAGGGATTTTTAAATTTTATTTATTAAACAAGAACATTTTAATTTCTTGGTAGGTGTGGGGAATACTTGCTATTTAATTTGAGGAGTGAAGTTGAATTTTCCAAATCATTTTTTTTTTCAGATTAGTGTTAGATCAAAATGTCTGCCCCCGACAAAGATGAATTGGTACAAAGGGCCAAACTTGCTGAACAAGCAGAACGATATGATGATATGGCTTCGGCTATGAAATCTGTTACGGAAACTGGGGTAGAACTCAGTAATGAGGAAAGAAATCTTCTTTCTGTTGCATATAAAAATGTTGTTGGTGCCAGAAGATCATCATGGAGAGTAATTTCTTCAATCGAACAAAAGACTGAAGGGTCAGAAAGAAAACAGCAAATGGCCAAGGAATACCGAGAAAAAGTGGAAAAAGAATTGAGGGAGATATGCGATGATGTTCTTGTAAGTCTGTTTTTTTACTTATCTGTTAACTGATTTTGAAAATATTACAAAACAAGTTTTTTCTTTATTTCAAATTTTTATTAATTTGTGAGCTTCATTATATCTGTTGAATCTTTTTAAGAAAACAATTTGATATAGACAAGGGGCCCTATTCTCAAATGTCTACTTTGGTTTGTCGCATGCAACAAAATATGTCCATCTCTTTTCAATACATATTCAAGAAAGGCCATGGGCATATTTTGTCACATATAGTCACATGCGATATAGGGTGTTCGACATTTGAGAATAGGGCCCCTGATCAATGATAAATAAATATCACAGGGATGAGGATAGAACCAGGTTGATGAATTATGCAACTAGATTGGTACTAGCTATTGAAAATATCAAAGTTTAATTAGGAAATTGGCACTTAGATGAGGTGAAGTGACCTGAAATTCAAATGTATGCAGTATGTCATGTTCTTTGTAGAGTAGTGTATCATAATCGATTTTTGGGTAAAACTTGCGAATGTGGACATGTGCCCGATTTTCATGAAACTTGCACAGATTGTGTAAAACATATAAAATTACTTTACCTATCGAAATTTTTCCGCGGAAATGTATGTGAGAACCTTTTTTTTGGCGAAAATCCTTCATAGTGGTCACTTCACAAATACTCCCCAGTCCAAGACAATTCACGTAATTTCCAATCCAAATAACTGGTCATTCAGCTTTATTCAGGTGTCCACATGAAAATTGAAAAAATTTCAATATTGAATATAGTAACTTTTCAATTTCAAGAAAGTTTGGTATTCACGTGTCACCCTTGAAAGTAAAATTATTGAATATTGGAACACTGTTATTGAAATAAGTTTTCAGACTTTTCAACAATGGAAATTCGGTCAAATGTACATTTTTGACAGATTAATGCGTTTATTGTTCAATGTTTGTTTGGTGGGGAATTATGGATTTACGGATTTATTCATTTTATCATTTGTAGTTGAGTCGTTAAGTGTCAATTGAGAGAAAACGAACATCTAAAAAACAATTCAAAATCTATGTTGATTTTATAACATCACATAGAATATTATTAACCGGAAAACTAAATTAATTTGAAAACCCACTTGAAATGTATTTTAAAACTGAATACTAAAAACAAATATACAGGGTGTTTCTTAAGTACGTGTAGAAACTTCAGGAGCATGTTGCTGACGTCGAAATAAGAAAAAAAGTTCCCATAAACACATGTCCGCAAATTATTCGTTTCTAAGATACAGAGTGTCAAATTTTGATTCTTATATTTGTTTTTTGTGTTTAAATTCCAAAATATTTGTGATATTCGAGTGAAGTTTGGTATCTGGGATAATTTTTCAATGACAAAATCAAACTTTATGTTAATTGTGCAAAAACTAATTTCTTGCCATTCAAATTCACTTGCATCGATTATTTCAAATCTCAATAACTCGAAAACAGTTAGTTGCTCTCAGTGACTTCTACCAAGAATATATTTCATACACAAACTAAATAACAAATATTCCCAGATACCAAACTTTACTAAAATATAAAAATTATAGAAAGTATTCACAAAAAATAAGAATTCAACTTTGACACTCTGTATCTCAGAAACGAATAACTTGCGGACATATGTTTATAGGAACTTTTCTTCCTATTTTGATATAATAAAAAACAGGTATTTATTTTTTTAGCAATTACCAACCTGGAAACGCATCGAAGTTGTTAAAAAACTTAACTTTTTCCTAATTTTTTTCTCCATCAGTTTGGGGAAAATTAACTTTATGTCCAAAGTGTTCATTTAGGATCTCAGTTACTATGTCATTGCACCTGCTAACGGTTGATTGACTCATGGGTCAGTTAATATCCTGTCCAGTAGATTTTTGATATGTCCCTTGGGCATAAAAGTGTATGGCACATAAAATTATTTGTGGTTTGGGGATTTTTACTTAATTTCTTTCTGAATCGCGTATAATTGGTCCTATTTCATTTATTAAATATCTTGCCGTATCCTTGTTGAATTGAAATACAGATTTGAATAAAATTTCAGGAAGATCAAGGGGATCTGAAGTATTTCTTGAATTTTGTTTTCTTTGATTGTGCTCAAGTCTGAAAATGTGTTATGTAAATACTGAAAAATGCTATTTGTACCTTTGTTTTCACCTATCTTCTTCATTTTGCAATGCTGCAATTAGAAGAGGGACATTTAGGAGATCACCTATTTTCTCACTAAAGAAAGTTACCTAGTTGGATAGTGGACTGAAAATATTCATGAACACATTAAGACATAACCTCTATAAATTATTCAAGATTCAAGTTTATAAACAGTCCCTTAATCATATGCTTATGATATATGGAACTTGGAAAACTGTTGTTGAAAATTTTGGGTCACGTGAATAAGAAAGATTGAAAAATATTCGATAGTCAAGGACTTTTCAATAACCAACAATCAATTTGGTTTTTCAAGGAGCACTAGAATAGAAATCCGCCATACTTTTCAATATTCAAGTCAAGAAACAAGTTTCAAGGTGCACCTGAATAAGGCCCATTAACTATAAACATAAACTCTCAGAAGCATAAAAGAGATTAATTGACTGAATGAAGCTCAAGAAATTACGGAGTTCAAATTTTAAACTCGATTTTCAAAAATATTTGACAAATTCAATGACAGCTCTCATGAACATGATCGGATCGGGTGGATACATTCAAATGCAACGTTGCCAACTTTCACTTCCTTAGCGTGCGTCCACCTCCTAAAGGCTCGTTCATATCCTTGCGAATTTTCGCAATTTTCTTCCGATTCGACGTACACGGCGAAAAAATTGCGCTGAATGATAACATGTAATTTTTCAGTCTGGAGTTAGATATTACTACATAACAATTATTTTTTCGCCGTATAAGTCGAATCACAAATATATCCAAGGGTTCCAATTTAGGTTAGGTGATTTTCCCTTCTATTGCGTTAAAATATTGAATCTCTGAGCAGTTATCAAGGCAGAATATGAGCGAGCGAAGCGAGCATAATGATGGCGAGCGCAGCGAGCATCTATTTTTATTTAGGGTTTCAACGCTAAAAAGTGATCGGTTCGTAAGCAAGTTCTGTAACAAAAGTGCCAAAGTTAGGTTAGGTGGTTTTCCCTTCTTTTACGTTAGGAAATGGAATCTGTGTGCAGTTGTCGGGGCGGAACAGGGGCGAGCGAAGCGAGCATAATGACGGCGAGCGCAGCAAGCAACTATTTTTTTTACGTTTTCAACGTTGAAAAGTGATTGAATAGTCAGCAACTTCTGTAACGAAAGTGCCAAAGTTAGGTTAGGTGGTTTTCCCTTCTTTTTACGTCAGAAAATTGAACATGTGTGCAGTTGTCGGGGCGGAATAGGGGCGAGCGAAGCGAGCATAATATGACGGCGAGCGCAGCGAGCAACTATTTTTGTTAACGTTTTCAACGCTAAAAAGTGATCGGACCGTAAACAATTGCAGAAAAAATGACGAAGTTAGGTTAGGTGATTTTCCCTTCTTTTACGTTAAAATATTAAATGTGTGTGCAGTCGTCGTTGCCCAATAGGGGCGAGCGAAGCGAGCATAATGACCGAGAGCGCAGCGAGCAACTATCTCAATTTACTGTTTCAAAGCTAAAAAGTAAAGGGATCGAAAGCAACGTCTGTAACAAAACGGCCAAAGTTAGGTCAGGTTGTTCTCTCTTCTTTTACATTAAAAGATTAGATCTGTCGTATCAGTAAGATCAGGACGATCCCTCCGTCATTTCATCAACACAAAAATCAGCCTCAAATCCAACAATTTTTTAGTTATTTTCAACATAATTTCAAAAAAAATATCCTTCAAACTGATCCCGGTTTGCAGGAATTAAAATAAAACTGGCAACGTCGCTTTGTTCTCTTTGCAGACTTCACCGTGTTTGACATTTGACAATTGAATTTTACAAAATGTCTAATGAAAATAAAATAAAATCTCTCACTCATTGAATTAATATCAATGTAATGGATTTCAATTTCAAATGAATTGAAACTTATAATGATAATTTAAAACCGTTCCCTGTATGAATCGTTTCTTGTATGGCTTGAAATTAGAATTTTATAGTTACTGGTACTTTTTGAAAGTTAGTTCAATTTAAACTGGTTATAATTTGTATAATTTTGGGGTATGTACTGCCACACATTTTATCGAAAAATTCCAAAAAAACGTGCTTTCCGCAAAAAAATCTCATTATCAATTATTCGCTGTTTTAAGGCATCTGTGAAAATTTCGTTAAAATTGGCCAAATGTCCATATTCGAAATTTTTTCCGATTTTTGTCCCACTGCCAGCTAGTGCTATGAACATGGTTCTTCTCCATATATTACATTACCCAGGCTCCTATTTATTGAAACATTGACTAATGCAGAAGGTTTTTCTTGTCACTATAACAAATAGTGTGGCAGATGAAGAAACCAGTTCCTTTTGAAAAACAGTTATCAAAAAATAATGTATTTTAGTCGTATCTGAGAAATTAAAAAAGGGAGCAAGGCAAATATAAATAATGCTAGATGATGAATATAATGGCGCTTGTTTTTATGGTGTAGCAAAATAACACTGTTTCAAGGGATTTTGTTGAAATATATTCATTTGTGCAATGAAATGCTCCACTCCACTCTATAGAGTACTTGAAATGATTTTTGAGATAAAAGTATTGCTTCTTATGTTTGAGTAAATGAATGAGTACCTAGTCATTATTCCAATGTACTGAAGTATTGTTTTGATTATTCCATTCACAAATGGCTGCACCTACAAAATTACATGCTTGAAGTCATGTGATATGTAGGATGAGCAACTATTTAGGTAAACAAAGAAATAGGATCGGCTACTCTGTTTGATTGAATAAGTGTCAAAGTTTGACAATTAGTAACTCAAAATTGAAAATGTCTCATTTATTGTCCACTATGGGAATTAGTGAACATAGCAAATCCATCCCAGCAAATATCAAAAAGAGTGTTCTTGAATGAATGATTTTGTGCTTGTCCATGATATAATTATCCTGACTCAACCATGATAAATAGAGACTAGTATTTTTTCAATACATCTCGAGTAACTTGTATTTTGAGACAATTCAATTCGACCATATGATCAATAATTATCATAGAATAACTCACTCGAGCTACAGCTCTCAGGAGTTTTTCAGGTTATTATTGTTCATATCATATCATCAAATTGTCAAAATACAAGGCACTCTCAATAGAATTGTAAAGAAAAGTATAAGGTCCAGGTCTTGCAATATTTCCTACGAATATTTTGTCAAGTTGACTTCTGAACAAGAACAGCATTTGTGGCTTATTTTTCAACATCTACATATGTCTGGATGTCTTAATACATTTTTTCAAGTACTAAAAAAAATGAAAGGAAGGTTTTAACCTAAACCAGTTTCATTAGTCAGAATTTTATGTTACCCATCCAATTTGTAGAATTTAAAAAAAAATAAGTACCATGCTGAAATTCAATTATCACTGAAAAAATGGTTTTTTAAATTTTCATTATAACACACAAGGAACTAACAAATATTTAGACTAAAAAATTTTCAGTGGTACCTATATGATCAGAGTAAAAAAAGTTAAATATAATTCAAATTTGGTGGTATGAAGGATTTGAATATTTCATGATATTTATATAAATATCAAAATATCGGAAATATGTACCTATATATACGATTTACACTGTCACTTAGCATCATATGTTGCAACTTTAAGGTTCATGAACAGTTTGGGCTTTGAAAATACTACAAAATGACCTTTACACCCGTCAAATTTGACATAAAAAAAATTGCTTTATGTTAGGTTATTCTCAGTATTTCGAAAAATGAATGATTAAGTTGTTTTTTTCCGTTTCTTACATACCAAATTTTATCTATTTTTAGCAACTTTGATTTTTTTCGCGTTTACACTTATGCTGTAGGAATTTGTTTCTGTTTAAATATGTTTCTAATTGGATATTTTAAAAAACGCAAATAATTATGTTACAATTATGTCATATTTGATGCTTTAGTTCTGAATATTTGAATCCATTTCCATATCAGTCAGCATTTTGAATTACTGCTTTGATATTACTGTTTCATAATTTTGGAGAAACTGTCAACACTTCATTTCAGTTTCAATGATTCAGTTCTGTTGTTTCCGTAGCATAGTTCATAGCTCAAGAGCAACTTGATCTTTGAGTATTAAATTAGAGAATAATTTGAAGAATTTGATGTGCAAATTTATTTAAAATTTTCAGAATAATGTCACAATGCCCTCATGTAATAATCATTAATGAAGTGAATTTTATATAGAATGTAACAAAAACTTTGCATCAAGTATGACATAATTTTTTTAGCTAGGTGTTTGTTTTCTTTTTAATCTATCCAATTAAAAACATTTTTTAATAGAAAAAATCTGATCAGCAGATGAGTGTATCACTTGTCTGTTAAATTTGACCAAATTTCAATTTGCAAAATAATTGTAAGGTTAAGAAAACGCGAAAAAAATCAAAGTTCAAATTGGTTCAATGGGGAAAAAATTATCTTCAATCAACAATCTGTTCATAATAATAATTGTCTTTATTATTTTCAAATTAGTTGTTTTTACAAAAGAAAGTTGATATATATATATAAACGATAATTTGAAAATAAGAGGCGAAGTTCAATTTTTATAGTTACAAGTCACTATTAATTGCTCTCTGAATTTGCAAAAACTTCGCGCATCTCAGATGCACAGATAGATTTGCCAAGCGGTACATTCTTGAAAATTGCAAAAATGAGTGTGCTACCTGGGGTTTGGAGTGAATAGACTTCTCAAAAAATGGTTAACCAGTACTCCTGGAGATTATATTATTGGTATTTGATGTGAGCTGTTGATTACCTGTCACATCTGAATTGCCTTGAGAAAAAACTGGGTTTGCTTATATGGAATTCATTCAACGTGAATCATTGTAAGGGTTTTATTTCGAGAGAGATTTAATTTGCAAGCTTTTCTTTGCTGAAAGGCACCAACAGATAGTCTTAATCATTGTTTTGATTATTTCCGGTGTGGTGTGTTCAACATTTTAAGTGAGGGTCGCTCAGCTCAGAACTTTGCCAAACACTGTATTTAGTCACTTTAATGAAATGAATGAAAAACGCTTCTGTCTAATTTCCACTAGTTATTTTATTTTTACGACCGGTTTCGGGTTTTATCAAGTCATCAATTACACAAACGGGTTTTTTAGTGCTTTTCTAAGCATTCTACGTCTTTTTTGTGCTCGTGAGCAGAGTGCTTATGAGCAATTTTTTAAATCGGTGCTTGGTACTCTAAACACTTCATAAAATAGTCTGATTAACAAGTTCAAAAACGTGTTAATTCTTGATAAAGCTCCTAAAATTATCATTCGATTCGGAATGAAAAATGTGGAAAGTATGTATCAGCACATTAAAAATTGCAATTGTTGATGAAAAAAAAGATGGCATTTCGTTTTTTGGTAATAACTCAAAAATCATTAACATTTAAGGAATTTTGAAAAAAGAAGCACAAAAAGGAGGAAATTTCCAAGAAAAAAGTTTCAACTCCCGTAACTCGTTCTCTATTATTTATAATTTTAATTCAACGCCAAAAACAGCTCCGCCCAGCCGTAACGACATAGGCGCACTACCGTTAAAGACAGTGTACCACAAAATTTTTTAGTAACTAAAATTAATTTTAAAATTTGAATAAATTATGGTATCATCTAGACACTGAAAGAATAAATACCCGTGTAAAAAAAAAATTCAAAAAGTTATACTATTGTTAATTTATTAATTTTTTTCCAATCTCTGTTATCTTAAATGACTACATAAAAGTTTAAATGATATATCTATAAATTTTTGGCTTCGTAGAGTCATTCTCATACATATATTCATCAAGATCACTTGATAAAAGTAAATTAAAGTTTATTATTTTGTTTATAATGATTTTTTAAAGTCGGCAAAAAATTAAAAGTCCAAGAAATGTTATTACATTTTTTTTCATCAAATATTATGCTATTGTTGTTTTTGTATTTAACAATTCAGTTCAATTCAGTAACATTGTAAAAAAAAATTCATCATTTGTTAAACAATTTTTTATGAACAAATAGACAAGATTAATATTTTTCGATTTTTTTTTATCACTCTATTATCTTGTCAAAATAATGATTTCATTTTTCTTATTGTTTATAATCGTTTTTTTTTAATTTTTTGATTGTTTAAATAAGTAGGTAATTAGTTAAGAAATTATTTTCTCTTTAAAAATAATAATAAGAATTTATTCATAGATTAACAAAAATAATATTTTTTTATAAATAATTTCATTGTTTTTAACTTAACAATTTGTTATAAACAAATTCTAACAACTGTTATATTTTTTTTCTAGAGCTTAAAAAAATTACAAAACAGGCATATATCAAAGTACTAAAAAATGTTCTATTTTTTATAAAACTTTTAAATATTACACCGAACCGAAGTTGAACCGGCAGCATGATTTGTAAAGTAACAAATTGATATAACTTATAAACTATTAGAGATTCGATAATGGACATTCAGGTCGTTCATACAAAGGATTGATTAATCTTTAAAATAAGCTAATGAAAAAGTTTATAACTATTGTTTATCAGCTATTATAAGCATTTGTTTATAAAAATTTGAGATTTTTTTGCATTTTATTTTTATGACCTATAACTTGTTAAATAATGAAAATCCAGCTATAAACCTTGATACAATTTTGTTCAGTGATATAATATCTATGAATTAACCTTTACATCATATCTGTATCTCATATGGTTTAAGTTATATACGTGTTTTAATTAATATTTATTCAACTCCGTTTTTCATAATTTTCATAATTTAACAAGTTATAAGTCATAAATCACAAATACTTGTAATCGCTGATAAACAATAGTTATAAACTTGTTCATTGGCTTATTTTAAAGATTAATCAACCTTTTATAAGAACAGCCCGATTTTCCATTATCGTATCTTCATAGTTTATATATATCAATGTCTTACTTGACAAATCATGCTGCCGGTTCAACTGCGGTTCGGTGTAATATTTAAAAGTTTTATAAAAAATTTAACTTTTTTTTTAGTACTTTGAAAAATGTTATATGCCTGTATTTGTAACTTTATCACTAGAAAAAAATACTACGTTTGTTAGAATTTATTTGTGACAAATTGTTAAGTTAACAAACAATGAAATTATTTAAAAAAATTGTTAATCTATGAAGAAATGCCTATTATGATTTTTAAAGAGAAAATAGTTTCTTCACTAATTATTTAACACGCTAAGCGCCATGAGGTATGAAGCGCATGTCGCACCGATCCCTAGGCTTCGTAACACATATGTTGTGCCTCATTGCAATTGGTTCAATTTGGCATCGTAGCACAACAGTTAGTCGCGGTGTACTGGTTTCTTTATTGGGAATGAAAGAGCGTGGCCCAGGGAGACAACATACTTTTGGTCCATGATATTTGTAGGATTTTCAGCGATTGTGCGACACAGCATGTGTGTCTCCATGGAACCAGAATTTGCATCATGCTTCTTTTGGCCCAGGGGACCCAATTTTTGTTCATATGCTGCCGTTTAACGTGTTAAACAATCAAAAAATGAAAAAAAAACGATCTAAAAGAATAAACAAATTTATTGGAGAAAAAAAATTATTATTTTGCCAAGACAATAAATAGAGTGGTAAAAAAAATCGCAAAATATATAGTCTATTTGTTTATAAAAAATTGTTTGACTAATGATGTAAAAATTTTGTTTCCAACAGTACTGAATTGTTAGATACAAAAACAGCAATAGCATGATATTTGATGAAAAAAAAATTATTAACATTTCTTGGACTTTTCATTTGTTGTTAACTTTTAATAAACTTTCATTTTCTTTTATCGCGTGATCTTGTTAAGTATATGTATAAGAAGGGCTCTAAGAAGCCAAAAATTTATAGATATATTATTTAAACTTTTATGTAGTCATTTAAGATAACAGAGATTGGAAAAACAAATTTTAATTACCAATAGTATAACTTTTTCAAGAATTGACTTATAATTTATTTCCAACGGGGATTTATTCTTTCAAGTGTCTAGATGACCATGACCATAATTTATTCAAGTTTTCAAATTGATATTTGTTACTAAAAAAAAATTATGTGGTACACTGTCTTTAGCGCCTATGTCGTTACGTCTGGACGCCCTATTTTCGGCGTTGAATTAAAATTATAAATTATGGAGATCGAGTTCCGGGAGTTGAAACTTTTTTCTTGGAAATTTCTCCTCTTTGATAATCTTTTTTCAAAATTCCTTAAATGTTTTTGAGTTATTAACAAAAAACGAAATGCTTTCTTTTTTCATCTTGATTTGTTAATAACAATTGCAATTTTTTATGTGCTAATACATATTTTCGATACATTTTTCTAGACGTCATTCCGAATCGAATGACCATTGACTTGACATATGTTTATTTGTTCCTCACAAAAAATTTAAATAAAATCCACCATTGAACAAGGCCATGGAAGGACATTGCATTAGAATATTTTCGAACTATCTCATTTGACATTTTGTTATCATGTACTCGTCTTCCTACCTCGGCTGCCACATGACACCCTATCCTTGGGTTAGGCTAAGAATGAAAATAACGAGTAACTTCGCATTATTCGATAAATTATTTATTTTTCGTCATATTAAATCTTTCAACTTCATCTATGAAAATTCATCGAAATTTAGTGATGCATGACAGTGTGACATTATCATCAAATGAATTTCGGAATTTATTCAAATGTTACACATTCTTATCTTCCCCTTATAGATACATGCATAATTTTCACCACGGCTCGTGGATGTCATTCACATGATATTAATTGAATATATACCCTATTGCTTACAAATAATATACGTGTCAATATAGTCAATTCGATGTCTCTTCTGTCCAACAGCGGAAGATTGAATAATATGCCTTATAACCTTTTGAAATTTTTAGGCTTTGGATTTGGAAGCTTCATATAGGTAATATCTCATTTCATATTAACTTATATGGTTTTGTTCTTCAAGTTACTTTCTGTTTCGATTTTTGTAATTGTATCTTGGTGGGTGTGACTGCTATTTAAAAACCTTGTTTCTATTTATTTTCCTGACAAAAATTCAAATCATACTATTCTACAACGATCTTGCCTGTAATCTTTCCAAGTGAACATAAACTATTTTTTATTTAGAATCACTTTGAGATGTGTCAATTTTTTTTCAAAGCATATTCTTCAAGCAATCCATTGATACCATATTTGTCAATGTCCACTCGAAAATTGACGCACAAGGTTATTTCTATGCAATGTCCTTTCAGGTCACCTAATTTAACACCAGTATATTTTTTTCTCTGCGGATTCGTTAAAGATCAGCTTTATATTACCCCTGTGTATACCTTATTGTTATTGGAGAACCGAATTCGGCTAGCATTTCAGAGAATAACTCCAGAAATGTTGGTGAGTGTTTTTGAGAACAAAATGAGGTGGGTCTACTTTTTGTAAATTCTAGAAGAAATAGTGACGTTTTCAAAATGTCATTCCATAAAACAAATTGTGGTCATCAATATATCTTCGTCTCTGCCATTCCAACTTCAACTATTATATTTACATAATATGATTTTATCGGGGTCTAGTGTTTTTGAGAGTATTCATTTTCTATTTTCCATGAAAACTTTTTTTTTTTTTTTTTTTTAACGAATTCAGACTTCAGAGATTTATCAGGGCAGTTATATCATGTATCCATGTGTACATACTTTGTTTTGCTATTGTAATTATTAAAATTGACATGTAAAATTTGTTAAATCAATATATAAATATTTGTGTTAGATCCCTGGCAACAAGGAAGAAGTATAATTTTCAAGGTCATAGAGCTTTCAGAGACTGAGTGTGATATACAACAAATTTTTTTGAACTATCGTTTCTATTTTCCAGTTTCTAAGTTTACTTATTTTATGAACTATTGTTTTCTATTTACGAACAGATGGAAATTTTCAGAGTACTCTAATGTGACTTCTGTAATAAAGCTAATATAGTATGTTGTAATGAAAAAACTTTTGTTGAAAGTAGAAAATGTCAGTCGACCGGGTGATCGAAGTGTAGGCCACTTAAATTTCTGCTAGCATTGGATGTTGGTTCGAGACCCGGTACAGGAGACAAAAATAATTGAAATGTATCGGTATCGATATATGGCCACATGCCTTGTTCGAAATCAAGTGTAATATGAGTTGCCTATATGCCAATCCTGGCGTATAATGCTTGCTAGGAATGCACACGGAACACGCGGGGTGGTGCTGTAGGTTTTCCGGGGATTCTGCAGCTGAAAAGAGAATACGCCACTCAAAATCAGTCGCCCTGGAGCAATGCAGCAATTGATAATAATAGGCGTCCTCTAGTTAATTTATTTTTAATGTTTTTATCTGCTGTGACAAATTTGCATTTTTCGCAATTTTTTTAAAATTTATTCTTATTTATATAATTTCAAAACTTTATCCATTATACAGAGTGGCCCATTTGGAAGCGGGATACCCATTTAAAATTATTATTTATTATCCGATTCAAAAGTTCTTTTTTCAATGGATAAAACATTGATAGCTTCAAGTTCAGTGCCATGACATAGAAATGAAATAAAATTTTCGAGGCCTACTTTGAATTTAGTTCATTCCCAAAAATCAAACATATTTGCATTGGATTTGCAATACTTTAGAATGGGTGTTATATCATAAAAAATATTGATTCCTAACAGAAATATGGCATAATTAAAATTATGTTCGAAATATTTCTGATAATCGTCTTGTATATCACATGTGTGAAATATTGTAATTTACAATGCCCCATTCGACCGCTATCAGTTTGAATTGTAAACATTTCTGACTAATAGTTATTCATAATATTGGCAATATTTGTTTCCTTTAAATACGCCTCAGACAGTTTCATATTAAAAAAACTAATTTTCAATAGCAGACTTTGAAACTTATAATTGCTACAGATAAGTCAGCAAAACAAAACACGAAAACAATCAAATTTATTATTAGTTTTGAAACAAATTTGAAGACCTTGGCATTTCGAATTTTATTTCAACGTTATGACGGTATAATTGAAACTTTTTCATAAAAAGAAACGTTTAATTCAAACAAATGAAAAAGTTCAGTGGTGCCCCAAATGAGTCCCTGTGTTCGTATGAGAGGCTTTGCCAGATGTTGTTGTTGGATTATTTTATGCTTATTCAATGCTTACCGACGAAACTTCTATTGTATAGGAAATTTGTGAAAGACTGTTTATTTATTTAACATGCTGAAATATTCAGAAAAATGTTATTGATAAAAGTTGTTTACAATTGAAAGTTATTCCTGAATACCAAATCAAGGCCAACTAAGAAATAATCCGCTATAATTTTTTAGGATTTTAGTAGGATTCCATGTTTGTTGATTATATTGTAGTTTTTCAATAAACATTTAAAATTTAAAAAAAATCTCTATAAATGAGAGTTTTTTTATGCATTATATCATTGCTAATGTTTTACATTGTTGAAAATAATGCTTGCGAAATTTTAGGTTGGGTTTAATATCGTTGCAACAATCGTGATTTCCTCTGAAAAAATAAAAAATTATTCAACAAATATGCTTGAATCTGAACAAAGTTATACGCAATTGATTTTATTGTGATTAATTTATGAAATATGTGTGATTAATATATGAATATAAAAAATATTTTTAAAAAAAAATTAAAAATTCTCATTAGGCCATCTAACTTAATTGCAAACAATTATTCTTGATAATATTTTGCTGAATTTTCTGAAATAAAGGGGAACTTTACTCGAACAAGCACCAACTTCAGCAGTATATTACTCATGTGCAATTAATTTTAAAAAACGTATATGTTTCAAACTGAATAATGGCTATAATGGCAGATCAGTCATCAACAACTTATATTTCATTTTCTATTTATCCATGTAATATATCATTTTCCATGTATGTCGTCATTTTCAAAGCTCTTTGTAATTGAATCTTGCATACTGGTTTTATATAAAAATATTATGTTTGATAATAATCGAATTTTCAGGCTGTGAATTGAATTGTTTGCTAATAGTCGAACTTTTACGATGTAAATTAAATTCTTAGCTTAACTGTTAAAATAAATCATTCAATATGCATGTAAACATACTTTATTTAACTTAAATATCACATGATGTTCATAACTTTCGTTCTTCCGAGCAATATTGGTGAAACATTTTCAATTTCTGACTTAGTTTATTGAGTTTGATGAAGTTTAAACTACAATGACGTGAGATTTAGAGAGTTTTATTATATTACAGGGACTCCTAGACAAATACCTGATCCCCAAAGCTAGCAACGCAGAATCCAAAGTATTCTATCTCAAGATGAAAGGAGATTACTACAGGTACCTCGCAGAAGTTGCCACAGGAGACACAAGAAATAGTAAGTGTACATTTGACAGTAAAATTATTTCAATCTGGGAAGGTTCCATAAATTAAAAAAAAACCTATGGATTCCAAGGGAGTTACTTTGTTTCAGTTTCAGCGTGACACTTTTCACTCTAGTTAGACAGTGGTAGTTTAATTTAACTTTTTCCATGCTTAATAATAAATCAACTGATGCCGGCTGATTACCAAATATTCTATTCTAGAAAATCCTTATTTAATTATTATTATTCACGACTATTTTCATGTTATCCTTGAATCCTGCCTTAGGATTATCTTATATTTTGTGTATCAAGTTATGGTATTTCCATATTTGAAGTTCATTGATGGTCAATTTTATGGAAGGAAGGCACTCACATTCACTGTTTACCATTGACTCAAGGACAAAGTGGGTGTGTGAGTTCACCCTTTATGATTGAGCATGATGTTTCAAATAATGTTTTGATGCATATTGCTTCTATTTTTTTAAATTGTAAAAATTATATCTATTGTGTTTGTTGTTGTTGTAATCACCATGACACATCTGAACTCTCAAGTCTCGTTGAGATTCCGGATCAACACTTTTGAGTAACAACCATTTTATGTATAGCAACTACATTGTGGGGGTGAAGGGCCATGTTATCAGTTTGGACATAATATGGTCCATATTTTGGTAAATTTTTTTATCCTTTTCCAATAGTTCACAGATTAAGAGTTTGAGTCTGATTATAACCACTGCGACTCTGATATAATAGTTGGTGTTTTTATTATGATATAGCTTTTGAAATCGAGACATAAAAAACTCAATTTTTATTTTTGTTGCTTATTTTTTTTTCATACTGCAATCTATATTACTATTTTCATCAAGTGAATTATTTATTCAACTGATGTATCATAGTCACCACAGGCAGAATTATTTCTTCATTCCATCCAATGAACGGAGCTGAATCTGTCCCTGTGGGAAGATCAAGTTGATTGGCAATTCCTATTTTTACCATCATCTGATTCTGATTTTAAATATTGGCATGAGTTCAGTTATGGATATTATAAATTGGCCTGTGACTGAATGGTTAGTATTTATACATTAGTGTTACTTTTCTGGAATGAGAAATAATTTCAAATTGTATTTTCCTAACTTAGAGTATCTTGATTTTAGTAGATGAGTAATATTAAGTAGTGGGTGACGTTACTACTTTTATAAATAGAACACTACATTTTTTCCAATTCTGAATTCTTCATTAACAGCCAATTAAAAAAAATGTATAGCAACTAATTCATTTAGAGACATTCGCTAATCGCAAAATCTTTAATTTCAGTATTTTTAATAAAGAAATTAATCACAATTTAGAATAAACAAATCTCTATTTCGAAACGAAAATCGAGATATTTATGTTGTCAGGATGGTGTCTTTAACTCTCTGGTCCTATATCTACAGGCATATTGCAGCAACATGAGTCTTGTACTTAGGATCTCTCTGACAAAATGTTGCCAGGGGATTGGGATATTAAATCATTCATGGAGAAGTAGAAATGCAGAATCATTCCTCAACCTCGGGCAAGTTTAGACCAATAAGCCTGATGTAGTCCTCCTTCAGCCATCACAGTAGGATACTTTTCGGCTCCAACCGAACTGAATAATACCCTAAAAAAGAGGACAGTAGATTTTGAGTCGCTTATAGCATTTCAACATCAAAATGAGGGTACCAATTACTTGTTAGGAGATATATCGGTTCTAGAGGAAATAATCCTGTTGTTGATCTGCTGCAAATGATTATCACAAAGGAACTTAGGATGTTTATGATGTTTGGTTCAATTTTCAGATGTGATAAAATCCCAGATTATGTCCAAACTGGTACTTGAGATTCTACTTCATCAAATGATGATTTATTTCAATTAGCAATGAGTATCTAGTTCTGGTATCAGCACATTTATGCCTTGATGTATTTGTATTATATATTATGTCTGTTACCGAGTTTTGACCTTCCACTCAAATTAGACCCCTCATCAAATATTGGCATAGTATTTGATGATTTATAAATGTTATATACATTTTTTTATTAGCTGTAATTGTTGAATGTGATTTTACAAATTCACATGCATTCGTTATTTTTTAATTTTAAGATGTTAATAATATTTTCACTTGTTTCTAATTCTAACTTACAGCTGTAGTGGACTACTCACAGAAAGCATACCAAGATGCTTTTGAAATTTCAAAGGCTAAAATGACACCTACACATCCAATCAGGTTGGGCCTGGCACTCAATTTCTCAGTTTTTTATTATGAGATATTAAATTCACCTGACAAAGCGTGTCAGTTAGCGAAACAGGTTAATATATTTTTTTACAGCATGGGCAGAATTACATGGATGGCAATTGTTTCTAATTTTAAGATTACTTGATATTGTTGAGAGATATACAAATTATTCAATATTTTTTTGTGTAGAAGTGGTAGAAGACTCTCAAAAGGCATATCAGGAAGCATTCGATATAGCAAAGTCCAAAATGCAGTCCACTCATCCAATTAGACTAGGCCTTGCCCTTAATTTTTCGGTGTTTTATTATGAAATTATAAATTCACCAGCGAGAGCATGTCATTTAGCTAAACAGGTTAATATTTTTTTTATTTAGTGTGATTTTCGGTTGTGATTTATTAACATTGCCAATTTGTGATGTAATTCTGCCTGTATACTAACAAACATAGATTATTTGCTTTTCATAGAGTAACTTATTCGAATAATAACTTTTTATTATTCATGTTCAAGTGATCTGTGCTTACTTTGTGTTTGAACACAAACCCCTGAAAACATTTTGTTTATGCCTTTAATTTTTTAGGCCTTCGATGATGCAATAGCAGAACTGGACACACTAAATGAAGACTCATATAAAGATAGTACCCTCATAATGCAGCTGCTCCGGGATAACCTCACACTTTGGACGAGTGACACACAGGTAATTATTTTGGTCAAGTGTAGAAAATTCTTTCTCGTTGGGCGTCGTGAAATGCCATTTTTCCGATTTCATTTAACGGCAATACATGATAATTATTTTTAGATCCTTCATTGTAATCAAGATAAGTTTAGTTAAATTTGACCAGAAATGATGAAATACCGTAAAAATACTAGTCTTTATCTTATATATTTCTTTCTATATTAAATATTTTCAAAATGTAGGAACAGATAGATGACATGAGGTTTCAATTTTAGTTTCCTGTCAACAATAATGCATATAACCATTTTTATTTTCCAAATAATCGATACTTCTTTATGCAAAGAAGTGATGCAGATAGACCTACCTGACAAGTGACTACTGAAAAAAATTATTTGTATTAGTGTTTTTGTAAGTTCAAAAAGGACATTTTAAGGGATTAACAAAATGTATACAATTATCAACAATTTTTTTTATTCAATTGGGAACAACTTATTAATAGCTGAAGTTACCAGAAAATGTTATTCCTTATTTAACTCGTTGCATCTTTCCAAACTCGAAATGTACTATATCACTAAACGAAAATGGTTTTTAAGCAAAAACTGATTGACTGTAGATGTCAAATATGAAGTCACAGTTCATTATTCCAAAAATTAGTTTTAATAGTTTAATACCGAAAGTTTTGCGACAAACAGTATGCCATATTATTTTTCAAAATTCTCCAACACGTTTAAAACATGTAATTGAACAGTTATTAAATATGAAGTCATAGTCAATTTTGAAGTAAATTGGTTTAGTGTCTCATCGTGATGAAATACATGATTCGCGACAACTCGACATAAAATGAAAAACCTTATAAATGTGGCTTCGCTTTTATTTGAATCCAGCCTAGTGCGCGTCCAAATTACAATATGGGATTATTTTATTATTATTAATTATTCACATAGATCATGTATTCCAGTACTTCGTAATATGTTCTTATTTTTTCCTAATGAGTCGATAAACAGATTCGAACCTTTTAAAATCGAATACATATTTATGGAACTGGGAAAAGGAACTATAAAGGTATAACAATCACTTCCAATCGCAGTATTTACGCCTCTCCACGTTGATCTCCTCTGAGCTGGAACCAAACACCAGATGGAGTGGGAGTGATCTCATTATCTTTTGTTTCTTGTTCAGTTTTGTGGAGTTCCATATGTCCTGCTTTACAGGTTCTGAGTATGAATGTTTTGTGAACTCGACAAATTCTAAAAACAAAATTTTATTCTTGCTATTTGAACTGATCTTTGCACTTTATAATACGCAGAGTTTAAAGTGTCTGACTTCAGATAATCAAGGCCGAATTTGGCATACACAACGGGATCAATCCAGAGTGCAGTCATTAGGTCAGAACCATGAAAAATATCGTTAAATTTGCTAAGTTTCTTCTTTGAATAACTTTGCAGGTTACATTAAAAGTCTTAATCGCTTTGTGCACATAGGATACAAGACAAACATTGCAAAAACCAATGAAAATATCATTTTGTGAATAGGCGACTGTGACAACATACTACCTTAATCTATTCAATCATACATAAACTATTATGAAGAACATTTTTGCGTAGGATCAATGGAATAATTGATATAATTTGTGAAATAATTTAAACTTTTGAGAGGACGGACGCCCGCGGAACGCCGCCTCACTATTTTTTAGTAGCGACTGTTATATTTTATATTATCTATCATTCTATCGAGTTTTTTTGTTGAATATTTCATTACTTTTTGCAGGGAGAAGCAGATGAGCCTCAAGAGGCAGGTGATAATTGAAGTGTTGCGTCCGTTTTTAAAATTATTCGTTAAAAATGAAATTTCATGTAAGTTAACTTATTCGTGCAACTTGGTTGTGAAGTTTCATTGACAGTTTAGGTTTCAATGGATGAAACTTGATATTTAATAATGTTTTTAGGAGATACGTGAATCGTTTAATCATACTTCACATTTTCACACAACCAGCATATTTTTTACAACAAATGAACTAAGTGATTGAAATTAATATGCAATTTTATGTATTGAAATGACTAGTTATATGATTACAAAAAAACATGCCGGCGGTTGTGTGATTAAATGTCAATTCTTATGCATAAAGATTGTTTTTAGTTTTTTTATATATTATATATATATATATCTATCTCCTCCCTAATGTGAATTCATTTGAAATTACAGCACTTTTTAAGTTCTAACTTGTTAATTATTAAAATATTATTCAATAACATTGTTTTAGTTCTTTTTATTCTGTATTTTCTCATTGTTAAACATCTCCTGAAAATAACTATTACGTCTTACTTGAAAGCCATTACCATTAAATCCAAATTGGTTTGCAATCCACTCTGCATGGGCTAATACCTGCCCCTTCCCCCCCAAAAGACCCTATGTTTTCTGTGAACAATCACTTTGGATGTGCTATATATAAATGTATGAATATGTATTGAAATAAACTGCTCTCAAGCTCTATTTGTTTTATGTTGTATCTGTCAAAGTATATTTGTCAGGTATGAATAAATTTTTCAAAATTCTTGTGGTTTCATTCAAACACCCATTTTAACACAATTAAGAATTTTTAGGATGATAAATCCTTGATTCAGATTTGAAGTTCGGAAAATCAGCAGAGGGCAGATCTTTTTTTTCTCGAAACATGCATTTTTAAAGGAAAGTTTTCATTGAAAATTGAGTGGAAGATTTCTATTAGCAAAAGAATTGTCCGCCGCAATATCAAGATTCGCCTATAACTCCTTCATCCACTTTAAATAAAATTTTGAAGGTTGCAGGAAAACGATCGTAGCAAAATCAACAGCTAAAAGTTAGATTTCAGAAAAGACAAAATTCAATTAAGTGAACATTATAAACAGACGTGGATAATTTTCAGAAAATAAAAATTTAGAAAATAATGGTACAGAAGATTTGTTACATCACAATACTCCAAATGTCATGTTTTTGATCATGCGAAGTACTTGTGCAGTATCTATTTTTTTTAATAGACTGGCAATATTTACTGTCTGAATATTTTTGTGCAATATGCTAAAAAGTGTTGTATTTAAGTATAATACTGTCGGAAGTATATACAGGACAAAAGGTATGAAAAATGTATCAAGAAAAATTTACCATTAAATGTAAAAGTTAGTGTCTCGTTCATACCCTCGTGAATTTCGCAATTTTTCTGCGAATGAAATGGCTGCCGACATGGTTCAACGATTGGTCCGGCATTTTGTTTGTAGAAAATTGCAAAATTCGCGATGTTCTGAAGCAAGAGTAAAACATCCATACGTCAAATTATACAAGATGAAGACCATTACACTGATGTATTTTATTCACTGAAATGATATTATAATATGATGACTGGAATACTCGTCAGGCTGCGCGACTGGATTCCTCATGGAGGCTGCCATGTTTGTTTTGTGGTTCCTGGCAGTGGCGGAGGAATCGAGATTGTTGTAACATATAAAACGGATACAAAAACGCACTGCACTGGCGTGTTTACAAACCATAAATTGGGAAACTAATAACAAGTACGTGCAGATGAATGTCTCTCGCACCCATACAAGTAAACAAAGTATTTATCTGCTAGATTGCATGTGCCTCCTTTCTTCATCTGCTAGAGTTATCACTTTATACGGGTGCGCAGAGGAACTAAGAGCATTCCAGTCATCATATTATAATTTCATTTCAGTGATTTTATTACCAAAAGCTGTAATAGGCTGAAATACCTCTTCACCATGACTTTCTCAGAACACGTTAGGTCTGTTCTGGGGTGCGATTACGAACACTCGATCCGTAGTTAGTTTGACATATGTCAGATTTTATCAATTATGAAAACCATTACAATTCAAAATATATTGCAACTTGAGTCGATATCAATAGTCTATATGGTAGATATAATTCCATTCTATCTCTATTCAAAGAAATTTCATAGTTTCGATTTCGTTTCGAATCAAGAACACACATCGTTCTAGCCTACGTATCGTGACAGCTCTCGTATCGAGTGTTCATAATCCCACCCCTGGTTTCGACTGTTTGACAACTAAATGCGTGTGCACGGAGGTACGGAAATCGGAGGTGAGTACCTCATCCGGTGGGCTACTCTCCGCACACAGCATCGTCGCAATCCAGCAACTCCGGAACTCTTCTTACTGGATCAGACAGGAACAGTACGAATTCTTTTTAAATGTTGTTGGTGTTAACCAACGACGCTTCATCTATCTAAGCCAGGCCGTAGATTTCTAGAGGAAGCTATGACCTGGCCAGAAATACTAATGACACCAGAGCCATCCGGGCTACCACTCGGTAGGACAACTACTCGAAGGTCTGTGGCTCCCGGACGACTGCCAAAACAGCCGAAAAGGAGCTCTTAAATAGGTTTTGTGTACATTTACTTCGGCCAATGCCGAAGTAAAGTCACTGGTGGGCGGAGCCTATCGGAACTCCGCTCCGAGATATACTCTCAAAGTGAAAATTTTATTTTAGTATTTCTGGCCGAGATTTATTGGTTCTGGGACGTCGAGATCATGCGCAGTTGATGAAATAAAATTCACCAAGCCCAAACTGCGCATAATCCTGATGTCCCAGAACTTCAATTTTTCGTAACCAGAACAAACAAAGTAGGTTCGATTCAGTGGAATTTCAGCTCAAACTGATCACCAAGTACAGACGAATGTACAGTAAAATGCATGCAATAAACGCCCCTCCGAAGTTGTTGAAAACCAAATGGTGGATTTATGCAGCAGTCATAAGGAAGAATAGTCGTCAGTGATTGGTTGGAATAAACGGACCAACCAATCATCAATATTCGTCAATGATTGGTCGGTCCGTTTATTCCAACCAATCATTGACGAATATTCTTCCTTATGACTTATGGTGGATTTATGCAGCAGTCATAAGGAAGAATATTCGTCAATGATTTGTTGGAATAAACGGACCAACCAATCATAAGGCGATTTCCATTTAAGAGTGTTAAGCCCCTGAGATCAGAAATTACGTTATCACTGACTTTTTCGCAAAAAAACTGTGTATTCGCGTTTTGACTTTTGTCTACTTGTGCTTCATGCACCAATAAAACGGGTGGTGCTCGAGGGGCAAGAGGAATGTCAATCGGTGCTTGAAGCCCCACTAAATGGAACGCAGGGTCATACGCTCTGGGTAGCTCTGTGGAGCTCCTTACGTTAAATGGAAAGCAGCTATTGTCGAATATTCTCCCTTATGACTGCTGCATAAATCCACCATGAACGTTAACTGTCTAGGAGAGTCTAATCCCCATAAGCCAATGGTGACACTGATAAAAAGAAATGAAAGTACATCTGTGACGTAGTTGGACATGCCATGGCCGTCATTCTCTATAGACAGTGACGGACTAGCGCACTCCGCACTCATTCCGCGCGTTCGGTAAATGAAAATCTGACTCAATCTGTAGCCGTGGTTTCCCTAAACTT
This sequence comes from Chrysolina oricalcia, assembly GCA_944452925.2. Taxonomy (NCBI): domain Eukaryota; kingdom Metazoa; phylum Arthropoda; class Insecta; order Coleoptera; family Chrysomelidae; genus Chrysolina; species Chrysolina oricalcia. The sequence goes on from OX101809.2 coordinate 26,794,325, forward strand.
GTAGTGGAAAATGGAGCAGACAGATCTGCATTATCGAACTCGCCTTTTGTATATGAGTTACAGGTGACAGTTTTGTTTCTTGGTTCCAGTTCGACTCTATACTCATGTTCAACAACGTCACTATGACGCGTCGATGCTACAAGATTCTGATTGGCTAGAGCTTACTAAACCCTCCTGTTAGTTTACTCTCTTTGGTTAAAAACACTTTTGGGTTAATAGTCGTTAAATCGCTAACAATTTTGTTTGGTTATTCTGTGCTATAATTTCTATTCGTTTGTAAAACGGCATTTATCTTGTTATGAGTTTTTGGAGATGTTACTTATTGTTAGCTTTCAGGGATATGGACGATTCCATTGAAGATGTACCTGCACCAGTAGTGCCTGTCCAAAGAGACTAATGGTGGATTTATGCAGCAGTCATAAGTTTTAAGTCATAAGGAAGAACATTTGTCAATAATTGTTTGGAATAAACGGACCAACCAATCATTGACGAATATTCTTTCTTATGACTTAAAATAAAACTTATGACTGCTGCCATAACCTAACAAGGAGGGTTTAATAAGCTCTCAGAATCTTGTAGCATCAACGCGTCATAGTGACGTACTTGGATATGAGGACAGAGTCGAACTCGAACCAAGCAACAAAACTGTCAGCAGTAACTCCTCATATACCAAGAGCTAGTCCGTCACTGTCTATAGAGAACGGCGGCCATGACACGTCCAACTACGTCAAATTTCGTCACAAATGTTCTTTAATCTCTTTCTGTCAGTGTCCCCATTGTCTTATGGGGATTACACTCTCCTGTTGAATAATGTTTGTTGTTTAGTCTCCTTGGTGCCTGCGGGGACACCCATTGTCAGAACGAACTATATCAAATAAAGAAACTGACAAACTTTACTCCATCAGATAGCTACTTGATCAGGAAATGAAATGAACAGATCCATACTTATCCCAACAGCACAATGTAAAACTTCACAACATCAAACCGTACTTCGTCAGACTGGACGCCGGCAGAATGAAAAATATCGACTGTACTTTCCTGGATTGTTATTTCGACAAATATGTAAATGATCAGAATGAGCTTTTCACAGAAACTCATTGTGTCAGAAGTGAATTTTAACAGAAAAGTAAATCTTCAAATTCGTACATCCTCCGATTCGTATTTCACAAAACCAGCAACTCAGCAGACCACCAATTATTTATACTGTACTAACACCGACTGGACTTGTTCCGACCGATACATGAGCCGATTGAATTCGGTCAGATTCGTATTTTATCAGAAAGTGAAAACAGCAGAATCGTACAGTGTTGCCGGTGCTTATAAATGGAAAGCAAATTGGGGAATTGTTCATTTATTTTAATTCAAGAATAATTGGAGCGTTAATTGGTCAAAAGTTTTTATTTTTTGAAACGATCGATTATCTTGTTTTGAGCGCTCATACACAATGGATCTCCAACAATAATAGTGTTTATGATTGATGAATATTTGAATTTGCTTGAATATTTTGAAATATGGTGGTGTTTGTTCGCTGTTCTTTTATAAGTAAAATTTTGTTTTACAAAAAGGCATTAACCTTGCAAATGAAAATGTTTAGTATCTGTATCCTGACGAAGAAATAAAATTTTCAAATTCGTAACCAAATGGAAATTTTTATTTTGTTCTGCTATTGGTATATGCAATAAAGTAGTTTATCGCCATCAACTCATCTGCATAGAGATGTCTAGTGTTTTCCATTCGTCATTAATATATATAAATATATATATATATATATAAGTGAAAATAGAGTATATTTCGTTTTAATTCCGAGAGTTCTAACCTTTGACAGCTGTTTCGTGCTAACGCACTCATCAACTAGTGACTGTAGATGTCATGAATAACTTCCTGTTATATATATATATATATATATATATATATATATATATATATATATATATATATATATATATATATATATATATATATATATATATATATATATATATATGCCGAAATTTACATTTAATAGGTATTCATGAATCGTTGTTCTTTTGGAGATCTCAGTTTGAAGATCATAAAATTAGCTCAAGCTGAGGGATGACAATAATAAAAGCTGAAAAGTAATTTCTCAATAAATACAATAGTATTGAAGAAGTAAATTAGCCGCAACTAAACTTCGCAAATGTACATGTTCATTTATTATGTAACCCTAAGGAGAAATACCGCTTCTGATTCATGCCATTTAAAGATAGAGTAATTACATATAAATACCAATATGCCTGTAATTCAATTGGTAGTTAATGGAATATTTTTACAGGTTATCTTATTAGATCCAAAGAAACTCTTAGACTGCATAGGTATTTTCCATATTCGTCATCAAAAACATCAAAATGTTTTTGATAATCCTCATTGTGAAAGCCATTGGGTCAAATGATTTGTTCAAACTGCCTTGTATGAAGTTTTATGAAACAAACCTAGATGGTTTGATCAACCTATTTAACCTTGAGCCACGGGCTTTATATATCCTCTTTTATTGGCTTTGAATTCATTTGTATTCTATTTTTGTATTGAATGATACGTATCAATCATCACACCATCAAGAGCAAAAAAACTGAACTTAGAAATCTATTTCATTCACCATAAATTATGTTATTCAATTTTGTTACCGTAAATGAATATAGGTACCTACCTATTTATATAATGATTGGCATATTTTGTAGGAGTTGTGTGGAACAAAAGCCTCTACTTGGTTGCAATGCCTCCAGTCACTATGTTGAATAAACAAGGTTGTGAATTCAAATTTCACAACTTGCATCTAATAGTGGTCCAATTTGTCTATAATTCGTACCATCATACCTATACCTACCTTATCGTTCTACAAATTCATCATACCAACCTACTTCGTAGAATAAAAAACTAAATGGGTTCAAGAATCAATAAACGATTTATTTTCTATTCACCTGTTATAATGAAAATTCACAAAATTATGTTATCATAGAATCACAAAGGAAAATTTGGATAAATATTTTTTCAGTTTCATATATTCTACATTGCATTACTCAGTTTCTACCTATACCTGACATAAATTAAATATAGATCTTGGATTCACTTCTATAATATTATTAGGCATTTTTTCCCTTAATATTTTTCTTGGGAATAATAAAGTTATTATTATTATTATTCAAAATTGATAGTTCAATCGATTTAAATGAGAAACTCAGACATTGAACAGCAAACTTTGATTTTAGAGTGCCATAAATATCCTCTTTTATTGGACTTGAATTCATTTGTATTCTATTTTTGTATTGAATAATACGTATCATCATACCATCAAGAGCAAAAAACTGAACTTAAAAATCTATTTCTTTCACATGTTCAGTGTGCATGTCTGAAAATTCAGTGTACGATTATGCACTACAAAGGATGGCTCAATTCCTATCTCCGTACATTGGTCAAATTTCAGCTATGGTGCATCGTCATTTGACGTCACCTGGCCTCCAGAACTGTTCGACTACCATAAGAGCTCGTGTATTTTTATAATTTTAGATAGCGGTTTTTCTTCCAGTTAGTAACATTTTTTCGTCGTTTTCTTCAGTGTTTGGTGAATAATTTAACTTTCCAGTCAACGTTTTTTTATTGCCAAAAACATCTTTAGTTTGTCGTGAAAAAGTGAAAATTGAATCGACTGTTTAGTGCGTGGTAAATCCTAATTTGTTTTAGGGCACAAGTAACTAGTTTAGAGATACTGAGTATTGATATAAAAAAAGTTCATTGGTCAGTCAATTTCCAAGGTCAAAAAATTTTCAAAAAATTTTTTTATTTTCAAAATCCTAGAATATTTTGGGCTGGGATAAATATAATGGAAAATAAAAAACACCATCTAGAAGGGGAAGTTTTCCACCAGGAAGAAATTCTGCTCTTTTTTGTCAGAAACAAGAGAAAAAATTCACGATTTAAATTCAAAATTATTACATTCCACTCGAATATCTAGTACATTATTCATGTGGAAGGACTATATTCTGAGGATTCGTAAGTAAAAAGTTTAAAAAATTTCAAAAAATTATGAAAATATTTTTATTGGATTTTTTATTTTTCTCTGGGTATAAAATAATTAATTTAAATTAAAAAGTTTTCATTTGTTTTTTTTTTCATTAAAATTAGAAAAAAATTACACGGAATCATCTACGTTTTGCATATTATCGTTATCATCGTCATTGTTTTCAGCATCAGATTCATCAGAACTCGTCTCTGCTATAACATCATATGATGTTATCAACGTTATAATACACAGCTGAGAGCAGACGAGCTACTGAGCAGCCGACCGCGCACACACTGAAACTTCCGAAAACCGGAGCAGCTGCGACATCAGCATCCCTAAGTATTCTATACCTGCATCCATTTCTATTGCATTTCTTACCTGAGATTTTTCTTACCTGTCCACTATATACTTTCAATTGGTTCAGTGTTCATCTGTGTTCAACAGTATCGAAATTTATTTTCAACAATACCTACTCGTACGAAGAGATAACAATTAGAACAAAAAAAAATGCCATTTTCTTGATATACACAAAAAATTATTATAATTGAAAAAATTTCCGCACTGAATGAATTTATGCTAAAAGATTCTTGACATGTATTTTTTAACCTACATTTTAAAAATAGTTTCAGCCAAATAAGTTTATTTTTAATACTTTTATATATATAATAATAATATATTTATATCGCTATGAAATTTAAATTCCGAAAAATTTCAAAATCATCACAAGAGCCATATTTCATAACGAGACAAAATTAATTACTGGAAAATTTTATTCGTTAATGAGGTCACCTAAATAACAATTTTCCGAAATGAAATTTTTTACGAATTATAATTACTTATTTTTGAGAAAATTTATAATCTGAACAGTCAATTTTCTATTTTAATATACAAATATACGCGTTTTTTTCTATACAATGTTTTGTTAAAAAGGAAAAATAAACTATACTATTAGAAAGTTCAGATTTCCTATTTGAAAAAAGAGTATATTTGAAACTACAATTTGAGATCTCGTAAGTACGTATCAGATTATAATGTAATAGCCCGGTTCTAAAAAATAGGTCCTCACGCGGCTGATCATGCATCCCGTGTGTAGTATGCATAAGTTCCAAAATGATTTTTTTGCGGACAAAGTATAACTCTGACAAAAAAAGTGCAATAAATCTTTTTGGTAGAAAAAAAACTTTCCCTACTAGACAGTATTTTTTTATTTTTCATTATATTCATCCCAGCACAAAATATTCTAGGATTTTGAAAATAAAAATATTTTTCGAATTTTTTTTTTACTTTGGAAATTGATTGACCAGTGAACTTTTTTATATCAAATATACTACTGATAAAAAAAAAGTTCAGCGAGATTGCTAATTACTTGTTCTCGTGACCTCCACCAACTGGAATATAATAAGTGAATACTTCCTTGGGCAGTTTTACCATTGTGTTACTTTCATGTCTATTTACTCCAGATCATGTCTGAAAAAACATGTTGTAGGAATGTTTGGGTCACATATTGTAGTGTATTTCATTTTCAAATAATTATCTTCATTCTCACAGAATCTCCTTTGAGTCAATAATTAAAATTAAAAAAAAAAACTGGAGTGGGTTAATGAATAAAGGAAAATATGTATGAACACAAGTTCGTTCTATTTACTAGGAAAATCGCTACTCAAAATTGCCCTCAATTCTGTTCATGATAAAAATTGTTTAAAAAAAAACTGTACCTACATGTATATTGATTTCATTCAAAACTATTTAGTTTTCATGAAATGTTCAGGATAGTCATGAAAAGTATGCACTAAATATACGTTTTTACATAGATTGTTATCAATACTTTTTATTTGCTCGTTCATATATTTAATTTAACATACACTTAACTGAAACAACTAAATTTATCAAAATTTATTTCATTTTCATATAGAATTCTACGAGTTTTTTTCGATTTAAGTTGAAATTTTCTACAAATAGATCCATAGAAACAATTTGATACTTCTCTTCTAAAATAACTCACTCTTGAACACTGGTTGTACTGACAAAAGTTTTATATGTATACCCAGCAAACACATCTGTGACATGACATCTCTGAGATGTCGCAATGAGGTAACACGGCGATATCAAAAAGGTTGCATCGCTGCGATGTACAGAAGCAAATACATCTGTGACATGACATCTCTGAGATGTCGCATTGAGTCAACACGGCGATATCAAAAACGTTGCATCGCTGCGATGTACAGAAGCAAATACATCTGTGACATGACATCTGTAAGATGTCGCAATGAGGCAACAGAACGATATTACATACGTTGCATCGCTGCGATGTACAAAAGCGGATCTATGACTTGTCATTTCTAAGATGTCACAGTTGCGATTTTACATATTTCTCCTCGCTGCGATGATGTTATCGTCATATGTGTTTTTTCCGATGTTAACAATGAACGTCATTGCACATGCGCCTGAAATTTCTATATTCATCGTTCATTTTGCTTCTCGATCATAAACACTGAACATAGATTCGACTTCCGGCAGCGGTTGAGGTCAGACGGCGGCCTTGTGTTGGAAGTCAAGTTAACGTAGAAGTAAATGTCCGCCATTATAGATAATGTGCATGAAGTGTGTGTAAATGTTAGTGAATGTTTGCCATTAGGTCTTAGTCCATCTAATATATCTAATGTGCATGAAGTGTAAGCAAACAATAGACCAGGGTGAGGATATTGCTTCGAGCAAGACAATCCTCATCCCTCGAAAGCCCGTCTTATTTACGCCGGTTAGAGGCCGGGCGAGACGGATTCTTGCATAACATGTATGGGAATTCTGAGTAACATTGAACATAACCAAAAATGGCTTGTTGCACCAAGTTCGATTAACTAATTTTTTTTCTTCTCTTTTCGTCATAAAAGACGGATGATAAAGTTTTATAGTTTTGGGTATCATTATTTTTTACTGTCGGAAAATGCTTCGATTAGAACAATGTTGTTTCATTTTGAGTACATTATATTTATTGAAATTAAAATGTTTAAATACATATTTTCCACCCAAAGCTTTTTTTCATTGATATATTTTCCTTTGTATTACCTAACCCCTGCGTGACAAAAGTACATCTCTGTGATATGTCACATGTTCACATACCTGCGATATCAATATGGAATCATCTCGTATACATCGCAGTTACATCTCAAAAAATATATCGTTTTTACATCGCAGAACTTGTTGCAGCGACGTCGTATGGATGAATCTTGAGTGGGACAAAATAACATCCCTCCGACATCGCAGTGACGTCTATTCGACATAGAATGCGATATCGCTGGTCACATTGTTACATCGCTGCGATGCATCTCTGATGTAACTGTGTTTGCTGGGTATATATATATATATATATATATATATATATATATATATATATATATATATATATATATATATATATATATATATATCTGTTGCCGTGGTGGATCCTGTAAGCGATTGCAGTGTTCATCCCGGCGAACGATGACGGGCACCGGGCCCCCGCGTGTATACAACCGTGATAACCTGGACTGTACTGATGAGGGACTACATCCCGAAACCGGTCTGCAGTTGGTTCCTTGTTTGGATCAGGCGGTGTCCTGCTGTCTGTCTCTGAGAGCTCTTGCAAAGTTGTTCCTTCAAAGTAAGGATCCTTGCACATATGTCTGACAGATATAATTCAATATCTGTCGAGGTATTAGCCACAGAAGTAGTTGTTTTCTGTCGGACATATGCCATACAATCTATACAAAGGTATAGTGAGTTCCTAAAGGATTGTTTTCGACTGTTTTACAGTCACTGGAACATTTATTGCTCCTTGAAACAAGTATTCAGCATATACCATTTCGTATCCGAAATGTCCTTCTGGAGCGCTCTCTAATCTGTTGCCGTGGTGGATCCTGTAAGCGATTGCAGTGTTCATCCCGGCGAACGATGACGGGCACCGGGCCCCCGCGTGTATACAACCGTGATAACCTGGACTGCACTGATGAGGGACTACATCCCGAAACCGGTCTGCAGTTGGTTCCTTGTTTGGATCAGGCTGTATCCTGCTGTCTGTCTCTGAGAGCTCTTGCAAAGTTGTTCCTTCAAAGTAAGGATCTTTGCACATATGTCTGACAGATATAATTCAATATCTGTCGAGGTATTAGCCAGAGAAGTAGTTGTTTTCTGTCGGACATATGCCATACAATCTATACAAAGGTATAGTGAGTTCCTAAAGGATTGTTTTCGACTGTTTTACAGTCACTGGAACATATATATATATATATATATATATATATATATATATATATACAGTGTGTCCCACTTTGAGCAGCCACACCCTCATATTTCGTTGAGCATGAAATAATTCGAAATTTTCTTTGACTCAAGTTGTAGTACTCGGAAATACCTACCTTTATGTTTACGTAACCTTTGTATATCCATTTTCCACGGCTAACTACGACCAAATGAAAAGTGAAAAATTGGGAAAAACATACTAGGCATTTTTTTATCGCAAAAATAACACCAGATTCTGTTTCAGAACACCTTAAAACCCCCAAATCTCAATGCTTGAATCATTTGAATATACAGGGTATCATTCATTCTGATCAGAGTTAGCTTTGGAAAACTGATATTTGGCTATTTTTCAAAGTACTAATTAAATATTTTTGGGAATTCTGTGACAAGAGAAGACATTTTGGAAATTTTCCAAGCATTATTTATGGATTAGAGTTGATAATGCTACCAGCTACAGCATAAGAGTTCTCTGTGTGTCAGCGCCAATGATCTGAGACCTGAGTATAGATAGAAGGTATGCAGGACCGGATAATCATTGGTAGCTTATAATAAAAGTACAATACACAATACAAGAGCGTCGATATGAGCGGGGAAGGGTAATGGGAGTAATTACCCCCCCCCCAAGAATAATTATAAAATAGTATTTTTAAATAAAATACAATAATTAATATGTACACGTCCTTTTTTATTACCTAAACCAAAAAGCCTTTACCTCCCCCAAGATAAAAAATTAGGTACGCTCCTTGGCACAATATCAAAGGTGCAGACAAAGTATAATGGCTATATGTGGTACAGAAACAAAAACCAGATGTGTAATTCTGAAAGTAGTGAAATTTTTATGATGAGACAGTTCATACTGTTCATAGACATTTTGACTTACAGAACACCGGCATGCATTGACGAATTGCCGTTTGAATACTGTGACTGATGCTTGTAGGAGTCCGCTTCACCGACTTATAAGGTATATTTCAGTGGGTCATAGTCGTAAAATATAGAAATCGCAATGCAAAGAAAAGTACACTGTCATAAACGTATTGCAGCATAACGTAACACAGCATAATGAACTTTTAGAAACACGACCGATTCATATTAGTAATCCATCATTTTCGTATTGTATCATGTCGTCACTGTAACATAACGTTATTACGTAGAATTCGTATTAGATAGAATTCGTACCTGATCATATTCGTATTGTGTAGAAATCGTATTCCAGCATAATTTGGATGCGCGCGCATCAGTGAGCTTCACGATTTTTCACTGCCGGTAGTCGGTGGGCTGAGCCAAGTTTCTTCAAAGCTCGAATCGAAATAATTAGTAGTATGAAATTGTGATAAATAATATTATACATACCTGAAAATAAAATTAAACGGATGTGGTGATTACAAAATAAACAAAAACCGCGGAAACAAACTCGAAGGTTTTATTACTACTATAGGTATCCTATTGTCTGAGAGTGCTATTTGTGACAAAAAAAAACTAATAAGTTATTCCGTTGCCATAGTCATAGATAATCGGAAAAACGATTTTTTTCTACAACCGCTTACCGAAGCAGCTTTTGATGCTTCCAGATCCCAACGCAAAGTTGACGTTCTCCCGAAAATGTCACTTTTCTACAAAACCGCTTACTAAAGTAGCCTTTGACGCTTTAAGATATCAACGCAAAGTTGACGTTTTCCCAGAAGTGTAATTTTTTGACATCTTTGTAACTCCATAGCGAAAATATTGAAAAAACTCTCGATCTTGTTAGCTTTTGTTAAAAAAGAACCTATTATTCTTGTATGATGGAAAGTATAGAAAATAAATTCTTGTTATTTCAAATAGCTGTGTTAAGCCTTGTACATACTTATGCGAATTCGCAAAAATTTTTGCGAATAAAATGGCGGTTGACAGTTTCGCAATAAAGTTCAAATATTTGAACTTTATTGCGATTTCGCAGAAAATAGTGATACAGAGAATCCACGAAAAATGATGAACATTTGTTTCATTTGCAAGGATAACCTCAAAGGCTGGTGATTTATATTATATTTTTAGTTCAAATCATGAGTGATATTTTGAATAAATTAATTCCTATGCACCAATTATATAATCTTTGGAAATATCACAAAACTTTAAGAAGGAAACAAAGAAGTTGTAGTGTTTGAAAAATTTTCAAGAACCGCAAACTTCAAGGAGACTATCATAACCTCGTTCGAGAAATGCGAATGAACGATTGTTACTCATTCACCATACAAAATTAGTTATCTTAAGTGATATGATTTTTTCTTTTGCCTTCTTGGTTTTTGAACAAATTCTAAATTTATAATAGGTTATGTGTCTAAGGAACATCACAAAACAGTAAATGAGATCATTTCTAAATGACAGTGAGCACAGAACACAAACAAATTAGTGAGTTCTGTGACAGCGACCAATACATTATTCCGCAGAAGTATGAACGCCCATTTCCGTCAATAATTTGCTACTTTGCGATTTGCAAATTTTTTTGCGAATTCGCATAAGTATGTACAAGGCTGTAGTGCCAAGGTTAGCAACTCTGCTTACTAAACTGATGGCCTGGGTTCGATCTCGCAATTCGGATTTTTTTTTCAAGCAATTTATTTCCCATCTTTCCTTTTGTTAGAGATGTGAAATTTTTTATTTTTGAAAAGCTTATATATACATTTGGGATTACTATGGAGTGTTTATTTTCTCATAGGTAATACCATTGTATAAGGATTTACTTATACTATGGTAATACTTTGATCGTTTGTAGAAAAAAGTATTTATCGTACATTATTTGTAGTTGACAAATGGAAGAATTCATTAAAGAATTGTATGTAACACTTAATGTCAGTTACTTATTATAATATTGCCTTTGTATTTGGGATGGGTTAGTTCTAGAAAGTCAACGTGCTCAGTTGTCCTAACGGTTTACATATTACATCAATAAGAACAACACACCTAGGGACCCGCGTGTCGTTTTTCTGATTTCACTTTAGCCCCCTGGCAAAAGATGGCGCTGGGTGGCAATACTCTTGGATATTGGGGTGACAATCATAGACATAATCAACACATTTCTATGGAAACAATGATATAGATACTATAGATAGAGTCCAGGATATTCTCCCAAATCCCTGATTCACGAAAAAACCGGAGTTGTTGAATTTCCGAGAAAAAATGTTAAAATTATTCTTCACAACGTAATTTTTACTCTTCATCGTTGACATAAACCTATTTTTTTGTTTGTTTGATGTATAGATGGCAAATCATCTAATCTGAGGATGAAAGTTCGTATCTTTGTACCGCCATTAGAGTGATCAATCACAGACCGCTTATTGCCGTGCACTTTATTGTCGTCTGAAACCAAGGACATTGCAGGGTTCTTATGATAGGAAGGGGTTAGAAATAAGTGAGCATTTTGGCAAGGGGAAGACTGAGGAAAGGGAGAGAATACGTCATTGGAGGGAAATTAAGGTGGTTATCCTGAAATTGGTAATTTTGGTTATATTTACGTCAATTTGCGAATAAATAAAGTTACTAAAGCCCGTGGCACGACTGAATCACAATAAAATCATATTATGCATTTCTTGTATTTTGTATTTTGTAGTTGTTAGTTACTTGTTTGATATCGTAACAATACTCCTACATCATACCATGATGATACATTGTCGTTCCAGATATTCCCAAGAATAAAACAGTAAAGCAGCTATGGAATCAATTTTGGTAGTATGGGTAACTACCTATTGATTTTTCCAGGATTTGTTCAAACCTTTTTAATAAAAGAGAAGTCAAGACAAAGGCTTAGGAAAAGCAGTGAGATTACTGTTCTAATGAGAAACAGAACTCGATTTGATTTTGGATAGAAACTGTTGAAAGTCAATATTTTTGCTATGCCATTAGGATATACTGTTGGTGTTCCTTTTAGTTATTCCTACCAAGACGTGTTGGTGAAAATCTGGTCTGTCCACTGTGATATCCTATCAATCTGTCATCGATAATTCACCTATGACATTTCAAGAAGCACTTGGAGTTCCATTGGAGATAGAGAGATGCTTGCTAGAATCTTTACCCATGGCCGATCGTTTACCATCAAATAATGGTTTGTTCATTATATTCTATTCCTGGTGCTATGAAATGATTGATATTGATAGGTCTTTATGCCATTTCGGATGAGGATTCAGTCTCCTTCCACCCGTTCCCAGATAACACACGATATCCTATGGATATCCATTTTATGTCCAATTCTGGTCGGGATATCCTTGGATCTGAAATGGATATTCATTGGATATCCATCGAAGGATTTGGAATGGATATCCTTCAACAAATATCCTATGGATATCCATAAAATATCCACAGTTATTATGGATGTGATTGAATTGCAAGACTTATTTTGATATTATCAATTTCTGAGTTTCTTCCATGCTCGTACACGAATAGAAGCATTTCAAGAATACTCTCATCTTTCGTTTTCCGACTGGATCTGAAATGGATATCCATAAGATATCCGTAGAGATTATCCATAAGATATATTATATGGATATCCTATGGATATAGTTCAGGAATATCTTATGGATATCCTTGAAGGATATCTTATGGATGTACAGGTTGGTACCCCCCGAGCATCCATTGGACGTCCATAGTATATGCTTTGGATATTTCCTGACGTCCATAGTACATCCAGCATATCCATAACAGATGTCCAGTGGATATCCATTGGATGTCCATGTGTTATCTGGGAAATGTCGAGCTGAATTTTGGATATCGATGTTTTTTTCTCTCTTCAACGTACACAATTTGTATCTTTATGAAAATAATCATTTTCCTGAACCGTTGGAAGATATTCTACAGATGGCTATAAAATATCCGAAGCAAATATAAAATAATGAATGTTTTGCACTCTTAAGTTCTGTACTGAAATGCACTATATGAGAGCTCCGACCAACGCTGCTTTTATTAACAATTTTGGAAGAATATTCGATAAATCGCTAACATTATATGTAATTCGACTTCCGGCAGTGGTTGAGATCAGACGGCGGTCTTGTGTTGGAAGTCAGGTTAATGTGTGTGATGTCCGCAGTCTTAAAGACGTGCATGTGACAGATTATATAGAAGTGTTTTGTTAAATAAAATTAAAAAGTGTAAAATATGGGATGCAGTATTGCCTAGAGCAAGACAACTGCATTCCCCTGATGAAACCTTGCTGTCTACGCCGGTTAAAGGCCGGATGGAAACGGATTTTCCGCAGCAGGGCTTGGTCAAATGCGCATGTTTGAAGGAAGCAACGACCAACCAAATACAGAGAGAGAGAGAGAGAGAGATGTACGTAAGATTAGTCAGGTTAGGTTAGGTTGACTGGTGATTCACTCATTTTTAACTGTTTTTCTTCTTTCTTGTCTTGTCATTTAAACTTACCGCCATGACAGTGACCAATCGCAGAGCGCGTATATCATATCATGCACGTCATGCAGTTTATTTGTCATGTTCTGTGATTGCTGGCTGTGCGATTTGTGCAAAAGAGAAACTTAACCTTACTTGCTTACTTTTGTGGTTTTACTGGTTTTCCATTACATAGTTATGTCTCTGATTTCTGGTTTAATTCACGTGGATTTTGAGGATTTTGGTTTTGTGAAATTGGATTTTTTCATTCCTTCAAATACATTTTGATGGTAAGTGGTAGAAATATAATATTTAAACTATTTTCAATCAATGCATATGTGCCAAAATTAGGTGAGAGAAAATGGATAACATCAAAAGAAATATCAAACAAAAAGGCTGATATGTACTTATAAAAAATAAAAATTGGAACCCGAACGAGTATTATAAAGTCTACAAACTTCACTAAATGACGCCTGTTCCATTTCGTCAATGGTCGACTTCAACATCATGCATTCCTGATAATGAAATAATGTCTATTGAAAATAATAATTCTGATTATTCATCAACTCTTTTGTTATAGAATTTGATAGTTCTGCAGACGAGGTTTCCTCTTTGGATAATGGATTCGTATTCAATTCAGTTACAGAAAATACTTTTCATGAAACTAATAGACTCGCTAACAGATATAAAACATGTGAACAGATAAGATGAATAATATAACTGCACCGTGTAGGGATGTTTTATCGATATTTGTAGAAATTGATCATTTCCACATTGGTTTCTTGAGAAAATCAAACAATTGGTGGAGTATTTGGACAACAGGGAGAAATTCAGAGCTGTTGTGAGTGAATAATGTTTTACCTATCTTTTTATCAAAAATATCTTTTTCAGGTCGATGAAGTTTCAAAAATTGGAGGTTCACCATTATATGATTTTATAAAACGTTGTCTTTCATCCAATATAACAAATGATTTTGCATCAGAATATAGCTGGTATGGGGCAAAAAAAAAAGTTTTTGTTGAACTCAAATTGGCTAAACTTTTACTATGTAATGAGAACATTTTTCATATAAAGTTCTGCCTATAATGAAGAATACACATAGTAAATTCTTCAATAGAATTTGATTTTATTCCCAATCTTTAGAAAATGTATTCCTTATTCCGGCTTGAATTTTCTTCCCTTATGTGGTATATAGGATTAGTGTTTACTCAATTAATTTCAGACGCAGCTAATTCCAATGGTCTGGCAGCAAATATAGGAAAACGTCAGAAGAGGCAATAAAAAGTTGGCTACGAATGGCCAAACAAAGTCATCTGCTAGCTTCGAAAAAACAGGAAAAACCCCAAGAAGAAACCGAGATTGTCATTCTCTGAGTGGCCTGTTTTTAATTTATTTTTGGTATCAAAAAGAATATTTTATTATTACAATATAATATATTCACATTTTTTATTCTTTTAATATCATAATGTTATTTCATCAATAAGAGTATAAATACATTTTTTTATCCTCTCGTTTTTATTTAATTGAAATTATTATTGTTTTGTCATAATTGTAATTTTTATTTATTTAAAAAAATCCCTAAAAGATATCTTTTGGATATCTGTGAACAATATCTTATGGATATCCCAGATTTTGGAAAAACTCATTGAATAGTTCTGTGCAATAACACTATTGTACAACAATTATCAGAAGGAAGAAATAAAATTAAAAGAAGAGTTCCCATTACCAAGTGTAAGAACTATCCAAACACGAAATTAACTATCAAAATTATTATGGAACATGGAACGTTGCAAAAACAAATAATATGTTCAGCTCAAGATGGTTCAGCTTTATTTAAGATATTAGATATGCACAATTTTACTACTCGCCATTTAATTAGAATTTTAGGTAGATATATAGAAATGTTAAATTTTTCCTACAAAAAGAAATTGTAAATTACTATTTATGAAACAATGTATAAATGATACCGAAATTTATAAAATAAAACATTGACTCATATCATAAATAACAGTATTTGACTACCTACTCATAAATTATTTCTGAAAGTATTATAAATGTTGTTGATGAAATGTGAGTTTTAGTTTTGTGAACAAGGCAGAGTGAATGACACTGACTATAGTCTGATAAGTTTTTATATATATTTGAGTAAACTTCAGGGATGAATAAATATTTATCTATCTATCATTTCAATTATTTACCGCATTTCAGAATAAAATCAAGCATATTACAAATCACACTTTCTTCTTGCACCTGAGGTTCTGGAATAATATCAACAGAGAGTTGTTTTGATTTATTTCATTAGACTTGAAATCAATTTCTCTTTGAGGAGTGCGATTTACTCAACTAGTGTTACAACAGATATATTGAGATTAGTCTTTGAATCTCTGAAATATATTTCAAATCTCAGATTACGTTATTCTTCCATGTTTTCTTTTTTTTAAAGGCTCAATACTTTGTATAGAATTTACTTTCTCATCAGTTCATTCAATCTGATAATTATTATCAACTACGCCCAACATTCAGAATCTATAAAAAATGTTAAAAATTTGTTATTTTCGTCAACTTTGAAACTCTCAGAAGTCTTCGAGATACTTGTGCGAACTAGGGAATATATTAATAACAAATATGTTTTAATCACTCGCACGTTTTTCAATTTACTCCCACCGATTGGTTTCGAATTCAATCCAACAAAATGGGATATTTTAGTGTAATTCAAATTTGGCGCCTACAATTTCAGGATAGCCACCCTAATTTCCCTCCAATGACGAAAACAATATGCCCGACAAAATCGATGACATTTCATAACCCCCCCTATCAAGGAACCCTGGGACATTGAACATTATTTGTAGAGAATGGCCCGATCGACTGATTTTATGAGCCTGTCAAATGACGTCAGCGCGATGCCACCTAATGGTTTATCATATCTTTATATATTTATATTTAAATCAAAATGGATTTATCGAGGGGCAATATACAAAAATATAAATAAAAAAGTTATTGTGTATAGCCCTCAAATTGTTGTGCAACCGTAGACACATGTTTCGAGCATAAGCTCTCATCAGTACGGTAAAATCAAGTGCGAAGATGTACAACACTTGGATGTAAAAATAGAAACAAAGGAAGTCAACAACAGGAAGCCTCCGCGGCGACGTTAGTTGTTGCCTTGAAAGCTCAAGGTCTTCTAACCGAAGCCACAAATGTGTAGTTTGCTTCCTGTTGTTGACTTCCTTTGTTTCTATTTTTACATCCGAATATTCTACATCTTCTCACTTGATTTTACCGTACTGATGAGAGCTCAAGCTCGAAACACGTGTCTACGGTTGCACAACAATTGGAGGGCTATACCATCAGATCAATAATTGATCTACCATCAGATCAATAATTGATCTGAGGCTATACCCAATAACTTTTCTATTTATATATAGATATACAAACCCATACGGAAGGCATCGTGATGAAGTCAAATAAATAGTGTTCAGTGTCCTTGACGTGAAACGGCAATGCTCGAGAGTGGGTACGTCACGACGATTTGCAATGGCGCGAGAAAGAAGCCATTTTAATTTTTTCGACTTTAAATATATTTTTTACGATAAAAAAATTACAAAAAAAAAAGAAAATTGCCATTAGAGTTTTCACAAGATGCAGAGTCAGTCCATTAAAAATATTTTTAAAATTTCGTGTTCCCGCCTATTGAATTTTTTTACAGTATGGTGCAGGTAATGATTTGTTAATATAGGCAAATTTTTGTTTTGATAGGTGAGTCATATGAGACGTTGGGTCAGATGCTCTGCACATATACTCTTTGATTGTTGATAATTTTCAAGGATATTGTGGGGGTAGACTGAATGATTCACATGATAAAGGCTTGTTTATACCTTTGCAAATATGCGCAATTTTTTTGAGATTTGACTATTACGACGAAACAATGGGGTAAATGGTGAATCATCATGTAATTTCTGGGTTATGTAGTAATATCTAACCTCAAATACTGAAAAATTGCATTTTATGATTCATCATTAACAGCAATTTATGCGCCAAACGAGTTGAATCGCAAAAAATGCGAATATTCGAAAGGGTATAAACGAGCCTTATGAGTTCTAATCGTTTCATTCCGGTGCTTTGATAGCATGATACTACAAACGAATTTTATATTTATATTTTATAGTATCATGCTTTGATAGTGCGTTCTTAGCTTGATTTATCTAGATTAAATAGTTGAATGAAAAACGTGTTTCATTTAGCATACCCTAAAAGCTCAGAATTTTGAATAGAAGTTGTATGAGTCTGAAGTGATGTGGGAAAATTAATGAATAAAATAAAAAACTAAAATGGTAACTCCATATGTTCCAAAATAACTGAAATGTTATTCAACATTTTTAATGCAAAAATGATGAAATTGTTATAGAAATTATTCCGTAAAATTCACAAGTCTGATTTTATAATTTGTGTGTGTCAAATTTTACCAGTCGGAATTATCAAACATCATTTTATTTCAGGTGTTCTTCGAACATTTTTAATTTTAAAAATATCTGCATTTTAAAAAAGGTTTATGTAGGATGGCGTCAGTGGTCTGACCTCCAAGTCATGTCGTAACTTCAGTGATCTGGCCTCATGTCATGTCATAACTTGATTGAAACAATGGTACATCACAGGGTTCTTATGATAGGAAGGGGTTATGAAATGAGTGAGCATTTAGACAAGGGGAAGACTGAGGAAAGGGAGAGAATACGTCATTGGAGGGAAATTAAGGTGGCTATCCTGAAATTGGTAATTTTGGTTATATTTACGTCAATTTGCGAATAAATAAAGTTACTAAAGCCCGTGGCTCGAATGAATCACAATAAAATCATATGCATTTCTTGTGTTTTGTAGTTGTTAATTACTTGTTTGATATTGTAACAATACTCCTACATCATACCATGATGATACATTGTCGTTCCAGATATTCCTCAAGAATAAAACAGTAAAACAGCTATGGAATCAATTTTGGTAGTATTTTTCCATATTCCATATTTTTCCAGGATTTGTTCAAACCGTTTTAATAAAAGAGAAGTCAAGACAAAGGCTTAGGAAAAACGGTGAGATTAAACTGTTCTAATGATAAACAGAACTCGATATGATTTTGGATAGAAACTGTTGAAAGCCAATATTATTTTTGCTATGACATTACGATATAATGTTGTTGTTCGTTTTTAGTTATTCCTACGAAGACGTGTTGGTTAAAAATCTGGTTTGTCTACTGTGGAGATAGAGAGATACTTATTGCTAGAATCTGTACCCATGGCCGATCGTTTACCATCAAATAATGGTTTGTTCATTATATCCTATTCTTGGTGCTATGAAATACACCAAGAATAGAATATAACACAAATATGTTTCAATCACTTGCACGATTTTCAATTTACTCCCACCGATTGGTTTCGAATTCAATCCAACAAAATGGGATATTTTAGTGTAATTCAAATTTGGCGCCTCCAATTTCAGGATAGCCACCCTAATTTCCCTCCAATGACGAAAACGATATGCCCGACAAAATCGTTGACATTTCATAACCCCCCTATCAAGGAACCCTGGTACATCATTAAAATTAGGGTTTCTTGAAGAACCCTGCATTCATGATTGTAACTAATCACGATAGATGACATTCGCGTTTGGGTCCAATACCGATTGCTCATACAATCCCGAATGTGTACGTAACTACCGGAGCAGGTGTACTAAACAATTTGATCTCGTTGATTTCTGAGAAGATGACTATTGATTTAGATAGTGTAGACCTTACTACTCCTAGGCGCTTTCCAATTGAGAGCGTTCTACCCCTGAACTGAACCTGTACTAAATACATGTTATTTATGATTTTTCGTGGTCTGCGAGATCACTTCAGGTTCAACTCGTAGTAAATCGGAGCTAATCATTGGACAATTGGAAAATGGCTCCGGAGTGTTTTGTCTAGCATTGGCAGTTGAGTTTATATGAAAGTTTGTCGCGAAACCACAGATTAGATATGTTTTCTAATCTGTGGCGAAATCTCATCCTAAAACTTTGTATTGGGAAATCAAAATTAGATTCCAGCGCTAATGTGGCAAAAGGTCGAACTACTTTTATGTACATTGTGCCAACATCAGAACAGAATATTCACTATATGTACATGTGGTACATCCATCCCACTACATCATAATAAAGAGGATACTTTCCCATGTTTTCATACGGGATCTTCAAGATAAAGAAAGCAATATAGTCTCTAGAATATGTAAAGTTGGAGTAATTTTCACATAGTTTCAATAATAATAGGAGTGTTCTTTTATATTTCATCTCATCTCAATATGAGATGATGTGATATGATCTCAATTGACCAAAAATAGTCAAACAACCCAGTCAACACAAAATGATCTCAGAGATGGTAGTGGGATTCACATTCATGTTTCAGATCACACCAGTGAATCGCAAAGTGACTTCCATTATTATCGCATAAACGTCTATTCGGTGCCCCGTTGGTCATGTCGAGACATCAAAATGTGATGCAAAATGTGACTCGAAATTAGCCCAATGTAACATTCCATTTATACTTCGGAATCGAATGCACATTGAGACCCTTTCGATGTAACAATGTGAAATTGACTGGACTGGTACTTATTTAAAAATGCGCTTCACTTTCTGATTCACCTGTATGTTAGGAATAAAACAAAGCTCACCATGTTTCAACCTCAATATTATTATTCTTACTAATTAATTACTGTTCATATGGAATGGAATGCTAGAAAACAAATGCGTGAGTTGACTCCGTAGTATATACTTCTCACAAAAAAAATATCAAACTATGTCTGAATCATAAAAAAAACATTTTCAGAAATGTAGAAAAATCTATAATTCAACTCCAATCCTCTGGACAGCATTTTCTTCGCGGCGAAATCAGTAGGTACCTATCCTGAAAATGCCAAATTCTGTAAATCACTTAATTTACCTTTCTAAGTTTCTACTCACCGTTCCGGTCCTTGAAGAGATACAGTTATTATTGGTAGAAATTATAATTGGGCATTTGATTCAACTATTGAAATAAAAAGAAGCAAACAGAACACTACACACTATCAGAAGTACCTATAAAATATTTAAAGAATGGCGTCAACCAAATACAAATTCTACTTGACTCTCGACTCGACAAACACCTCTGACCATTTTGTGCCGTGATGGTGATGTCACGATCAATTTTGTTACCAACCTAATTCCTTTTATACCTACAAAATCGCAAAATGAAACCAAAATTCATGTTAATGTGCTTCGCAATTTTCTTCACATTTTATGCTCAAAGTGACACTAATGAGAAGAGAATTGTGATCAATTCATAACATTTGGCATCACTAAGTGGTAACAATGATGTCTAAATGCAACTCATTTTGTTACCATAACAATCAAGAAACCAACATCTCCTAGATGTTTGTGTTAACTGGGAAAACAGTGGAGAAATGAATAAAAATATAAGAATGATATTTCTATCCAGCGTGTGCTCGATCGGCAAGGGATGAAGGAGGTAAAAATCTCACCTGATCTCAATGCCAACTGAAATGAGCTGAGATTCTTGGTAAAAAGCCTAATGACTCGAACTTGAAGTACACATGAATTTTCTAATGGCAGAATGGTTTGTCTAGATACTGCTCCTTGACCTAACAATATGTCGTTAGCCCAAATGAAGCGTATTGATTGCGAAATAATTCGTTCCCGCTAGATGGCACTTAGAATTTAGGCTCGAAACAGTGAAGTGATCAGCTGACATATTTTATTACAGTCTCATTCAAATTCTGTAGATTTCGAAAGATAAAATATATTTAATAGTAATTTTCACATACACAGGCATTCGTCATAAAGGCCAATCAAATAAGGCGAATCCATCTTTAAGGCTGGTCATACTTTATGTACTTCCGTTTGTTTCTTGGTGTAGTGAACTACACTACATTTTGAATAAGTGCAGTTAACTGAAGGAATACTTAAATCGAGTGTACATTTCACCGATAGTAGTAGAGTGCTACACTTCCTATGCAAGCGAAAGTTTCCCTTACGGCCTTACGGACCCATTACAGACAGATTTTTGCAAACATTTTATTGGCATTTTAAGGGCACAAGTCAGATTTTTGGTTGATAATAAAAGATATAGAGCTGCCTTTTCTATAAGCATGACACATATTGTTGTGAAAGCTACATACCATTCCCTTTTGAAATAGTTTGTTGGTGAGGAGAAGCCAATTATTATTGTTCTGATATCCTGGAAGCAGCGGCGTCTCATCATTTATATAAGCAGTGAACAAGAAGAACATGATTTACAAGATAAGAGTAAAAAATGGAATCCATACCGTATTACGAGTAAAAACGAACATACCCAACAATGACTTCCCTTAGCATGATCCAGACTACGACGTAAAAGAACGAAGTGAGGTATGTTGCGATCAAGGACAAAATGTGCATCTCTATATCTTTTATTGCTCGAGTATACGTAAATTTTCTTCAATAAATCAGTAGATAGTTGTATTGCATTGAAGAATCGAAATCGAGGAAAAATGTGGGAGGCGTGAACTGTTCTGCGTCATCTCTATCAATTTCTTCCAAGTTTCATCATCAGCAATAAGTGAAACCTTGAAAATAAACAAATTTATAATTCTGTTATGTTTACGGCATGATATAGATAATTAATTGAATATTCATTCTGAATTGTACAGGAAAATTCATACACTAGATCCTAATCAATGTTGGCTTTGATTATTTTCAAATGAGTTTTTTGCAACATGATTATTCCTTTAGAAACGATCTATCCACCAGTAAGGTGAATAAACCCCATGAAAATTACACTGAACGAATTGTTTCAAATAAATTCAAGTAGAGTTTGAAATAAAATGGATTTAGTTAGCCTCAAATAACATTTGGAAAGAATATGTTCGAATCAATAGTAGTAATAGAAATAAAGGTTAAACATGAGAACTTACCTTTTGTGTATATTGCTTCTCTTGGTTTTGAAAACAAACAAAATCCTGTCCTTTCAAAAATATCAAGAGTCTTTTTATTCGTATTTTAGCAATTACTCAGAAAAGGAGAAAAATACAAATTAACCTGTAATGTATTTGCAATAACACGTAAATAAATCAATACGCTCTACTCGCCTGCCGTGGCTTGGTTGTGGTTTGATTGGCGTGAAAGGACTTTCAGGCAGCCATCATTTTAAAATTTTACCTAACTTTTAAAAAAAATTGCGAAAAATTAAGAACATTGGATGAGTAAATCCAATTGTTGAATCCATCATTTGAGTTTTTACAATTAACAAACGTATTTTATTAGTTCATCAATGAGCAGGAAACGTTTACTATCGTTATTCTTCCCACGAAGTGACTGCAAGCCCATAGACTATAGGATTATGCTGGAGTACGATTATGATCCATTACGTTATGACGCGTTACGAATTCTACCGAATACGACTACCATCACTGAAATATAAATATAACTGGAACGCCAATACGGGTATGTGCGCGAAGAATTTTTGTACCCCTCCTGGGCACTAAAATGTGAACTTATGCATCGCCGCAGTAGACGAAAATCATATCTTTGATTATCACAGAGACCGGTTAATGATAACGTACGTCCTTGATTGAATTTTTCCAGGAGCGGCTTTTGTTTCATTCCATTTCATTATACCTGGCTGACACCAATTGGCAATGGCACTTAATGATAATGACATTATGCATATAAGTATGGCTTGGCTTGTAGTATTTCTTTGTGTTTAGTTTCACTAGTGCGACGAGTGCAAATATATTTGCTTTGTGTCATTGTGTCTTTGTGTTTGTATTCGATTATATCATTGAATTTGGATTGTGGTTCTTGTAGAATAGTTGAAAATAATGGGGTTCTGTATGGTATTGCAATGCAAAAAAGCCGTAAAAATACCACTTTATTCTTTTTCAGGTATGTTTCACTTGTTATTATTCTCAGTTGTTCAGTACATGAAGGTATTAATGATAGGAACATTATAATAAGTTGTATACAAAGTTATTCTAGGAATTTTCTATCTTTTTTGTTATTCTCTAAAGGAATGAAATTTTTTTCATCTTACTTCATTATCCATTTCAGTTTAACTAAGAGAAGACATTGCTCATGGATGAAAGCCATTGGCAGAGATCCAAATAATGAAAAACTAAGCACTGGAAATTATATTTGTGAAGAATCGAGGAGGGCTGATTAGACCATCAGATGACATCATAAAAATAAGTATGTTCTGTGAAAAAAAAACTCCGGTTCATCTTGGATATTAATCAAAATAAAGTTCCACAAGAACAAACTTTTTTTAACGTTTTGATTCATAAATTATCCAATGAATTGTTGGCACTTAATATTTTTAAGTGCCTAGATAAGCATGTTCTTGACAATTCTTTTTTAGATAATCACAAGCTTAAGTTGATAAAGACATCTGTGGAAATTTATCTGAAAATAAAACATTCACATTGGGAGAAAACAAACCGAAGATATAAGAGGTCTTGCGATAAGGAAAAAGCTAAATAAATTGATTTTGTTTTCTCATCAATAACTCTTATTAATTAATAAATTAAGTAAGCAGCTTGTAGTATATAGTAGTTGATTTGTAAGTGATTTTGTTGAATAAATATATTTTGTACTTGATTTTGTATGTTTTCTGGGTTTTTTATATTTCAGATGATTGATCAGTGTTCTAGTTTTGCTCAGTCAATTGAATAAAGCTATTGGTATGATTACTTTGAAAATGGCATATCAGTCCCTATTTCATTGTCATCTCTCATCAAATTTTGAATATGAATAAGATGTATGATAACTAAAATTAATCCATGAACAAGAGAGATATTCACAAGTGGGAAAATCTGAATAGAATATTTATTATTTTTCCACGATTTTATATTTGTGGTGAATGAATTTTATGTTGATCTAAATCATCACAGATTCGTAATTACAAACACGTCTAAATATTACGGACCAAGCCGGTCCTGTTTAAAATATTAGTGCGCATGTTCACAAGTTCACTTTATTTCACTGGAATATAACCTTTATTGACATCTGCGCGAGGTTCAAATTGGTACACTTTTGAGAAATTGCTTTGGCGTTCCAGTTATATTTATATTTCAGTGAATACGATCGCTTGATGTTTTGATGCGTTGCTGTTATGATGGAATGATGTTGTGATGCATTGTGGTTATTCTGCAATGATATTTTGATGTTGTAGCGTTATGACGGGATTCATTGTGATAAAGTACGTTATGCTGATATATATTATGATGGATTACTTTATGATCCGTTACTTTATGCCACTGTACATTTCTATCTTGTACTAAATATGATCAATTGCGATTTCTACCGGTTATCGATATGATGGAGTAAATTTCTTCGATTTAAGATTTCTTTTCTGTACATTATGATGCATTGGGTGTCACCCCTGTAATCGAACGTCCTCTAGAATCCTGACCTTGTTTGAAATTGATATGACGAACCGTTTTTGAGTTATTATTTGACTCCAAATATGATCGCGCTCATGGCCTCTTATATCAGAATTCCAAGACTATTGTGATGATATGGCAATCTAGAAACATCGTGTTTCCTGATTATACCTAATCGAGTTTTAATGATAATGCTGCATGAGCATATCACTTTGCACATAAACTTTAAGCCTCTTCAATTTGACGCACTATCGAAACTTGATTATAATCAGGGAACCAGAATGTTTTTAGATTACCATATCTCCACAATAGTTTTGGAATTCTGATATAACTGTTAGATACGAACCAATGTAACAGAAAGCATCAGGTTTTGGCAAAAACCATATTTTTCAATTTATAGAGCCATCTGGGGCGGAGAAGATGAGGAAGTTTTGTCATTATCACCAAAATACAAATGTTCCACTACAGTCAAGCCATTCAAGAAAAAAAACCTTGATTTTTGTAAAGAGATCGGAAAGTATTCAAAAAATTGCAATTTCAATTTTTTTCGATTTATTGCTTAAAACTCTGTATGCGAGTAAGAAATTAAATTCCATGTAACTTTTTCATCTTACTTTTTTCGATATCTTGCCATCTTTCGTACCCACTTTTGGCCTAGCTATTCATGGTATTTTTTCCAATTTGCCGCCGTACTATAGAGGTCACGTGACACGTGTCAAAATTGATTTTTAGGTTATCGGACATGCACAAACTTTTCACTAGGAATATTTTTCCAATATTCTAAAAATAAACTTTTTCCCATACTTTCTGGCGGTCACTGTATGTAGTTATTAGCTGAAAACATAGAGATCAATTGAAAAGTAGATTTTCTATTGAAAAAAGATTAAAAGGAATCTATCGATTATTTGCAGAAGGTAATGAGTATCATACTACAAGTATAAAAAATATACTAATATACATGTCCTTCACTTCAAAACATACATTTGAATTCTGTGGGCTGAGCAATTCAAACCTTTAAAAAAAACATGAAGAGTGTAGAGACCAAGGAGACTAAAATTTAACAAGGAGGGTTTAATAATCTCTAGCCAATCAGAAACTTGTAGCATCGACGCGTCATAGTGACGTAGTTGAACATGAGTATAGAGTCGAACTGGAACCAAGCAACAAAACTGTCAGCAGTAACTCTCATATACCAAGAGCTAGTCCGTCACTGTCTATAGAGAACGGCGGCCATGACACGTCCTATTACGTCACATTTCGTCGCAAATGTTCTTTCATCTCTTTCTACTAGTATTCCCATTGTCTTATGGGAATCAAACACTCCTTAATTGTTAAATTTTAGTCTCCTTGTGTAGAGACCTCTGTAGTAGACTCTCAGGGGTCCGATTTTGTCAAAATCTCAGGGTTGGGTTGAACTGGATTGAAAATCGCCGGATAAATTTTAATGATATACTTTGCAGAACTGTTCACAATTAATAGCTTGAATAAAATGTGGGTGCAAGTAAAACTCGTGTTTTCCTTTGGAGCCCCAAACAAAATACTTAAATTGCGAAGTTCTATTCGAGACAATGGCCACAGAATTAGCTGCTATTTGTTGCTCAGGATCTCAGGAACGTGACCTTTTTGCAGAGATCCTTCTCAAATAATAAAATTAATTTTGAATGGTAGAATGGGTTGCGTCATTTATCTGATAATAACGCAACCCTGTGCTAAGACAACTAGTTTTCTTCAGACGGCTCTATAAGTTATGCTACCCAAAACGAATATGTCGACCGAGCACCACTAGACGGCCCAGCGATGCAGTTTCATTTCAAATATATTTCATATCATTTTGCATATTATCATTGTTTATAGAGAAATTGTTGTTACTTGTTATCAAAGCTGGACAATTCCATCGATTCGATATCAATTTACCAAGAAATACTAATCCTGTTACTGTTGTGACATCAGAAGTTACATTTCTAGGCGTCATCAATCAACACTTCAGTTCGCATCGATTCCGTGTGTCAATGTGAAGACTCGCAATTGATAATGAGCCTGGAACTAAAAAAAAAAATCGAAGAAGAAACAAAAATCTTTTTGGTAACATCAAGGGAAACTATAGAATGGGATCTTGAACAATGACCAACTGCCAACCCCACTTCCTGTACTTGAAATTCTCAAAGGCAACCCACTATTCGTCCCACATCAATGATGAAAAACTCTTGGAGAATGTTTTGTCTTTAGAGCCTAAAAAAATATGAAAACCTAAACGTTGGACTTCGTATATATCTGTTCTGTTTGTCGAATCGGATAACTCTTTTATTTGCGAAAATTTTCGGTAGGTCATCGTCTTCTTTTGGGATTCCAGCAAATTCCATTCATATATGATGAGGGAATTAAATTAATGATCTATATAAAATATATATTATAGTCTTTCCTTGAACATTAAAGTTGATTCAATGAGTTTGTGGGGGTCTCAAAAGACAACGCTCCCCTACCGAGAATGTTCGCAAATGAAAAAGTTATCTGACATAAAGAACAGATTTAAGAAGTATCAACGTTTAGGGTTTCATACATTTTTTTGTAGATCTGGGCCCGCAACATTTTTTGGTGTTATTACCCATAATAGGTAATATTTTCCCATGATTGCTATTGTACCATCACATGTTCTACCATATTATATCAGTGCAATTTTTGAACTATTTCAGTAACACATGTCTCCTTACACGTTTCAGATTGAAACTTCAATATCTGATCGAACAACCTATTCTTATTTTCGTTATCTGAAAATGGTATTACGAGCAAATTATTTCGTATTTTTACATTGAAATTATAGTAGACAAGGACATTTCAATCGTTAATCAATGGATGCATGGATGGAAATATTTCCTGCGGAAACTCGTTCAAATATTATCCACAAACGATTCTAATTGTTTATGCATTTAATGGGTGTGCCCCATTTGGACATGGGTAAACCAAATCGGCAGAGCTCTTCAGAGGCTACCTGATTTAATTGAAGTAGTCAGTACACTCCGATAGTCAGAAGCTACTCCTGACAATTGATAAAGCGGGCGAGATGACATTTTCAAACTCTTGACGACCTTGCCTACCAGATTTTTGAAAAGTCTGTGACTAAAAGGAAGTTTCATCTTGCCAGCTTGCCACCAACGACAGATGCAGCCTGGTATCACGTATTACCCACAAATAAAGTCAAAGTCAAAAATAGCTTTATTGTTTAAAAATATAAATTTAGGTAAAAATGCATGTCAAAAGAACATAAATAAAAACCTAGTAAAGGCACAATACCATTTCGTATTCACTTAAACACATATTTTTGTATATATGGGCCGTGGTGGTCGGCTGGTAAAAGCGTACGCCTCGCAAGCGTGGGGTCGTGGGTTCGATCTACCGATTCACCGGTCTCGTGCATGGCATCACACGTTAAAAGGTAAGAGCTGCGTCTTCCCTAGCTCACACAAGTCTCTCGAAGACTTCCGAGAGTTGCGCGTAGGGGTGCAATCGGTTGACGGAAATAACAATTTTAACAATTTAACAATATATATAAAAATATAAATACACAAGTTATTGGGTATAGCCCTCAAATTGTTGTGCAACCGTAGAAACGTGTTTCGAGCTTAAGCTCTCATCAGTACGGTAAAATCAAGTGCGAAGATGTACAACACTTGGATGTAAAGATAGAAACAAAGGAAGTCAACAATAACCCCTACTCTTTGCTATCACTCAAACAATTTGAATAGGGAAAGTATTAAGTGTGACTCATCATTAAAAAGGAAATTTCATAAGGAATTCAGCCATGTCAATTTTTGCCACCTAACTTTTTATTTTGGCGCCCTCTTGCGGGAAAAATAACTGTTCCGTATTCCAAATTATAATACTGGTTTTTTGCATTGACAAAAATATCATAATTGTAAATCCCCACATATCAATTTTGATTCGAATCGGACCAGAATTACAAATTTTTTTGCATTGACGAACAAATTATAATTTCCGATCTTGAAAACCACCACTTATCAATTTTGAATCGAATCGAACCTAAATTGCAAATCATGTCCGCCATTTTGGAGCCGCCATTTTGTTTTTTCTCTTAGAAAAATTCCATAATGCACTGTCACCGAATTTATGTCAAAATAGCTTGCAAATGCAGTATTATAATTTGGAATACGGAACAGTTATTTTTCCGTGTCTCGAAATGACGAAGGTATCATCCACGTAACGTAGCCACATGGTCGGTTTTAAATCAAAAGCATCAATTGCTTTCTCTTCAAAATGTTCCATAAAGAAGTTGGCTATCACTGGGCTGAGTGGACTTCCCATCGCCACGCCATCTACTTGCTCATAGAAGTTTCCATTCCATTGGAAGTAACTTCCCGTGAGACATGCCTTAAAGAGTACAACGAGGTAGCCGAGTGGAGCCGAGTGGGGCCAGGTAGCCGAGTGGTTAAAGCGACATGGTTTAATCACTTTGGATGCCAGTCGGCGATGGTTCAAACCACGGCGACTACAGAATTGTTTCTGATTGCCCGAGAAAGTGCTAGGAAACGCACGTAAAAATGTAAGACCTCGTTAATCCTTGGCTCGCACAAGTTTCGACTTTTGAGGGCTGCCGTTCGTAAGGGAACGACAGCTGGTTAACGGAAAAAACAAACAAACACAATGTCATTCAGGAACATGTTAGCTAGCCCTCAGAGAGTCTTCAAGAGGGACGTTGGTGAACAAGGACACCACATCGAAGCTGACCAGGATATCGCTCAGCTCAAACGTTATACCTTTAATTTTCCCAACGAAGTCTGTTGAATCCTTGACGTAGGACTTCGTTTTTCTCACATGAGGCTGGAGAAGCGAGGCTAAATGTTTCGCCAGGTGATACGTTGGCGAGCCTGGGGCACTGACTATTGGTCTCAGTGGTATGTTTGCTTTATGTACCTTAGGAAGCCCATAGAGCCTTGGCGGAACAGCTTTAGTTCTGAGTATGGTCCTCTGTATGGTTTCCGGCAATGAGGAAGATTTTATGAGTTTATTAGTATTCCTCAACCTTGCTTGTGTTGGGTCTCTTTTTAACTCGCTGTAGTGAGATGGATCGAGAAGTTCTTCAATTTTGCTGTTGTATTCTTCCGTTTTTAGAAGAACTGTGGCATTTCATTTGTCCGAAGGTAGAATGATGATACCCTCATCTGCGTTCAAGCTTTTCAAGGCTACAATCTCCCTTTTCGGTATATTGCATCTTGGGGGTCGTGCCTTGCGTAGACTGTTCGCTGTCACAATCCTGATTTCTTCCGCTTCCTCGTCTGTGTTGAGTACTGCAGCTGCAAAAGTGCTGCTTTGCAGTGCTCTTCTAACAATTGCTGTGGCCATCATGCTTAAATGTTCCTGATATCATTACAAACCACGATGACATTTCAACAATTCAACAATTGATCAGATGATCGCATAAGAAAATGAAGATATTGAACAATTCACTCTTGTTATAGAGAGTGAATGAACTGGCACTATAGATAGGCCCAAAAGATTAAGAGTCTAATGTTAAGGGTTAAGTTATAAAACCAAGGGTTAAGTTGTAAAACAGCATCAGCTGACACTTCGCCCTTTCATCTATGTCACACCATATCATTATGTATTAATTAATATTTTTTGCAAAATGAATAAAGACGATTTATTATTATTATTGTGGCAAAGCTGCCGGGCCTGAACTCTCACGCAAGCAGCATATGACCTTCGAAGGCGCTATGCACCGAGAGGAATCTGGACGATTCCAGGCTGTTCGAGAAATTTCATGAGCCTTCGGAGAAGTGAGCGTTGGATATAAAAAGAATTACGCAGCAGACAGACGGACAGTCAGTGAAGGGAAAGTCGAATATAAATAGTAGAGTGATTGTTATCATCCGACAGTCCATGGTCCTCTCCATGGTCCTCTCCAGTCGTGCTGGTGAAGAAGAAAGATGGATCAACACGCTTTTGCGTAGACTATCGTCAACTGAACAACGTGACGAAGAAAGACAGTTACCCTCTTCCGAGAATAGACGACACCCTAGACACGTTGGCCGGCTCCACGATTTTCTCGACCCTTGATCTGAAGAGTGGATACTGGCAGGTAGAACTGGCTCCAGAAGATAGAGAAAAGACAGCCTTCACCATCGGCTCAGGACTGTGGCATTTCACCGTTATGCCATTCGGGCTTTGTAATGCTCCAGCCACATTCGAAAGATTAATGGAGACGGTTCTGAAAGAGCTTTCATGGATTACGTGTCTGGTATATCTCGATGACATTATTGTAGTTGGCAAATCGTTCGAAGACCACGTTCAAAAGCTGGAGGAGGTATTCCTGCGACTGAGAAATTCTGGATTGAAGCTGAGCCCCAAGAAATGCCACCTATTCCAAAAAGAAGTACGTTACTTTGGCCCAGTTGTCTCTGGGCACGGAGTAGCAGTGGATGACGAGAAGATCAGAGCAGTGAAGGAGTGGCCTATTCCGAGAGACATACACCAACTACGTAGTTTCCTTGGTTTGTGCACATACTATGGCCGATATGTGCTGGGGTTCGCCAACATCGCTAAACCACTGACAAGGCTCACGGAAGGACAAACAAAGTTTCAGTGGTCCGAAGAATGCCAAGACTCGTTCAGGAAGCTGAAGGGGGCATTGATCAACGCACCGATTCTGAGTTATCCCCTTCCGAGTGGTAAATTCATTTTAGACACGGACGCCAGCAACGTGGGACTTGGAGCTGTCTTGTCCCAGATCCAGGATGGGCAAGAGAAGGTGATCGGATACTTCAGTAAAACTCTCAGTTAACCGGAGCGTAACTACTGCGTCACCAGACGAGAACTGTTGGCTGTTGTCAAGGGAGTAGAACACTTTTACAAATACGTGTACGGGAGAAGATTTCTGTTAAGGACCGACCATGCAGCCCTTAAATGGCTTCTACAGTTCAAAAATCCCGAGGGCCAAGTAGCACGTTGGATCTAAAGACTCCAAGAATTCGACTTCGAGATCGAACATCGAGCAGGAAGTGGCCACAAGAACGCAGATGCCCTGTCAAGGAGACCATGCCCAGACGACTGCTCACACTGCCGACGAGCAGAAGATAAGGAAGCCGCGATTTGTAGAACCACGGCAGTTGACAACAACTGGAATGACAACGAGGTCCAGAAAGACCAAGAAAGAGATCCAGATCTTGGTTTAGTCATCGGTTGGAAAAAGAGTAATCAAAGACCGACATGGCAGGAAATCGCAAGATATTCCCCAGCAATCAAATCCTACTGGACCCAATGGAACTCCCTTACTTTGGAAAATGGGGTCCTGAATCGTGTATTGGAGACCGAAGATGGTGGGGAGGACAGACGTCAGATAGTGGTTCCCAAGAATAGAAGACATGAAGTACTCCGAGAGATCCATGATGGATTTGCTGGAGGACATCTGGGTGTGACGAAGACCCTGCAGAAAGTAAGGCAACGGTTCTACTGGGTCAATTGTCAAGTTGATGTCAATGACTGGTGCAGAAAGTGTGCTTTTTGTGCTGCCAGCAATGGACCTCGGAAACAACCCAAGGCCCCGATGCGCCAGTATAACGTAGGTAGTCCATTCGAGAGAATCGCCATTGACATCGCCGGCCCGTTCCCCGTATCAGATCACGAAAATAAATACATCCTTGTGGCAATGGACTATTTCAGCAAGTGGGCCGAAGCCTATGCCCTGGCTAACCAGGAAGCCATCACCGTCGCGAACGTCTTGGTGAAAGAGTGGATATGTCGATTCGGTGTCCCCTTGGAGCTGCACTCGGACCAAGGCAGAAATTTCGAATCCAACCTGTTCCAAGAAATCTGCCAACTGCTGTACATCCGCAAGACGAGAACCACAGCTCTACATCCACAGTCCGATGGAATGGTTGAGCGGATGAACAGGACTATTAATCGCCACTTATCCAAGGTAGTCTCTGACCATCAAAGAGACTGGGACCAGTATCTTCATTTGTTCCTGATGGCCTACCGTTCCGCAGTACACGAGTCGACCGGCCAAACCCCTGCTAGTATCATAATGGGCCGAGAGCTGCGACTTCCCTGTGACCTAAAGTTTGGGACGCCACCAGGACAGGATACCGCGGGAGAGGACTACATCAGCAAACTTTGTCAGCGAATGGAAGACATCCACGAACGAGTCCGTTTGAACATCCAGAGTGCCAGCGACCGAATGAAAGCGACTTATGACATCAATGCCGATGCTGGAGGATTTCAGGTTGGTGACCTAGTTTGGCTGTACAACCCGATGCGTCGCCGGGGCCTGTCACCGAAATTACGGAATTCATGGGAAGGTCCGTACAAGATCATCAAGAGGATAAACGACCTGCTGTACCGAATCCACAAGCCACCCAGAGGTAAACCCAGGGTCGTTAATTTCAACAGGTTGGCCCCTTACGCTGGAAATCATGACCAAGTCCGCACCCTCAGACCACCAGAGGATGCAATGACGTTCCAGAAATTCATGTCCTTATACTAAAATGGACAGGAAGTGTCACACGGGGTAACTCGAGAGGAGCCACGGGACCTTTTCAAAGTGCCAGTCGATTACGCCCTAGCACACTGCGTCGCAGAAGATCTTCGAATGTCCAGGAGCATCGCTGTGGTGTTCTCCAAGAATTTCAGCAAACTCCAAACACTACGAAAACAGAATCCAGAAATTGGAGGTGTGCTACAACTGAAGAAGGGCTAGAGGAACATCTACTACCTGGTGACCAAGAAGCATTCCCAAGATAAACCGTCCTATGAAGATGTCTGGAGGAGCCTCACCCAACTCAGAGACACGATGGTGGAAAAGAATCTGGTGGACTTGGCAATCCCAAAATTATCCTGTGGTATTGATGGGCTGGATTGGAGAGTTATAAGAAGTATGTTGGAGACGATATTCCGATCCAGCGGCATCCAGATTTTGGTTTGCTGTAATCCTATTCCACGACCTCACATGAAGACTGTGGAGTGTTATTTCCATCGAACTGCACGATGCAAATATGGGGAGTCCTGCAAATATAGATACACTCCAAGGATGACATTTCTGGACGAAATATCTCTAAGAGGGGGGCAATGTGGCGAAGCTGTGGGCGATGCCGGGCCTGAACTCTCACGCAAGCCGCATATGACCTTCGAAGGCGCTATGCACCGAGAGGAATCTGGACGATTCCAGGCTGTTCGAGAAATTTCATGAGCCTTCGGAGAAGTGAGCGTTGGATATAAAAAGAATTACGCAGCAGACAGACGGACAGTCAGTGAAGGGAAAGTCGAATATAAATAGTAGAGTGATTGTTATCATTATATTTCATTAAATAAATTATTTTAGAGTGAATTAGAGTTTACATATACGACATTATTATTATAGTGTATGTATTTTTATACCAAAATTTTGTTTGCATGTACGCCATTATTATTTTCATTCTTTTATTTGTACCTATATATGATTATGGTCTTATTTGTAAGTTTTTATTCACTTGTCAATCATATGGCTAAAAAGTGTAGCTCATTTCGTCTTTAAAGTGAACTAAAATTAATGGTTAAGATGATGGACAGTGTTTTTGGGGGTTGCTTTTCTCAACTTTTGTGATTAGAAGGTCTGTAATCCGATAACTACCTAACTTACGGCAGAATTAGTGAAAAATATTGAAAAAATAAATTGTAGCAACTTTTGTGTTCTACGAAAACTATTCATATATTTTTGTAGGACGCCCAAGTAAAGAGATACTGAAGAAAAACGGAACAAAGTGACACAAAAATGGCCGTACTGACGCTCGCACAGGCTTGCCAAATTAGAAAACTTGTATTTTTAATAAGGGCCTGAGTACGTACAACATATCCAAAACTACATGACCTTTTGTAGTCTAGTCAACTTGTAACATTTTTAATTTTTTTTGTATAGTCTCCGAAAATTATGGTCATGTTGTCATTCGATTCGTAATGTCATGTAGAAAGTTTAAGGAAAGGTCCCAAAAGGGGCTCAAAAAAATTGCAAAAGTTATAAACAATTGAGTGCAAAAAAGGGAGGCTTTGTTTTTCTTTTGAATTTCTCGAAAAATATTAATGATTTTCGAAATGTTGAAAAAGATCTAAAAAGATCAGCAAATTTGTCGAAAAAAAGTTTCGACTCCCGAAAATGTACCTCCAGTATTTATAATTTTCACAGACACCTGAAAATAGATCCAAAAACGGGTAGTCTGGCTTCCGCGCGTTGCGTCACTCTGACACAACAACAACAAAAATCATTTTAACATATTAAATATGAATATTAAGGAATACAAAAATTCATGTACTTTTTTTTTGTTAAAATTGTTTTTTCCGTTAACCAGCTGTCGTCCCCTTACGAACGGCAGCCCTCAGAAGTCGAAACTTGTGCGAGCTAAGGATTAACGAGGTCTTACCTTTTTACGTGCGATTCCTAGCACTTTCTCGGACCATCAGTTCTGCAGTCGCTAGGGTTTGAACCTTTGACTGGCAGCCAAAAGTGCTTCAACCACTCGGCTACCTGGCCCCATGTACTATTGGGATACATGAAATAATAATAATCCGCGGTTAAAAAATTTTTATTTCAATTTCTCCATAAATTATGCATTTGTTAATTAACAAATTTTTCTAAGCTGAATGTTAAAATAAAAATCCCGATAATTATTGAACTAAAACGGTATGATTTTTTTCACTTTGTGAAGTTACTCTTAATAGGCCTAAAATTTTGATTTGCCTCTTTTTTATCAACAATTGAAAATAAAAAAATTGAAAAAGTAAATAAAGTTTTTTTAAATATCTTGAATGTTTCGATTTCTAAGGGTTTGAAGCTAAATGAAAATATCTTTTTTAAATTTTTTAACACCATTGTTTAAGAAATTGTTATAAACAAATACACTGTTTATGAGCAAATAATTTTTTTTGTGATACACAGTGTGTCTCACCTTCATATTTCATTGAGAATACAATAATTTGAAAAACTTTTCATTTCATATTATAGTAGGTACTCAGGAATACCTACCTTCATGTTGATGAAATATTCGTTTATCCATTTTCCACGGCTAACTATGACTAACTGAAAATTGAAAAAGTGGGGAAAACATATTAGGGATTTTTCATAAAAAAGTTAACATCAAATTCTGTTTCAGAGTGCCCTTAAACCCCCAGATCTCAATGCTTGAATCAATTGATTATACAGGATGTCATTTGTAGCTAGCAATATGATTAACTCTTTTTCATCAGTAATATTTGCTTAATTTTCAAAATTTCTTCATAATATTTAATTATTACTGGGAAAATTAACCAAATACTTACTAATTTTTCATGACAAACTGTGACCACTTGAACAGTGAAAAATTGGGAAAAAATATATAAATTTTTATTAGTATTTGTTTAGAACAATTTTTTAAACAATGGTAGTAAAAAATTTAAACAAATTATTTTCATTCAGCTTCAAACCCTTAGAAATCGAAACAATCAGGAATTTAAACAAAAAAAAATTATTTACATTTTTTAAATTTTTTTATTTTCAATTGTTAATAAAAAAGTGGAAAATCAAAATAATTTCACTCTGTGAAAAAATCCTAGCGTTTTAGTTCAATAATTATCGGGATTTTTATGTTAACATTCAGATTAGAAAAAATTGTTCATTAACAAATGCATAATTTATGGAGAAATTGGGATAAAAAATGTTTACCCGCGGATTATTGTTAATTGATGTATCATGAATTTTTCTATTCCTTGATATTCATATTTAATTTGTTAAAATGATTTTTGTTGTTGTTGTGTCAGAGTGACGCAACGCGCGCGGAAGCCAGACTTGCCCTTTTTGGCTCTATTTTCAGGTCTCTGTAAAAATTATAAATATTGAAGGTACAGTTTCGGGAGTCAGAACTTTTTCTTAACAGATCTTTTTTAACATTTCAAAAATCTTTAATATTTTTCGAGATAATAAAAAAACCAAAGCCCCGCTTTTTTTCCACTTAATTGTTTATAACTTTTGCAATTTGTCTCGGCCCCTGTTGGGACCTTTCCTTAAACTTTCTACATGACCATTATCGCGCGTCTAACATCGTGGCAGACGGTTTTTCAATTCTGAAAGTAATTGACCAGGTCTGCTATTGATATATTCTGTTCATTATAGTTTTAAAAGCTTATAATTATCACGGCAGACATTTTTTTTATAAAAATGGTACATGTTGACTAGACTATTGTGAGGTAAAATGTACTTGGCCTCTTCGCTAATAGTAGGAAAATAAAGTGTTATGGTGAAACCATTCTTCAAATTATTACAGATATGGGTTCATCTTCCATAATATGGAATCATAGCCTGAGTGGAGCACAGAAGCACAGAACATACACCCATCCTAGAAGTAGTGCAAAAGCGGTTGCTGAAAATAGTATACAAACCTTGGTGATATGATATGGTTTCACTGAACAAGTACTTGACAAACATACATTTGTCAATATCGACCATTCGAATAGTATAGTCTAAGAGACAGTGGCCGGCTAATACCTGTACATAACTGACCACCAGACCTGTACAGTGACTCCCATATACCTTTCACCTTTCACTAAGACCACCAAGGATGGTGCTCAGGTGCGACAGGTCTACCAAAATTTGACAATTGTAAATGTGTTTGACCCATAGAAATATATAATATGTACTTATTCTAGAATGCTAATCTCATATGTCAAAAGTGTTTTAAAAAGTTCAGATTAGTCCGCAATGCGCATGTGCGTCATTAGTGTTTTTTTAACAGGTCCGGTTTTAGTGAAATATTATGGTACTGGTGAAGATTAACAAACGTTGTTAATTCTGAATATCGGGGAATAAGGTATTGGAAAACTCAATGTACTTATACCTGCTATTTAGCCTTTTTGAATAAATCTTTTCACATATTTATTATCCCAAATATACAGCAAAGGCCATCAGAAAGTAGAGTACATACTGTTATTATCATTATTTATCGTCTTGAAGCAACTCATTGATTTTTGGTATCGCAATCACTTTTCACCTGTACATAAACTCAACAAAAAACTACGGAATCCCCAAGTAGTCATTACGAATTTCAAGCAGGCACTAGATTAGAAAATAGATTGAAAGTACAAGAAACTATGAAAATTGATTTCAGCTGATATTATGAATAATTTCAACTTAAATTTGTAATTATAAAATTGGATACGTCCATATTATATAGAAGCTCAAGGTTTTCTTTTTATCGAACGATTCATGTCAAACTATGTAATTGCATTTAATTTTAATTAAAATAATTTGACATGCTATTTCTACGATGATTTCTGGTTGTGTGAAAAAGTGAGACCAGAAGCATTTTTCTTATCATCAAAGAAAAGCACTCTTTTAAGTTTAATACTTTTTGTAGGAATTAAGAACTAGTTCAAGAATGTTCAAACTTAATATAAGCGGTGTGGCTATAATACTTGAAATTTGTTTGCAAAAAGTTGTATCACTCGCCATGCTTACGCAGACACAGTGTTGGTACGGCATTAGGTTTCAAATGATTCTATTGCCTTTTTTACATAAATCTTCATGAGGAAAATGTCTGCCACAAATTACAATATTCTCAATCGAATGTTCTGCATTGGGGCCTCTTCCTAAAGACATTAACCAGAATCATGCCTTTTGAGTAAAGCTATAATAATAATAAGCTATTTTGTTTTGCTATTTTGAGCAAAGCATAGGTATATAAAAATGTCATTATCTACCATAAATAATTCATTTCAGGTATTTTTCCTTTACTTCCACACTACAACACTAAACAGTTCATTTTTTATCTGTAGGAAGAAACGGTTTTATTAGAAAATATCTTAGAGGAACAAGATTAATGCAAATTCACAAATTATGAAAGAATCAACGACAACAAATACTACACAAAACGACAAGATAAAATCTGAAATTCTATAAGCCGTCTCTGATCTCTGTCAAGAGTGACATATCATAGTGACAAGTCTTCCTGTTGATGAAAAAGCACTGTTGCACGGTCATTATAATTACAGCAAGACAGGGTACATTATTGTATTAAATAAGTTTCTTTCGCGCCTAAAATTCGGAGGAATCTATCTCTAAAAGGTTATTTCGGTTTGAAAAGGTCCTGAATGCGCTGACAAATTTCTCTCTTTCAAATGACATGGGTTTTATTGCCTCATCATGACACAAAACTCTGAATTGGAATACCAAATGATTTTCAAACTTGGCAACGATCTACCCAAACAACACCGACGAGCATGCGCACAATCGTAAACGGGTCACATACGCGGCATGCTTTTCGCCGAGAAAATTGGCAGGATAAGCATTCTAGAGTGAGTATATAATATATATTTCTACGATTTGACCACGTTCGTCATTTGGAAATTTTAAAATATATTTTTATTAAAAAAAAAAACAGTGGCAGACCATTATCGCGCGTCTAACATCGTGGCAGACGGTTTTTCAATTCTGAAAGTAATTGACCAGGTCTGCTATTGATATATTCTGTTCATTATAGTTTTAAAAGCTTATAATTATCACGGCAGACGTTTTTACTGTGTAAACACATCAGCAGACAATAAAATCTTAACTACTGCCCAACCGAGTATGTTAAAATTGTTATTGTTAAAATTTTTATTTCCGTCAACCGATTGCACCCCTACGCGCAACCCTCGGAAGTCTTCGAGAGACTTGTGTGAGCTAGGCAAGACGCAGCCCTTACCTTTTAACGTGTGATGCCATGCACGAGACCGGTGAATCGGTGCATCGAACCCACGATCCCACGCCTGCGAGGCGAACGCTTTACCAGCCGACCACCACGGCCCATGTACATTACGCATTCTTTCTTTCTTTTATTTAATCTGCTTGTAATTGAATTTATTGATGTATTTATAAAGATTGACATTTTTATAGAAATTAACATATTTACTCCTGCAAGATGGATGATAGGAAATATAGATCCATTACGAAGCAATAGTATAATATAATATCAAGGTATAAAATTACAAAAAATTATAATTGAAATCGTAATTTTTTTTTAATTTGTCCAAGTCATTATTTAAAAGTGTCAAGTGGATATAAAAAGTCATTTATGCCAATATAAACAATACATATCTATAGACAAATCCGTTTTGAACATTCACACATCACCTTAGGAGTCATTTTCATCGTTGTATGACTGGTCTTCATCATCCACTGAGTCGGTTTCTGTAAAAATAAAATTTAAATTTGTAAATTGATCCAAACATGTACAATGCAGAATTTATTATTATCAACTTACTAGGAACACTGTTGATCAACTCGCTAGAAAACATGGAAGTTGATCTCCTCCGAACCACAATTGAAGACAAATGAGTTATTGAATAGAATAGAATATCTGTTTATTGTTCAGTTAGTTAAACAGTGTGTAAATGAGATGAGATAATATATTTCCAATAAACATAGATTGACTCCAAAAGTCGGAACTTGTGTGGAGTATGTACAATGCAGTCCTTGAGAATAACTAACATAGTAAAATTGTATACTTATAGTAAAAGGTGAATAAAATAAGACAAAGTATCTTGTTGGGGTATAAAATTGACAAAAAATCTAGGCTAGATATAAAGGTCGAGATAGTTAGTGTATAGATAAAAAAAATTGGGAAAACTTAATTGTAAATATATGCACACAGGGAAAAATGTATGCTTATGTTAAAAAATAATTTAAAAATTACTAAATGTGTAAGGGTATAAAATTGATAAATAATCTAAGCTAGGGATAAAAGTCGAGATAGTGTATAAATAAAAAAAAATATTGTGAAACTACTTATGTTAGAAAGTAATTGATAGAGAATGAAATTGATAAACAATCTAAGATACAGATGAAGGACGAGATAATTCAATAATAAATCAATCAATCAATCAAAATATCCTTTATTGTCTGAAGATTTACATCTTATTGACAAAGTCTTGTAAAAATATAAATTAAATAAAATTAAGTATATGTTTATAAAACACAACAATTAATGTATAGTTAAAGAATAACATATATTTAAAGTAGATCAAATATTTAAATTGAAGGATCACTCATGTTTTTATTGAGGTAATCTTGGACATCATAAAATACTTCTTCCATAAGAAAATGTTTCACCGATTTTCTGAATAAAGTGATGGAATCAATGATTTTGACACTTGCTGGAAGATGGTTATACAATTTAGCAGCATTGTAAATTATTGAGCTTTTTATCAAGTTGGAAGATGGAATGGGTAATTTTAAGTTGTTACTATGTACCAGACACACACGGTTTCAAGAATAAAGAGAGATGGAATCGTAAGGAGTTTCTGCTTTTTGAATAACTCTTTACAGGATACTCGAGGTTTAACTCCGCAAATATAGCGAACAGCACGTTTCTGAAATCATGTTGAAACGCTTTTTGTTGCAGGTTCCCCAGAAAGGGATACCATACCTGACATGTGACTCAAATAGTGCGTGATAAACTACTTTCGCAGTTGTCTCACTCAATTCGTTTGAAATAACACCCTGAGGACAGCTTTTTACTCAGAAAGCAAATATGATGTTCAAAATTGAGGTTACTTGTCTAAGTGAATCCCTAGGAAGGTGTTGATATTGTTAGCTGAAATAATATCATTCCCATGGGAATGTCTGGTATACTGCATTGAAGTGACAAAAGATTAGTTTTGTTAGTGTTGAACGAAAGCCGATTCGCATTACACCACTTTCTCACAGCAGTTATGTCCCGAGACATTGTGCTAAAAAGATTGTTTGAATTCTGATCACGCCACTGGATCGTTGTGTGGTCTGCAAAAACAGTTAATACACCCTCAGTCTTATTGAAATATAACAAAAACAGGATAGGTGCAAGCACAGACCCTTGTGGTACACCATGTTTAATTAAACCAATAACGGAATAGCTATTAGCTTTTACAATTTGAGTTCGTTGAATCAAATAAGACTCAAACCAGTCATGCCTTTTGTCTCTGAACCCGTAATGATGGAGCTTACGCAGCAGTATTTGGTGAGATTAACACAGTCAAATGCTTTTGACAGATCACAAAATACTGCAGCGCACGCTTCTTTCGAATTCAGATTTGAATATAAATTCTTTAAAAACTGAAAAATAGTATATTCAGTGCTTTTGCTAGGTCGAAGAACAAATTGCTGAGGATGTAGAATTTTGTGGAGTGCCAAGAAGTCCAACAATCTATTCTTCACCAACCAGTTTTTCGATTAATTTTCCCAGGGTTGGAATCAACGAGATTGGTAGGAAATTGGATGGATCGGTAGGGTCACCACCCTAACAAAGAGGGATACTGGTTTTAAAAATTGGTAAATTTTGGAAGATTTTTATAGAAACATTGTCAATACCACTGGAAGTTTTGTTTTTTACTTGATTTATTGCATCCATTACTTCCTTGAGATTTGTCTCGTGTAAAACAAATGTTTCTGGAACGTAAGTTCCATTCAGATAAACCAGTGGGTCTGCAGCATCTTTGATATTTTCAGTCAGTCTCTCGGATATGCCACAGTAAAAGTGTATTGGAATCCGGTGTTTTATTTGATTTGATGTTATTTTTTCCCCTAAACTCATTTACAACCCGCCAAGTTTCTTTGATAGTGTTATTACTTTTAGATATTCTGTTGTGGAAATAATTCTTTTTGGCAGCCCTAACAACACCTCTATAAATTCTTCTATATTTAATGTAATGGTTATTGAAGGCAGTATCATTAGAGTATTTTCTAATATAATGAAGGCTTCTCAGATTTCTTGCAGATGTACGGATTCCTTCGGTTAACCAGACTTTTTTGTTTTTATTTTTGTTTCTCATTTTCTGAATAGGAGAGGAGGATTCAAAACAGTGAGAAAGTATTATATAAAAAGAAAAGAACGGATCGTTAGAGTACAACACCGCATTCCATTCTGTGCTCAGACATTTGGTGTAAAATTGATCATAATTGGTTTTGCTGAATAATCTTCCATATTTAAATTTACATTCAACATTTTCGCAGAAAACTCTTACATTACAGTGGACGGCTTCATGATCAGAAATGTTTGCTGAGATAACCGAGCAAGTTACATTCTCTTCACTTGAATTGGTGCAAATATAATCGATTTTGCTTTCCGAAAATTGTGAAATACTGGTTGGCCATTTGTATGCATGGATAGATTGAATGTTCCAAGTAAATTCTGCCCAAAATAACCATTGCCTTAGGTGGTATTTTGAAAAGAAGTTGTTTTTTTAATAAAAAACCATCTGTGGATATGTGCTAGGTGATCTGTATATACATAGCACAAATAGATTAGCTTTACTAGCGTAGGCTAAGGAAAACTCAAATTGTTTTTCATCAATAATATTGTTATATTTATGAATAGCAGCAAATTGTAGCGAGGTTAATGCATCATTATGAATAAGCATTGAAGTACCCACACACTTGAACTCAGTTCTACAAAAAATAGAGACTACAGTGTAGTTTGGAACATGTATAGGTTGAGCATTTTTTAGCCAATGTTCAGTTATAAAAATAACGTGAGGAAATTTCTGGCTTTCAAGAAGTATATATAAATCATCTACTTTATTTTGAATGGATTGAACATTGGGTTTCAAAACCGAGACTATGTGGTCGTTTTTTGGAGACGTGAATCGTCTAAAAAATCGTTTTGAATATAATATTCAAATACCTAGTTACAATCGTTTTGTTCACTTTTTGAGTATGCCTCATTGAGTTCTGATTTGTCAGTATTTGGGGATTCTTTACAAGTTTTGGTGAAGCTATTTTTTGATACAGTTTTGATAACAATATTGTTCCTTGATTTTATAGAAAAAAAGTGAATCAGGTTGTTGTACACATCATAATGGGTACGAACATATTTTGATCCTGGGTAGACAACCAGAGATGTGCTCCTAGTATTATTTCTAAAATACTTTATTATATTTCTCAGAATATTTTCATCCAGAATTGAGTTGAATTCAGGCAAAAACAATAAATTTGTTGTTCTGCTCAGACCCAGAATATTTTTCATAGCTGAATTTAAAGTCTTCGAGTTACTTATATTAGTATTGAAGAGCACAATTACTAAGTCATCCTCATGTTTCATTGAAAATATTTTTTGTAAGCTCAGAAAGTTCTACAGTAGGTTTGATAAATTCATGTATCTCAAAATCTTTGACATAATTTATGGTCTTCAATACTTTAGTAAATCCTAAGCCATATTGGTCTCCATAAATATGGATTTTTCTCTTTTCAGTATAAGTAGCGTCGTGTTTATTTCTTTGAGGATTCGTTGGATGTACACTTTTGTTATCTGCTATACACATTTGATTTGATGTATTTGATATGTTCAGAAGCTCACTTCCCAAATTTATGTAATTTCTGTTATCTTTCGATGAGGTCTCTGTTTCATCATTTACCTCCATGACATCAAGTTTGGGTGATCCTTCAGTTCTAACACGGGACGAATTGCTGGGAATAATATTATTTTCCATAACATCAACACGGAAGGGTGGAAAGTGTTTCTCATTTTTATCATTTGGCTGACTCTTTTTCTTTTCATTTTCAGTATTAATTTTGATTTTTTTTAAATCACATTTTTCAAAATCAGTAGTGTTCTTTGATTTCGTTTTTTTTTTACCTTCAGTGTTTGAAAAACTCAGTTGTAAATATATACACAGAGGGAAAATAACATTGTTCGATAATATTTTGAATGGATTCACGTGTTTGGGACATGATGAATGTTTTAAGTTCTTTTTTGAATTTTGAAGGGGAAATAATATTTTTAATTACTTCAGGTAAGAATTTTCAGAGCTTCGGACTGAGGTAATTGACACTTTTTTGTCCTATGATTTTAGACATGAGCGGAGTT
This sequence comes from Chrysolina oricalcia, assembly GCA_944452925.2. NCBI lineage: Eukaryota > Metazoa > Arthropoda > Insecta > Coleoptera > Chrysomelidae > Chrysolina > Chrysolina oricalcia. Next base: position 26,839,225 of record OX101809.2, read on the forward strand.
ACGTAATACCGGTATCTGGTATTAAAATTATGTTGATTTTTTGTAAGTTAGATTGAGATTTATGTTGTTTAATATTACAATAAAAGAAGAACAATTGCCTTGGATCCAAAAGTTGAGTTTCTAGAAAAAGTTCGTCTGACGGATGGTCTTCCAGAAAATTGTTTTTAAAATACTTTTCTGGGATGACTCTAGTATTTTAAGTATTGTTTTTCCAACTCCGCCCCAAGACATTATTCCATACGGAATATGAGATTCTACTAGAGAATAATATAGTATCTCCAGTTGTGTAACATTCAGTGTGTCTCTGAGAATTTTGAACTTGAACATGATGTGTTGGATTTTTTTTATGATAAAATTTATGTATTTCTCCCATCTAAGATGTCTGTAATTATTCCAAGATATTTTATTTCCACACATGGTTTTATAATCAGGTTTTTGTCTATCTGCAAATTATGAATGTTTGGAGAGGATGCGTCATTCGTGTAAAATGGTAAATAAAAAGTCTTGTAGTCAGGTAATCAGCCTGTGATCAGCAGTAGATATGTAAAAACTGCCATAAAAACGACTCAAGCACTGAATAAAATGACTGAAATACAAAACCTGACATCAACACCAAATGATGACGGCTGGCAGCGTCAGAAGCGTCGTCGTAATAAAAGATTTGTAATAGGAGACAGCAGTGAGTGCAGTGATGAGCTACAAACTGTGCCCAAGTATGTGTCCCTTCATGTCACTCGTATGGACCCAAAAACAAAACCCGAAAATCTGAAAAAAACGCTGGAAAAGGAGTTCCCAGAAGTCATTTGTGAAGGACATAACTCCAAACACCCGGAGATATATTCATCTTTCAAGGTAACAATTAGTCAGGAACACTTCAAGAAAGCCTGGAGGAGGGACCTTTGGCCCAAGGGATCACTAGTTTCACAGTTTTTAATGAAAAGAGGGGTACCATTACAGACATAGATGCGAATGGACCCCTCCAAGTAAATCCTTCAAACAATATGCCTCAACAAATATTAAATAACAACAATAAAAATAATACTAAGTTGTATACAGCAGATATTTTATGCATAGGTGAACACTGGTGCAAAAAAGATGAACTACAACTTATAAAGATCAAAGACTTTAGTTTATGTGCAGAATATTGCAGGGTATCCCAAAATCATGGTGGGGTATGTATTTTTGCACGCAAAGGCCTTAATATTAATATTAGTAAACTCTCCTATGATAGGAGTGTTGAAAAAAAATTTGAAGCATGTCTCTTACAAAGAATTCAGTTAAAAATAATAATCTATACATTATTTGTATCTATCGAACACCAGATAGCCCTATAAAAGAATTTTTGAATGAACTTGGTACCCTTCTATTCAAATTATATAATAAAAAGGATGACTTTGTAATATGCGGAGATGTTAACATAAATCTCCTTGAAAATACTCATGCAAAAAATGATTTAATACACTTACTCCTAGAATATGATATAAAACCGCATGTTAACCAACCAACAAGAGTCACTCGCTCCAGCTCAACCTGTATTGATAACATATTTTCAAATATGAATAGTTGTGAATCAGTTTGTGTCAAACCTGTATTCTATTCCGACCATATGTACCAACAGTGTATTTTTGAGTTTGTAGGCTTAGGATTAGAAGGCACAACAAAATTCACATATAAAAGAATCCTCAATGATGCAAACATGCAAAGTTTCTAAAATGCTATCTTACTCGAGAATTGGGTAGACATGTATAGTGGGGTTAGCTTCCAAAACAAGTTCTCCGCTTTTTACAGTACACTGCTCTACCACTACAACTGTCATTTTCCAGTTAGAAGAATAAAAGAAAAAACAGGAGCAAAAAAATGGTTTTCAACTGAAATAAAGGAACTCCATAATCTGCTCTGTGAAATGAAATCAATTGAAAAACGCCTGAACAGTGAGATGTACACTAAGAGGTACAAGGATTTGTTAAAACTGTATAAAAAAAACAGCATTTCAAAACATAAAAAACAAAAAAACTGCGCGCGGCTGCAGAACGCGGAGAACTTGTCTAAGGGTTGATTTAGTCAACATTAGTATAAGCATTATCATAAACATAACGGTAACATCAAAGGTTTTTAGCATAAACTTAACATTGTTGTATAAATGGCGCCATTTGATGTAATAGATTCAACTTTCGTTTTTAACATATGTTTAAGCACAATTTTAAAATGATGTTGACTAAATGCACCTCAAGGAAACCTGGAAAATAATCAATGAAGAAAGGAATAAGGTAGACTCTATGATGCCCTCTAAAATATGTGATACTACTGGGAATGTTATTACCAACCTCAAGGATATGTGTAACTTATTTAATGATAGCTTCCTAGACATCTCTCAAAACTCTATTAAGCCTCGATTTCAAAAAATTAAACTTCACAACCATGGTCCCTCTAGTTTTTTTATGAGTGCGGTTTCCCCCTTAGAGGTGAGAAATCTACTTAAAAAGACATCCCATAAGCCTTCTGCCGGTATAGACGAAATACATGGTAAAGCAATAAGACTGGTCATAGAACTTATATGCCAACCCCTAGCATATCTTATTAATGAGTCATTTATAAATGGACAATTTCCAGAACACATAAAAACATCCAAATGCATACCAATTTTTAAAAACAAGGGGTCCAAATCAGATATAATAAACAGTATCAGTATGTGTTCAAAGTCAAATCTCAAAAATCTTCGAACAATGCTACGCTCAACGTTTAGCGGAATTCCTAGAAAAATATAAAATTCTTAACGACTCTCAACATGGTTTCCGTACAAAAAAGTCAACAAATACTGAAATTCTAGACTCTCTAGAATTTATCTATAATGCTCTGAATAATAAAGAATCAACATTGGGTCTGTTCTACGACCTAAGCAGAGCATTTGATATGATAAACCATAAACTTCTGTTGGATAAACTTTATGCATGTGGTGTCCGGGGTACTGCTTATGAGTGGGCAGCGTCATATTTACAAAATAGAAAACAAACAGTGGTGATAAATGGTGTGAAGTCATATACAGGGCAAAGCGACCTTGGTGTCCCGCAGGGCTCTATACTTGGACCTATATTTTTTATTATCTTTGTTAACGATATTCAGAGCTCATGTGGGAGCATGGGTCGCCTTGTACTGTATGCAGACGACACCAAAATCTTGCTAAATAACCTGAATATTGATGAGTTGATAGCAAAGGCCAATAACACTTCTCAGTGGTTTAGCAGCTATTGCACAGATAATGGACTGGTACTGAATAGTAGTAAAACGGTATATATGCAGTTTTTTCCAAAAAATATATCTCGTGACTATAACCCTTTGATTAGAGTTAATAATAATTCTATCAAAAGTGTGTCAGAATTCAAATTTCTTGGACTATACATCGACTCGAAACTTACCTGGGAAAAACATATAGATACCCTATGCCCAAAGGTGAGCTCTCTATGTTTGTTACTCAGACGGTTGCGTGACAGTGTTGACGAACAAACAATGAAACTTGTATACTTCTTCAGATGTAGTTCAATGTCCAGCGTGGCTTTTGCCGGGGAAGTAGTTGTTTTCTGTTAGATATTACAAAAAAGTAACTTCAATTTTATCGTAGGGTTTTTCCATTTCCAGAGGAGTCATGTATTGATTCAATTTTCAATTGAGAATGTTTCTCTTTAAAACATAAATCCCTTCCAAGAGAGGTTATCTTGTACGATGGAAAATAGCGACTAAATCCAACTTTCAGTCGTAGATGATTCCACAACTGACTTTATGAACATCCTGTTCATATTTTCAATGAAATCAACTCTCGAATGTTGTTGGTACAACCAAAGAATATCTACAATAGTTCAGTATTGTAGATATTCTTTGGTACAACCACCGTACATAGGTGACCAGAAGTACATTCGCTTACAGACGGGTCCTATGATGCGGGTTAGGATTTTATTTTTTTTCTGGCAAGAGGGGTCAGCTGAAAGCTCTTCTGTCTCACTTGGTCTTACGTACGGTGTTCGGATCTCAGAAAGATTTTGTTGATGCGGAGGTCGGCTTATAGTAAAATTCGAGGTGGGGATGTCGATCCAAAGATGGCGGCGGCGAGTGACCTTTTTTTTTTTTATTTGTGATGAGGTGGAGGAAATCTTTTATAGAGAGGAAAGGAGCCTCCGGCTCAAGACTCCAGACCTACTGTGATACTCCACTGGTCACAGGGTTACTCACTAAAACCTCCACCTCTAGGCCCGTCAGGTTGTTGCCCCCGGTGACACTTAGGCTTATTGGCCCATTGTATCTTGCCTGTGTGTGCCTTTCACAGTACCCAATCCAGTAATTTCGTGCCTTGTACGAGTTTGTACAAGTCCTTTACTGGGTGCGATCTGTATAGTTCTGGATCGCCAGATGGCTGCCCGAAGATTGCCTGTCTTTTGCGGTCTAGTGCCTCGCAACAGCACAGTATGTGTGTCACTGTTTCTGGATCCTTACCACATAGTCTGCAGGTCAGGTCTCCATTATACAGTCCCATTTTGTTGAGGTGCTCCTTCACTGTTGCATGACCAGTCAGGAGTCCCGTAACGATTCTAAGCTGGCTCCTGTTCATCGCCAACAGGTCTGCCGTTCTTTTCTGGCACGGTCCTTTAATGTATTTCTTCCCGTGTTTGTTTCCTGGTATGCTTTCCCAGTAGTTTTTGTGACTGTCCCCAATCCACTCTCTTACAGACGCTCTTACCGTGCACTTCGATTTTGTTGATGCGGAGGTCGGCTTAGCGTAAAATTCGAGGTGAGGATGTCGATCCAAAGATGGCGGCGAGTGACCTTACTTCTGTTTACTTATGTACGGTGGTACAACTCACTCATTCACGGTGGTATTGAACTTGCTAAAGTTTTCATTGACGCAAGTAGCTGCTGACAAACAGTTGAAACCTTCCATCATTCACGTCCTTAGATTTTTTCGGCATTATACATCTGGCACGTGAACTGTTGAATAATGTTGAACAATTCTTGAAAACTGGTCCTGTTGTAACTGTTAAATCTGGTTCACCAAGAGTAGCAAAATCTTGTTGAAAATCAACACTCTTTTTCAACAAGGTGAAAGTTCTTTTTTCCTTTATTGAAGAGAGCCGGATTAAGATCAAATCCGGTGACAGCGTAAAAAACTGTTGGCTAATAATTCACCTAGCTGTTCGTGAATGTTTGTAATATCAATATATCTTTCATTATTTCCTGTCCCAATCAGTATCCAGACATGAGAAGCAGAATTCTTTAATTGAGACATGGTACCATCATTACAATTAAAATATCAGTATCGTGGTGGTCGTGCAGGTAGAGCTTTCGCCACTCAAGCAGAGGGTCCTGGGTTTAATTTCGAGCATGGTCATTGGTCTCGTACATCCCTGCCAAAAATATCACATATGATCTCATAAAAAAATATAGACGAATTATGAGAATTTATAAGGATCTACGTGGAAAGTCTGTAACCTACACGTACGTAATCCCTAGCACATCCACTTTTTGGAAGTATGTATGAGGATTTATAAGTAGGTGTAATTTATAAGCATACCCGAATACATGTCATACGAGTTTGTATCAGGCAGTGGTTGTTTGAGGGGACTATGAGATTCGATGAGGTATTCCACTTTCAATCACAACGATATTATATGCTCATTCACAAGCTTGTCAACGTATGAGAAATGTGTGGAAATTCACAATTACTATAATCTTATTTGATATCGTATGAAGAAAGTGGATTCAGTATTCGATGATCTGTATCAGAAATTCCTTATCCAATTTTATTGGGTACCTTGTGGAAAAAGTGGGATCATGATGTGATGTTTTGGATCAGGAATTCCTTATCTAAATTTATGCGATTCCTATAAGTTTTCATACAACTCAAAATCACTGAGAATTCACCAGTGTCGATAAGAAAACAAGGATACAGAGTATAAGCGTTTGTTTTAGGCAATAGTGGTGGAAAGAGACTATATACACGATTCAATGAGGTATTCCAATTTCAAACAAAATAATGTTTTATCCTCATTCAAAATCTTGAGAACCTATGTGTTGAAATACATATTTTATAATCTCATTCGGTATAGTATAAAAAAGTGTGTTCAGGACTTGATGCTCCAATCTGTATCCTCTGTATCCTATGAGATTTCATGAGATCCGACAGTAGGAACATTACGAAACCAAATGGAATATTCTAAACAAAATATTTTCGAGAATATTCGAATAGATTATTATTATCATATCATGCCAGAATATTTCAAAATTATTTCAGAAAGATCAACACAAGATCAACGAAATGCAACATTCCAGGAAAATCTTTCTAGAATATTGCTGAAATATTCGAATAGATTATTATTTATCATATCACTCCAGATTTCCAAAACATATCAGAAGAATCATAATGTACCTACCCTAGGTTATTTTATCTACGCCTACAAATAATGAGATATATTTCAAAATGACTTCAATTGCAAATTATCAATTTTTTTATCATAATCGGATAATCGAGAATGAATTTATTTACTTATTATTTCCTTCGTATGTCAAATGTATTCACTGATAAACAGTTTCCGTTTCTTTTCGAATGAACTGCATGGTTCTTTCACAAGTATCGTGAGCTCTGAATGTCTGAATCGTTGTATGAGGGATAATCCTCATACAACGTAGTTAGTCAACCTTACGGGTACAATGGTTTGATCTAAATGGGCACCACCCCTAGATGTCACTAGTTCGATTGTGACCAAATCAAGGCGCGACGATATTAGTACTAACAAAATTGTTTAGATGGCATTTTTGAAATGCGTCGTTTGCTTTGTTCATTAATAAGTTCAGTACCGTATTGACTTTTTTAGGTTTTAGCTTGATATGTATGTAACGAAATCTTTGAAATTAATTTTCACCCGCTTCCAGACTTCCGAATGACTTGAAATTTGGCAAGTGTACATAATTCTGGTGACTATGCATTATACAATTGTTGAGGAAAAAACAGAATGGCGGATGAGTTTTGTGGTTTAATACTTTTTCCGATAATATAATAAACAAAATTTATTATCAGATCATCTCACAGCACTGCGAACATGTGAGAGGATATGACTAATTAACTGTATAGTAGCTATGAGATTTGGTCCTCAAAATCCTATGTTATTTTAAATGGAGGTTCATTCTGGTAGTTTTTGGTTCTTTTTGGGGTGGGGGGAACAATCAGAGCGTCGCTGGTCTGCCGTTTAGCTGTAACGTGATCGCGATAGATCGCTTAGATCGATAACAATAGACTACCTAAGTCCTGACGTCACAAGTGGGCGGAGCTTATAAAACCTTTCCAAACAAACTGGTAATACGTGTTAAAACCCCATAAGAAATAATTGATTTAATGATTTTGCATAATTCTGTCGGGAATAAGGATAATCGATATTATTTTCAATAAAGACTCAGTTAGTTGAAACCTTTTGCCGAAAAAAGAATTTCAATGTTTGGAAAGGTTTACCAAGTTTCACCCACTTTGACGTCACGCTTAGGTAGTCTTTTGTCCAGTGCCGAGCGCGATACCATCATCGGCAATAGTCGGATTGGGTAGAGGAGATCGGTAGAAGTCGGTTACGTCGCTGGTCTGCCGTTCATGTGGGTATCGGGGAAAGTGTGTGTTATAGTGAGAGGATGAGGCTAAGCGTGGTAGCGAGTGAGATGGAGAGTGAGTTGCTTGGCGTTCATCCAGTCGTGATAGATCCACAGACCTCATAAAAGAAGTAGATGTATCATGCTAAAATCCTGATGGCACCTTCGTGTTCGTCGCCATATGCAATCCGTATTATATTGGTACTACTGAAAGTCAGGGTTGGTGTCATGTATTTTATGATTTTTATGGTGTCATTACTTCAAACTCTATTCGAATTTCGGATCATTGTTCAATTTGTTCTATTATTGTTCATGTCCATTGTCATGTGGTTTTTTTTTGGTTTTGGATGACTTAAATGTATAGTTGTTTCATGTAGGTATTTTAGTTTAATATTTAAATCATATATCATACACAAATTCGTATATATCTATGTATTTTTCTTTATTTTATGTTTATTAGGATGCCTAATTAAATAAAGATCTATTTATAGCACTCATCTAAGTTATCTGAAAACCACCATCTTATAAGGGTATTAAGTTCTATAACAATTTATCCACATACATCAAAAATGAAAACAATGTTTATCTCAAACGAAAATTTAGGATAGGATTGGAAGTTTTTATTATCTAGAATAATATATGTCTCGAAGATACCCTGATTCATTTTAATATGTTGTGTTGTACAAGTCCCACAGGTTTACTTATTTTTTATTGATGCATTGACCTGACTGTTATCACTGTTGTGATCTTGAGGATAGTAAAGTATTAGTTCAAATTAGAATTTCATTAATGTTTCATGTTATTTCATATCCTTCTCTTACGGTGTAAAATTTTCAAGAAACCCATACTTGTATAGGGATTGTTCCTATATTTTTTATAATTAGGACTTTGTGATGTCTCACCAATTTACACTGAATAGATTACCCTGGGATTTTCAAAGAATGTATACATGAATGCTGTAAAGAAACACTTTTTCTCTCAGTTTATTATCGTGGGTAGGTTGTCAGGAAAATAATATGCGAGCTGCACTCTGGGGAAAATTTACTCTGTGACAATATATAGTGATGTAACATCGTATAAGAATCGTGTAACAATCACACAGTTAGAATAAATATGCAATGTGACCAAATAGTGAAAAACAGCAATATCGATAAATTAATTGTGTCATAACCCACCTAGAATAAATATGCAGCCGCAAGTTTCCACAATACCATAAGTATTATTTAATACCATCAAAACCCAAAGCAAAATCTGTTTAGCTGTGAGACCAGAGGAATCAGCGTATTCAAGTTCGTATTCGTATGAAAAGTCAAACAAAATCTATTTAGCGATCTACCGAGGTTCAAATGGCAAATAAAAACCGCCGGCGCCGGGTGGTTTTTATACGCATTCCAGTGAAATGTGAAATGTATCGATATGGATAGATATATCCGGTAAGCCAGAATTGATGATTAATGAGTAAATCTGAAGATATATACCAAGTCCCATTTAGGTTTTGCTACAATGCTAAACATCTAATGAATAATAATCCCAGATGTTATATTATTTTCTGATGTGAATCTGTCTTTTGAATTCATTATAATAAAATGTTGAAAATTTTTGTATACTCATTGATGACGGAAAAAAATGTAAATAATTAGATGTCCTTCTGATTCCATTTCTCATGACATGAATTGAAAACCAGCATTTATTGAAATTCACCAAACAGAAAAAAGCTTTAGATCTGTCACATAGTATATTATTGTTTTCTTTCTAGTGCATTTGAATAACTACTTGTTTTTAAAGTTTTTTGTCATGAGCAAATTTGATGCTTCGTCATCGGAATGATGGGCATCAACGATTTTGAAAATACAATTCCATTTGTTTGCGGTATTATTATATTACGCGTATAACTTCTCAAAATTTGATTTTATGTATTCTTGATTTCCACACCAAATTTTTTATTTTCGTGCTACAGACCTCTGAGGTCGATGGTTCGTCCTCGAAAATTTAGGAAAGCCGGCCCTGTTTTCTGAGAAATACCAGTGATTTGAAGTATGTGGCTGTCAATCCACGAAAGTAATTTACATCTCGCTTTGTTTCATTCGTTAGAAGAGTACAACCGATTATAAATCAGTCGTGCCAACGTAACGCGGAATCAATATGGCGGCCATGGATGAGAAGCTATTTTATTATCATTGGAAGAGTGGCCATGTTATATCTACTTCTTTTATGAGGTCTGTGGATAGATCCCTTAGATTGATAACAATTCTCCAGTGCCGAGCGCGCGATTTGAATAATATACGAAAAAGAGATTGAAAGTGATTATATGACAGCAATATGTGTATTTTAGATTGGTTTCGATCATGAAAAACGTGCGCAATGTTGTCGGTTGTAAAATAAACTTCGGTGTTAGAGCAGAAAGAGTGAGAGAGTGTTGCCGTTTTGTGAAATTTGTCTTGGAGTTGGGGAGATCGTCGGACTTGAATGAAATTTTCGCTGGAAACTTTATAGACGGGGTCCATACATTTCAACGTATGATCATTAGGTGAGTGGATGAGAGAGAGAGAGATGAACATTATTTTTGAATTCAAGAGGAAAAAACGTGGAATGTTATACAAGGTGTACCGACATGTCAGTTAAGAGAAAATACAGGACGTCCCATCATGTGTGACGTAGTCGAGAGAGATCCAGTTGGATGATAAGAGTGCGCGAAAAACAATAATAATTGTATTGAGAAATATTTGATGGAATTGTGATGATGATAATGTTTGACAAAAAAACATGGCGGCCGTCGAATTTGGTATACTGGGTGTACCATCTCGGCATTTAAGAAAAAAACAACAGGGTGTCTCAAAATGCATCATTTAAGAGAAAAACATGGCGACTGGTTGTCAACGTATATACAGGGTGTCTCAAAATAGAACGTTTGAGAGAAAAAAAACATGGCGGATCATTAAGGAAAAAAAACATGTCTGCATGAGTGATGGAAGAACGCGTCAATGGGCATATGGAGATTCGAAACAACTACTTGCCCATGCAGAGATTGAATTACATCCGACTTATATTTGTATAATAAGAGGACGTTTGGACTGTTCATTTAGGGAAGAAAACATGGCGGCGTCTGATTGGTCAAAGCTCATTATAGTTGTACAGGGACGTCTCACAAATTTTTCCATCTGGGAGAAAAAATCCTCATGATTGTAAAAAAACGTACCATTGGAGGGGGTATTGAGGAAAATATATACAGGGGTTTTGATTGAAACATCATAGCTGTTGGAAAATAGATGGCAGCTTCTGTCATTTGTGTAATCATAAATAGAAAAAAGACGACTGCTTGTCTTTGCGTTCATCGTTTCGATGTTTTTTTCCTTAATGATCCGCCATGTTTTTTATTTCTCTCAAACATTGTATTTTGAGACACCCTGTATATACGTTGACAACTAGTCGCCATGTTTTTTCTCTTAAATGATGCATTTTGAGACACCCTGTTGTTTTTTTCTTAAATGCCGAGAAGGTACACCCAGTATACCAAATTCGACGGCCGCCATGTTTTTTTGTCAAACATTATCATCATCACAATTCCATCGAATATTTCTCACTACAATTATTATTGTTTTTCGCGCACTCTTATCGATCATCCAACTAGATCTCTCTCGACTACGTCACACATGATGGGACATCCTGTATTTTCTCTTAACTGACATGTCGGTACACCTTGTATAACATTCCACGTTTTTTTCCTCTTGAATTCAAAAAAAATGTTCATCTCTCTCTCTCTCTCTGTCATCCACTCACCTAATGATCATACGTTAAAATGTATGGACCCCGTCTATAAAGTTCCCAGCGAAAATTTCATTCAAGACCGACGATCTCCCCAACTCCAAGACAAATTTCACAAAACGGCAACACTCTCACTCTTTCTCCTCTAACACCGAAGTTTATTTTACAACCGACCAAGAAGACTAAAAACAAGGAGGGTTTAATAAGCTCTAGCCTATCAGAAAATTGTATCATCAACGCGTCATAGAGCAGTAACTCTCATATACCAAGAGCTAGTCCGTCACTGTCTATAGAGAACGGCGGTCATGACATGTATAACTACGTCACATTTCGTCACAAATGTTCTGTCATCTCTTTCTACTAGTGTCCCCATTGTCTTATGGGAATCAAACACTCCTTGTTTTTAGTCTTCTTGACAACCGACAACATTGCGCACACTCATCATGATCGAAACCAATCTAAAATACACATATTGCTGTCATATACTCACTTTCAATCTCTTTTTCGTATATTATTCAAATCGCGCGCTCGGCACTGGTGGATTGTTATCAATCTAAGGAATCTATCGCGACTCGATGAACGCCAAGCAACTCACTCTCCATCTCACTCGCTACCACGTTTAGCCTGATCCTCTCACTCTAACACACACTTTCCCCGATACCCACATGAACGGCAGACCAGCGACGTAACCGACTTCTACCGATCTCCTCTACCCAATCCGACTATTGCCGATGATGGTTTCGCGCTAGGCACTGGACAATAGAGCAGATGCAGTTGTCACTTGTCAGTTGTCAAACAAGTACATGGGGGGACAAACAAAGCAATTTCCCATAAGACTCTGTGTATCTTTTTACTTAATTTTCTGGAAAACTCGGCATTTAAAGACTTTTTTATCGATAACATTGTGATTATTGTTTCATTGTCAATACTGTGAAGTAAGTGTATAGTCTGTAGAGGTGTTATTAACAGGAAATTTCTAGTTTGAAGAAACGTCACATGATTCACATATCATAATAGGTTTCTTTTTTGGGTTCAATTAGGAAAACCATGAAGTTTTGTGCTGTTGTGAATCATAGAAACCGATCATCGAAATGAAGACGTAACATTTTTCCGATTTTCTTCAATTCAGTCTAAAGGGAGGCAGGTAGTAGTTGCAAGGAAAGAGAGACGGGCAAGTTGGATTGTAGCTCTTCATAGGGATGGTTTTACAGAAAACAAAGCAAATAATTATTTTGTGTGTTCTACACATTTCATTACAGGTAATACAATGACAAAAGCTTATGAACTATGTGTAGATGAATATTTTTACAGGTCAACTGTCTGATGGTCCTGAACATCCAGACTACGTTTCTTCTATAAATATGGGGTACAAAACAAATCTTGCAGTATCTGAGGAGGTGCGATTAACAAGGTATAAAAGATTGAAGGACAGGAAATAAAAAGGTAACAGAAGTGGCACCCATCTCCGTCAGACATTGTTGTACATCGGCTTTCGTTTTATTCTGAGTAATTTATTACCGGGAGATTTAGTGTTGGCTGATCGTGTTTTTTTATGAGGTGATATGGTTGGTCTGCATTGTACCATGGTCAAAACACCTGAGTTTTTGAAATCTGGAAAACAGCTGGAACCATATGAATTGGAACAAACAAGACACATTGCAACTGTGAGGAAGCTTAGAAATTGAAGGGATCACTCTCTAGTTAGGGTTTTCACAATATCTATCATTTGTCTAATAGGTATCATTGCCTTTTTTACAAATGCACATTGAGTACTTCATTTTAATTATACATATTGACTGAATGACAGACTGGAAATTGTTGACGAATAAAAGTCAAAAGAACATTATTATTTGTATAACAATATGTATACTAAATGTACAATTTATAGTTAGAATTTTTGATCTTGTTTTAAATGTACCTGAACTTCTGTTGATCATCTTTGTTCTTTCATCTAGTGTGTTGCAGTAACACCATAACTTGGTGCCTAAGGAAAAAGAGCTTGGTAATCCATGATGGAGTTTGTATCTTCCAATATCATGAAGTTTTTTGATAATACAGCAGCTAATATCTGCCTCTCTTCACATCGTATTGAAATAAATCGGAAAAATGTTACGTCTTCATTTCGATTTGATCGGTTACTACAACCCACAACAGCACAAAACTTCATGGTTTTCCTAATAAAACCTAAAAAATAAACCTATTATGAACTGTGAATCATGTGACAACGTATCTTTTAACTAAAAATTCGATGTTAATAACACCTCTACAGACCTATGCACCTACTTCACAGTATTCACAAAGAACCAATAATCACAATACTATCGGTAAACCCAGTTAACACAAACATCTAGGAGATGTTGCTTTCTTGATTATTATGGTAACAAAATGAGTTGCATTTAGACGTCATTGTTACCACTTAGTGATGCCAAATGTTATGAATTGTTCGCAATTCTCTTCTCATTAGTGTCACTTTGAGCATAGAATGTGAAGAAAATTGCGAAGCACATTAACATGAATTTTGGTTTAATTGCGATTTTGTCGGTATAAAAGGAATTAGGTTGGTAACAAAATTGATCGTGACATCACCATCACGGCTCAAAATGGTCAGCGGCCAGAGGTGTTTGTCGAGTCGAGAGTCAAGTAGAATTTGTATTTGGTTGACGCCATTATTTAAATATTCTAAAGGTACTTCTGATAGTGTGTAGTGTTCTGTTTGCTTCTTCTTATTCCAATAGTTGAATCAAATGTGTTTATTAACAATGCCCAATTATTATTTCTACCAAGAACTGTGTATCTCTTCAAGGACCGGAACGGTGAGTAGAAACAGAAAGGTAAATTAAGTGATTTACAGAAGAAAATGCTGCCCAGAGTATTGGAGTTGAATTATAGATTTTTCTTCGTTTCCGTATATTGTTTTTTTTCATGATTTAGACATAGTTTGATTTTTTTTGATTGTGAAAAGTATATACTACGGAATCAACTCACGCATTTGTTTTCTAGCATTCCATTCCATATGAACTGTAATTCATCAGAAAGAATAATAATATTGAGGTAGGTATAATTTCTATTCATGTTGAAACATGTTGAGATTTGTTTTATTCTTGATATACAGGTGAATCAGAAAGTGAAGCGCATTTTTAAATAGGTACCAGTCTATTCAATTTCACATTGTTACATCGAAAGGGTCTCAATGTGCATTCGATTCCGAAGTATAAATGGATTGTCACATTGGGCTAATTTCGAGTCACATTTTGCATCTCATTTTGATGTCTCGACATGACCAACGGGGCACCGAATAGACGTTTATGCGATAATAATGGAAGTCACTTTGCGATTCACTGGTGTGACCTGAAACATTAATGTGAATCCCACTACCATCTCTGAGACCATTTTGTGTTGACTGGGAAAATGTCTTTAAATGCCTCGTTTTCCAGAAAATTAAGTAAAAAGATACACAGAGTCTTATGGGAAATGACTTTGTTTGTCCCCCCATGTCCTGTTTGACATCTGACAAGTGACAACTGCATCTGCCCTATTGTTATCAATCTAAGGGATCTATCGCGATCACGTCACAGCTGAACGGCAGACCAGCGACGCTCTGATTGTTCCCCCCACCCCAAAAACAACCAAAAACTACCAGAATGAACCTCCATTTGAAATAACATAGGATTTTGAAGACCAAATCTCATAGATACTGTACTATTAACTATAGTCCAACACCTTCAGTTTTCGCCGTTTTCGGTTTCGCTGTTCACGATGACAATAACTGTCATCGTGACATCCTAATAATTATCTAAGACACTTATAGGTAGTTCATTTAGGGCCGGTCTTTTCACCTATAGATAAGTCCCAGATAACTCCATAATGAGAAAGTTGAGAAATATTACCGGATTGAAATCGGGTGTCCAGCCCAGAAAAATTATTTTGACCATGTGGTTTTTTCCTCAGTCCACTTCTATTGACATACTGAGATATGAATGTGACACAGTATATAATAATAAAGTTGTGAAATATTGCTCGAGCTATAATACCGGCCCTGAAAGCCGTAGGAAATTACCTATTAACAATACTATATGTCTTGTTCTATTTACCATTCTTTTTTGTTAAAGTAACTAGGTCAAAACCCTCACATAGGTACTAATTTTCAATAAAATCGTACCATCCGCCATTTTATCTTGTTGTAAAAGGGCTCGTACATTTTCAGCCTTTTGCTAGCAATTCCATTGCCAGCCCTTTTCTCGTGAGCACTGCGCATGCTCTTCAGACTTTTGACTGCAACAAAAAGGCTGACAAAATTATAGGAACAATTCTATATTTCAAGGTCAACTCCGCGCAATTTGGTTATATATTTAGATTTTTTTTAGCCAAATCTGTCAAATTAATAGACACAAATTTATCATATAACATTCACGAGTTCATGTCCGTGTCTCATCTCAATATACGTCAAAAGTCGAAAATTTCCAAAAATACTTCCAACAAGCCAGAAATTAGTTGCGACAATGTAGGTATACGAAGTACGATGCGTAGACTTTTGGTGGCAACTCATATTGCTAGCAATACACTTGCAGTAAAATGGCTGAAATGTACCAATTTTTACTAAAAAAAAATAATTATCTACCCTGAGACACCATATACCTAGATACCAATTATGAATGGAATCTGACCATAATCACAAAACTCGTCCGCCATGTTGCAATATTGATTTTATAATTTTGGTAAACAAAATCATAATCTCCGACCCTGAAATCCCCACACACCAATGTTGAGTCGAATCAGACCATGATCACATCACAAAACCGCCAAATTGGAGACTCAATTTTTTTTCTCTAACATGAATTTCATAATGCGTTGGCATTGGAATTATGAACACCTGATAAAATTTCAAGTAAATCGGTCAACTAGAAGTGGCTCAAAATTCAGTTGCAATATTTGACCTAACCTTACCAAACATTACATGCAAACAAACAAGCAAGTTGAATACAATCTTGTGAAAATGGTATGCATCTTTTTTATAAACTCTTCTAGGTACCTACCTAATTACTAAAATAAAGTTCGTAAAACTTGTTACATAATATTTCAAACATATAGGTCCGACCCTGTCCAAGCAAATCATGGATGTTTCAGAAATTATTAAAATTATGAGTTTGCTAGGGAAATGTGCAAGAAATTCCAGAAATTCCTTATAAGTACATTCCATCTAGGTGGCGTACTAGTACAGTGCCTTAAATTATGCCATTCATGCAAGGTTCTATTGAAAGAGCCTAGATGTCACGCGCGATTGCATCAAACCATTGTCTAAAGAAGAGACAATGATCAAACGCTTTTTCCACAGTGACTGACTAACTATCTTCTTTCTATTCAAACAATGTCTGAATGTATGAAATGAATGAATCTCTAACCGGCTACTCGGAGAGCTTCTTCCTCTACTCGGAAGATGGTGCGGCCTAGAACACGTTTCATAGAGCGGGATCAGAGTAAGTAAATACCATGACAACTAAATGCGTGTGCACGGAGGTACGGAAATCGGAGGTGAGTACCTCATCCGGTGGGCTACTCTCCGCACACAGCATCGTCGCAATCCAGCAACTCCGGAACTCTTCTTACTGGATCAGGCAGGAACAGTACGAATTCTTTTTGAATAGTGTTGGTGTTACCAACGGCGTCTCATACGCCTATGCCAGGCTGTAGATTTCTCGAAATGCTACACCCTGGCCAGAAATACATTTGGAAACCATCATCGAAGTCGCGAATTGACATTAGCTAAAAAGCCGAAAAGCTCGGGTGAGCCATCCGAGTACCACTACCCAGCAGAACACTGTCCGGACTCTCTCGTGGCACTCGGACGACTGAAGATTTGAATCATTTGTCGTCTTTAAATAGAAAAGGCTGGCATTTGCTCCGGCCAATGCCAGAGCAAAGCCGCTGGTGAGTGCTGGTGGGCGGAGCCTATTGGGCCTCCGCGCCCAGATATACTCGCAATGCAAATATTTTCATTTTGTATTTCTGACCGAGGGTCACATGTCGGTTAGGCAGACTTTCGGGATTTTTTATTTTTCTTAAAAATTCGAGGGTCCGAACTGCCACC
The DNA here is from genome assembly GCA_944452925.2 of Chrysolina oricalcia. NCBI lineage: Eukaryota > Metazoa > Arthropoda > Insecta > Coleoptera > Chrysomelidae > Chrysolina > Chrysolina oricalcia. Next base: position 26,856,689 of record OX101809.2, read on the forward strand.
GAACGAAAGGAATGGATTTGTGCTGTGATCCATGATGATCAAATATGCACCCCAGACTTTGCAATAAGATTTATAAGATCGAAATTAACGATATTTTTGACTTTTTTCTTTGAAATCGAGCTGAGTTCTATTTCAAGGGAAAATTGAATGGTAAAAATGCTGAAAAATACGAATTTCAAGTTTCAGATTTTAAGATAATAATTTTACAATTTACAAGGTTGAATTTTTCCTAGGAGAGGCAAATAATTCTGACCGGGAATACCACCCAGAGCACCACGATGGCTACTGCCGGCTCTTGGGTTTTCACTACGAGCCCTAAACCCTAACAAATAAAAGAGTACAATTTTTCGTGATTTAATTTACCTAATCAGGGAAGTTTAACCTCACGTGTCTCCCTACCCAGAGGGAGAATTTGCGTTTTAGGCCTCTGAATCAGAGTGTAGTGAAATTTGACACGTGTCAAATCTCTTCTGATTGCAGTTAGGCGTACTCGGGCATGTACCGTGGGGTCTTGCACCCACTGTCCAAGCCTCAGTACCTCAGTGAGGGCCCCCCGGTCTCTGGGGGCCTGATGAGTGCCAAGTTTAAAGTACCTAGGTACTCACTGAGAGGTTCCCAAGGAATTTACTCACAGCTCGCACATCAGTGCAGGCCGAGTAGCTGAAAAGGGCAAACAGGTTATGATTAGTAAATATTAGCCGGAAATCGTTCCGGAAAAATTGTCAGAGTCAGTAAACACGAGAGTCAATGGTTAGTGTACTAGTCGGGGTGATAACCCGAATAGTAAACCAAAAGAAAATTGTCTGTTTTAATATTCACCACTGTAAGAAACGAACAAGCGTTCGGTTTCAATTGTATTTGTAGCACTTCTTCGCCCAAGGGGCCAGGAACAGCAGGAAGCAGGTACCAGGAACGCCGGAACAAGTCTCGTACCACTGGGATTTTATTTCTTTCAGGTCGAGAAATAATAAGACGGATGTGCTTCGGTACTACAGTTCCCGAAGCCAGGAGAAGCACTTTCTTCCACAAAATGCTCGCCGAAGATCGCTGGATTGGTAGTGGAAAACTCGAGGAATGGCCAAGTCGACGGATTTATTCCCGTAGGAAAACGAATTCTTTCTATAATATCGACAGCCAAATAGCAGCAGCTCGCTATGTTCGGATATTTGACTGATATCTGATAGCGGCTATAAAACCATCGAAGAATAATGCAAAAGCACTTTTGCAGTAGGAAAACTTGGTAAAATATCGGAGATAAATTTACGAAGTGTACTAATTTCAAAGTCAGGACTGGAACTGATGTCGAATTACAAATCAGCTCGTCTTTTATAGAAGCAGGATAAACTCTGATTTGCATAATATATTTTTTTATTCTCTGCTTCGCACGGTTTCTCTCGAGGAAATCTCAGAATCGGAAGATCTCCGAATTCAGGATACCGAGAAACCTCCGTTCCGGCGAGAAATTTCTCAACTCAAAAACTCAAACTCAAAAACTCAAACTCAAAAAGATTTATTAAATTAAATTTACAATAAAAAGAAGTATAGCAATCGACACAACATAGAAATATATAAAAGTTCAACTAAAACTATCTCGATACCGCCACAGGGTAGTGGTAAGGGAGGGAGTTCAATTGCGCTTTTTAGGGTTGACGGTTTGGATCTGCCCTTCTGAGGTATTCAGCGGGCGGGCCTAACCAGTTAACGTCTGTCGTGAGACGATGTTGTGTAGGCTCAAATGCTGTGATTGCTAAGTCGCATAGCTGTGGGTCTTCCTGCCTCCTCCAAGTTATGCAGGGGATGTTCGTTGGATTATGTGTAAGACATCGGATGGCTGGGATTTCATTATTGAATTATTCGACGGGTTCCCGGGAAAAAACCTATAGCAAAAACCGGGTTTAAACATGGTTTGTGACTGGTGTTAGTCACTCTTCTTCTGGATTTTCATGGAAAATATCCAGTGCCTGGTAAATGAGACCCCCATGCTTTTTTGGTCTGTTATGGTGGGCTCGGATTTCAGTGATGTTTCTAGTCAGTGGGCTTCCACGAATGAAGTGTCTGTAGAATTTATCAGACTGGTGTCTGATAAATTCCTCGATGGTGGGAATATCGGCCAGCTCCCTTAGTGCGTTCAGCCGAATGTATCTGTCACTGTTGGTGACGATACGGAGTACCTTGTTCTGCATCCTCTCCAGTCTCTGCATTTGAGACTTGGGGAGGCTGCAGAACACTGGACATGCATATGTCATTGCTGGTCTGATGATTTGCTTGTAGATCAATACTTTGGTAGGCATGGCCAACCTGGAATTCCTGGCTATTAACGGGTATGTCCGTCTCACGGCACCTGCAGCTCGTTGAATTGCCAAGTTGACATGCTTTCCAAGTATTAATTTCCTGTCCAGTTGTACCCCCAGGTACCGTACGGAGTTTGTCTCATCAATCCGATTTCCCAGAGCTCTAAATCCCCCAGAGATGACCACGCGAGAGCGCTTTCTCTTCTTTGTGAAATTTATGAGCTCCGTTTTATCGGAGTTCAGCACTATTTTGTTTTCCGCTAGATACGGTACTACTTTCCTTTGCAGGTGCTTTTCCAGTAGTGCTGCTGCTGTATTGCTGCGATATGCGTGGGCGTATATTGCCGTATCGTCAGCATATATAGCCGTGCTTGTGGTGGGGCACATTGGAAAGTCGTACGTATGTAGCGAATACAAAAGTGGGGACAGACTTGATCCCTGTGGCACTCCTGCTTCGGCTTTCCGCACCGTGGAGCTTATTCCATTCACTCTAACCTTGAAAGTCCTACCGACTAGGTATGAATCCATGATATTTACCATATATTCTGGCATGCCTGCCTTCAACATCTTCATGAGTAGGCCCTCTATCCAGACGGTGTCAAAAGCTTTTTGTATATCTAACAGGATCATAGTTGTGTTGAGATCACGAATAAAGCCTTCCCTCACCTCGTGGACTATTCTGGCAACCTGGGAGGTCGTAGAATGACCCCTTCGGAAGCCGAACTGTTCCGCCGGGATGAGTTCGTGCTCTTCTTCGTAATCTCGATATCTTTTTAGGAGGATTCTGTCCACCAGTTTGGCGACAGAGCTAAGCAGGGATATCGGGCGATAGCTCTCTACTCTTGCGTTGGACTTTCCCGGTTTCAAGATAGGGATAATCTCTGCCTGCTTCAGGCATTGTGGGTAATACTGCCACTTGATAATACCATTTATTATGTGCAGTAACTGCACAAGGGACTTCCTCGGAAGGTTCCTGAGCAGGATTGTGTCAACTCCATCCAGGCCGGGCGCTCTGTTTTTTCGGAGATTTTTTATAGTTTCTTGAACCTCCTCGAAGCTGGTCATCACCTTCGAGAAGGTTCTTCTATCCAGAGCTTCTTTGGGAGCCTCTCTGAATTTCTTGGCTTCCCTTGTTATTATCTTGTGCTCCGGCCTGGAGTCTTCAGCTGCCTGGAAGGTACTCTGGTAGTACTCGCCGAACATTTCCGCTTTCCCCGGATCAGTTAGTGCCTGCCTTTGACCATTCCCCACAGCTGGGATGTCCATATGCCTTTTTTGGAGGCTTCTGTTCATCCGCCATAGGGAATTGTCTTCGGCATTCAGTTGTTCCAGTTTCCCATTCCAGACCTCATCCCTGTGGGTCCGAATAAGTGAACTTATTTGCGTGCCGAGGTTGCGCATGTTTTCCCGATGGTTGGGCATGCGGGTTCTTTGCCATCTTTTCCTCTCATTGCTGTTCAGCTTAATCAGATCCAGGATGTAGTCCGGAAGTGGATCCCGGTCCTTCCTGACTTTCCTCGTCTTGGTGGTGAGGTTTTTGGCTTTTTGAATGTTGTTAATCAGTCGCTGAGTCTTCACTTCGATTTCGGCTTTATCTATATGTGGGGTGATGGTTGTAAGATCATTCATCACTCGCCTGAACTCTTTCCAGTTAGTGGTGGAGTAGTCATATAGGGTTATTTTCTCCTTCGGCCTCTGCCCTCCACTAAGTGAGAAGAGTACAGGTTCGTGATCTGATGTTAACTTAGCTCTGATATATCTAGTACGTTTTTGTTCACCACCAAGTCGAGGGTGCTAGGGGCACCACCGTTCCAGGGGTAGCATGTTGGAGTGTCCGGAAAGTCAATGAAGACGTTGTTATTCATTGAGTACTCCCACAGTGTCCTTCCATTCCTGTTCGATCCGACACAGTTCCACTCAGGGCGCTTCGCGTTGAAATCCCCTGCTAATAGTACCTTATGCCCGCTGCTGCAGAGATTATCGATATCTGCTGGTGTGATATCTCTGTCTGGGGGGTTGTATACCACATATACCTTTGTGCCATTTTCTAGCTGAATGCCAGCGTGCTCTATTGAGCTTTGTGATTGTGGTAAAGGTATGTGTGATATACTTGTCCTGACAAGAATAGCGACTCCTCCCCGTCCCCCGGCGTTAGGTCGTTCCCTCCTGATGGCCGTGAATCCTCTTATCTGTAGCTTATGATCCTGTCTGATCCTCGTCTCGGATAGGAGCATAACATCAATCTTATGTCTGTGAATGAAATCAGCCACAAGTTGGTACTTGTTTCTGATTCCATTCACATTTAGCATACATGCCCTAATAGGCATTTATAAGCCGTAGCTTTGGATATTGTCCATGACCCTCCAGAAGGCCATGAATTTCTCGGTGTCATCTCGGGCTCTCGTCAAACCATCAATAATGGCGAGAAATTTCTCGCGGGCCCTCGCTTCGAGCGTTCAGGGCGCAGTTCTGGTTGAGACCGCGCTCAGATACTGTCGTAAAGGCGGTATATTAGTATTGTGGAATATTTCGGAATTTAATCAGAAATCGCCACGGCTAGCTCTAGGTTTGTTCATACCGTCTGTACGCTGTTCGTTCGAGTCCATGACCAGAACAAAATCGCACCCAAATTGAAGAGGTCCCCGGAGAAACCGAGAGAGAGAGGCTTGACTTTAAAATAGATGAATAATTCTCAATTTAGGAAGTTATTTATAGTATACAAGTGCGTTAAGATAGTTGTAACGTTTAACGTCTATCAGAGTCCACTCAATACGAATTCTTTTTGTAAGTACTCTAGAAAGAGTTTCGAAGACTGCAACAGTGAGACTCTGATCGACGCCTGAAAAATAAGGTATCAACTGCCGGGACGTTAGCCCGGAATAAAATGTTCACAATTGAAATAAATACACTCAGTAAAATTTGCATACAGGACATTAGCCTGCAGCAAAACAATGATATAAGAAGATCAAAAATATATATAAAATATTTAAAGTAATTCTTTGAATGTCTTCACGGCTAAAGCCAACAGCAAATTTTGAAATATTTAGATGAGTTCTTGTTTTAAAGTCTTATCGAGAAAAATATTAAAGTCACTTGAATATTGTATTTTTACTTGAAATAGTTGTTGAAAACAAGTCCACATAAGCAGGATTATATGGGAGAATTTTACACAGGAAATAATATCACTGACAAATTGTTAATGCACTTTTGTTCCTTACCAAGGAATTCTTCTTCTGCTTTTATCAGCTTCACCATAGGGACAGGTCCATGAATAAAATATACAGTTCGGTAAATAAACTTCAGGTCTTCGAACTCTGCTTCCAAGTTATACCATATGCAGGCTTTAGATTTCTTCCAGATTTCTATTATTCTCGTAGAAAAACCAACAGCAACAACCATCAACCATAAATAGCCAGAGAATTCCTCTGGCAAAGAGTCTCTTCAAAAAGAGTACTATATATTTCTTCTCAGAGTCGCTCGACTACTGAGGAATCGGCCACAGCAAGCGAAAGCACTTTCGCTAATTGTTTTTCAAATTTGTTTGAGACAAGTCGAGACAAGTTCACTACGGCTATTTCGTGAAACAGGCAATCGACCACACTGTTCGATAGCCAGAACGATACTGTTGAAAACGTCTCCAAATCCAAATATTTATAGTCTTCCGCTGGTCCGCGGCTGCGAGAGGCGGGGCGGAGCCTAGCGGGATTTTTCGCGGAGATATACTCTCGAGCGAAAAAAAAAAAAATTACATTTATCATTTCGGTCGGACGAGCCGACTCGAGAATGGAATGCAATTTCAAAGTTATGATTCAGATATGATATGAATCAGAAAAGGTAAGTGGTTGGTTTTTCTATTTTTTTGTGGAATAATAGGGACTTAATAACACGCCCCCCCTTTTAGAAATCGCTTGCATTCAATTTTTAAAAGTCTTGGAAACAGAAGTTCTCTAACCTGAAGCCAACGTTTTGTTGCTTTATTCAATGTAAGTTATAATATTGGAAAATAAACAATTTGTGGACAATCGTCCCTGCCTTTATGGCGTACAAAATGGCCCTATCCTATTTTTTTACAATACTAACATAAAATCTAAAAATATACATAACTCAGAAAATATATACATTGGGTGTCTTACATCTAATTCAGTACAATATCAGAGAATATTTACAAGAGTACTTTCAGTACTACGTACCCGGTACTCATCACGGTACAGAGCTCTCTAGAGAGAATCTGCAAGGTTTCAGTCATACATCGTCCCTCCCTAGGGACGGAATAGGGTGTATATAGAAAATAACTTTTATGAAAACTCATCTCAGTCAAGCCTCGTTCCGCACTCGGAACGGTATGGTGGGGGATACGGTTTCTCCATATCAATAATGTCATACCTCAGCCCCTCCGGCGTTGAAAATTTTAATCCTCATCTCCATCAGGAGGAGGGGGCCGAGGATCCAAATGATCCTGGCCCTGTCTTGGATCGGGGGCGAGTCTTAGGTCATTCGTGTGCACATTTTGTTCTAAGCCAGCTTTGAGGACTACATAGCAATTAGGCCCGGCTACTCTTTCGACTTGGTAAGGACCTACCCAGGTTGGTCCGAAATTTCGCCGATACCTATCGCTGTTACGACACAACACCCATTGTCCACGCTGAAAAGTGATTGGCTGGTCATCAGGGTCTGGGTAGTGTTTAGCACGATAGGCTTCAGATGCTGCCAGTGCGGTGGCTACACGTTCGTCCTTATTATTATTATTATTACGGTGCCTCCGACGTCCCTGGGCTGGTGTAGCCCATTCTCCCGGCCGAGGAAGGTCATACCCCAACAATAACATGCTGGGCGTAGTGCCAGTGGCTACATTGAATCGGGTTCTTAGATTAAAGATAATGTCAGGAATATGTTCTTCCCAAAGGTTTTCGGCCTTGTTCAGAAGAGCGGCCCTTAACATTTTCTTTATCTCTTGGATGCGCCTCTCTACAGGATTAGCCTGTTGATGGTACACCGGTGACCATTTCAGCTCAATGCGATGTCTCCTGGCGAAGGTCTCGAAGACCTTACCTTTGAACTGGTTCGAGCTGTCCGAAATGATCGTATGCGGGTACCCCCAACGATTAAAAACGTCCTCCTGTAGGAAGCGCGTCACAAGAGTGGCATCGGCCTTGGGAGTGATTTTTGTTTCCACCCACTTGCTGAAGCAATCGGTGGCAACCATCACGTACTTGTTTCCATTTGCAGAGACGGGATATGGCCCCATCACGTCTACGGAAACAAGTTCCCAAGGTCTCTCAGGTGTATTAGGCCTCAGATTTGAGGCGGGCTGTGGCGCAGCACGTTTAGTAGTAGCGCATACCAAACACTTGGTGACATATTCGTGGATTCTTTTATGCAGAGGGGCCAACTGATAGTGTTTGGCTACCTGCCTGTGGGTTTCATCCACTCCAGGGTGGCCGATATCGTCGTGATACCTCTTCATTACTTCTAGGAAGTGACTTTTAGGTATCACAAGACGTTTTTCACCTTGGTTTTGGCCCACAAAATAGAGCGTCCCCTCTTCTAATAAGAATTCAGCGGCGATTCGCTGTTCGTAGTTCGAGGGGTTGACGGCTCGTCTAGCCCTAATTATACTTTCCACAAACCTTTGAAGACTGGGACAATCGCGTTGGGCCTGTATCATTTCTTCATAAAAAGTTTGGACTTGGGTGAGCGTTTCAGGGGGGGGGGGCATTTCAGCATCAGAAATTTGAAGGTTTTCCCATTTCTCTTTCGAGATCACCTTGGGCTCGATAATGGGAAAGAACATTCGTTCTGTGTCTGCTACAATGTCATGACCAGTTTCCTCCTCTGAGGGATTCCTCGAGAGAAAGTCGGGTAACTGATTCAGTCGGCCCGGAACATGAATAAGCTCAAAGTCGTACTCCTGCAAGAGTAATGACCAACGCGTTAGTTTAGCTTTTTCATCTTTCATCTTATGTAGCCACAGCAGGGCGGAGCTATCAGTATACAACTTAAACATCTTATCTTGTATAAAATGTTTATACTTCTTAACCGCCCATACTATGGCTAAACATTCGATTTCGTTTACATGATATCGCCTTTCAGTTCGATTAAGCTTGGCACTGGCATAAGTAATAATGTCCCTTCTGCCATTTTCTCCTTCCTGGAATAATACGGATCCGATCCCTACGGTACTGGCGTCCGTCTGCAAGCAGTACGGACGAGAGGGTTCGGGCCTGGCTAGTTCTAAGGGACTTGCCACCAATGTTTTAATTTTTTGAAAGGCTTCCTCAGTTTTATCAGTCCATTTAAACCTCTTTTCTTTGTCGATAAGATCAGACAAAGGAGCAACAATTTCAGCAAAGTGCGGGATGTACTCCCTGAGCCATCCCGCTGTGCCGAAGAAAGCACGTACCTGCCTGATTTGGGCGTAGGGAAATCTATAGTATTTACAACATGTGCATCTTGAGGCCGGTTGCCATTTTCCGACACTATTCGGCCCAGGTACTTTAATTCTCTTGAGCCGAAACGGCATTTACTTGGAGAGAGCCACAGACCGTGCGATCGGAGTCGCTCCAGTATTCTTCTTAGATGGTCGCAATGTTCCTCCGCACTGTGAGAGTACACAATAATGTCATCTAAATAAACCTTGCAGAAGGTATCTGTGTACCCCACAAGCACGGAAGACATTAATTTCTGGAATACGGCAGGTCCATTCTTCAGTCCAAAGCTCAAAACTTTGAACTGGTAGACTTGCCCATCCGGTGCTCCGAACGCCGTATATTTCTGGGACTCTTTCGAAAGGGGGGCCTGCCAGAAATCATTTCGGAGGTCGAGCGTTGTAAAAATTTTAGCATTGCCCATCTCACGAACCGTTTCTTGTATCGGTGGGAGATTTGGGGCCTCGGAAATAATTAATTTAATAATTTCCCTGTAATCCACGCAAAACCGTAATTTGCCATCCTTCTTAGGGACGAGGTCTACAGGGGAACAATATGGGGAGTTACTCTGGGTTATCACCCCTGCCTCAGAGAGTTTCCGAATTTCCTCGTGCACCAGGGCCTTTCGTTCTTCCGACATTTTGCCATAACGTGACTGTCGGAAAGGCCGTTCCTGGCGCACTCGGATCTCATGTACCGAGGCTTTAGTTATCGGTTGACGTACAGTCTCTTCGAAGACGTCAGGAAAATCCTTGATTACAGACATAATCATTTCCTGAGTATCAGAAGAGAACTGTTCCACGGAAAATTCCGGCATCGCGATGTCACACAAACGTCGCTCTGCCACGGTATTCCAAAACACAGTTTGGCGGGGCTTAATGCCAACGTACAGGCATTTTCGTTTAATATCTGAGATTGCTTCGTGCTTTTGCATAAACGGGATTCCTAGTATGATTGACTCATTTAAATTCTCCAGGACTGTTGCAGAAACATCATATACACTTCCATCCATATCAATATGTATATGGCTTACATTTCCTCGACAACCGAGTTGAACAGCCACTGAGTTTGGCAGATTTAATAAATCCAGTCCGGAGAATAAGTCAGCTCTTACGAAGTTATTACTTGCCCCTGTATCGATCAAAACTGCGACCTTGTGGCCGTTGATAGACACAGGAATACGAGGAAGGTTTTGGTTTATTTGGTGACCATCATCCAGGTTGATTAACACCTGAGAATCAGAATTTGTCCCTGTGCGGTAAGGGAGTTCGTGGTACCTCACTACCGACGAACATTTATTTGAAACGGGTGGAGAATAAATATGTATACGCGGAGGGCAAATGGTCTTTTGAGGTAATGGACGACTTACTGTCGATCTAGGTGAGTCGGCGTCGCCGGAGACACACCTTCTTCGTATATTCCGAATTGGTTAGATATTGGTTAGATGATTTCGCTGGGGCGAAGCCCTACGGTTATGGCTAGTCGAGGGCTGGGGGTTAGAATTTCGGGTTGCCGGGTTACTACCCCCACGACCTCTTGCAGCAGAATACCTTCCACGAGCTTGGTAGGTATCAGTATTATTGCTATTTCTCCAGGAGGAATTATTGGAAGCATTATTGTTATTAACTACGTTAGTTTGTTGCGGATTACTCGACGTGTTCGCCGAGAAATTCGTTCTCTGACTAGTTTTATTAGTATTACTAGCCAGGGTGGCACTTCCTGCGGCCTGCTGAAGATCTTCTTCTACACTAGTGCATAATGCAGTCAAATACTCTATATCTGAAAAGGTCCTACCTCTTAGGAAGGCCTTGATCGCCGGAGTAATCAGCTCAGTAATAAGTCGAATACACTCCAATTCTGATATATTCGGAATTAGTCGTTGGGCTAACGCTTTCTTCCTTTCTATGAATACATCTACTCTCTCCTTGGCTTGTCGCTGCCCATATAATTTCGACATTAATCTCGAAATTAATTCCGGGCTATCAAAGCGAGCATAAAATCTATTTAGAAAATAGGCCCAGGTCATTTCAATTCCCGAATAACTATTTACCCAGGTAAGGGCATCTCCCTTTAATTGGGCTTTAGTTATTGTCACCCACTCGTGACTTTCAGTCCGAGTTCGGTTAAACTCGGCTTTCATTCTTATAATGAAAGTTTTAGGGTCCTCGTCCCCGCCTGAAAAGGTAGGGAGTCGAGCCCTATCTATTTTTTTGCCATTTGGGATATTATCAACTACTTCTTTTAGTATTTTTGCAAACTGAAGCATCATGTCACCCTGTTGGAGACTCTGAGCTTCAGCATTGTGGTGTTCACTGTAGTTAATAGTCACTCTTAGTACACACTTCAGGTATTCGGGTATTTGGAATAACACTAACACTCTAGATTTGTACCCGCACTCAACTCCGTCGATGTCCGTATCAAGACTGACTGGGCCGACTGAGTCAAGAGCTGGGATTCTTTATTCCCTTAATCATGCATGAGTAATAATCACAATTACGTGTACATCACATCTCTCCTTTTTTCCAGTATGTCTTAATATGAAATACGAAATTCTATTTAGGATATATATATATATATATATATATATATATATATATATATATATGAGTTATAAACCTAACAATAACAAAATCATGATTACTAAATAATACAATGAGATACATCAACAAAAATAACAATTTCTCCAATAAATATTATATACAAATTTAACCATATAGATGACAGGATTTTGATGGCATGGATCACCTGAAATCATAGTATATTTAAGTAAACTAAAATATAAGAATACATTTTGTCTGGAATGTCATAATCAATACATACCGAGTACAACATCATATTTCCATTCGGTTTGTTTTTTTTTTCATTTTTTTTTATATATTTTTTTTTTATTCCATAGGTTCATCATTCAGTATTTTCCAGGTTCCTTCTACTTTTTTCAGATGGACTATATTCCGCCGATATTCGTTTCCTGAGTTATCGTCCCTGATTAACGTATCACTTCCGATTTTTTCTATGACCGTATGGGGTGTCGAATCAAAGTTTGGCGTGGTTTTATTCGGTTTTATCAGATTCTTCTGATATACTTTATCCCCCACTGCTATCTCTATGTTATCTGTAGCTTTTCTCTTGCGGTCTTCGAGTTGTTTACCTCTTTCTTTCTGAATCCGATCTCTATCTATCGTTTCACCGTCCGTTATGATATGTTCCGTATCAGTAGAGCTCGGAAGTTTATCTCTAAACTGACGACGGAAAAATAATTCACATGGAGTTTTACCAGTCGTAGTATGGGGAGTACTGTTGTACATCATTTGGTAATCCAAGAGTTCCTGTTGCCAGTTTTTCTTAAAAGCTTGACTAATTTTGAGTCTTTTCAAAATGTCCCTGTTCTGGCGTTCAACTTCGCCGTTCATTTGAGGCCAATAGGGTATAGTGTGATATAGTTTGATACCATTTTCAATGCAAAATGCTTTTATTTCATTGCTTGTGAATTGTGTTCCATTATCGGATGTTATGGAAACTGGAAACCCAAGCCTAGCAAAAATTTCCTTTATGACATTGATTGTATTCGTTGACGTGATAGATCTCATGATTTTAAGTTCTTTATATCGGCTGAAATAGTCAACTATCACGAAAATATAATCACCATTTAGTAGTGGCCCCATAAACTCAATGGCAACATCTATCCATGGCCCGCTTGGAATTTGTCTCCTCTTCATCGGGTTAGGAGCCATTGGTGTCGACACAAGAGTGCACCCTTTGCACGATTTAACAATTTTTTCCGCATGTTAATCAATTTTAGGCCACCACACCTTGGTACGAAGTCTGCTTTTCATAGCCACAATACCCGGATGTCCCTCGTGTGCAGCATCTAGAACTCTTTGTCTCAAGATTCTCGGTATAACGATTTTATTGCCCCTTAATAGAATACCCTCACACAAACAAAATTCTGCCTGAAAAACTTGACAATGCTTCACTGTCTCACCCCAAACATTTTGTTCAATGCCTGACTTTATTCCTAGAATTTCCTCATCTGTTTCTGATGATTCACGTATTTCTTGTAAATTAACAGCAGTTGGACGAGAGTACTCGACAATATGGTGAATGTGACCATCGCTTCCAAATGGAGTACATGAATTTGTTTGACATAAACGAAACAGGGGATCAGCGATGTTGCTTTTTCCAGGACGATATAGAATTTTGTAGCTGAATGACTGCAGACGCAGTACCGATCGTTCTATACGGGCACAAGGTCGTGACCTTGGTCCGAAAATTACTTCTAAGGGCTTGTGGTCTGTAATAAGATCGAACTCCTTACCGTACAAGTAAATTTTGAAATGTTCGACTGCCCATACGAGAGCAAGAGCTTCTTTTTCAGTTTGACAATAACGCTTTTCGGAATCGGAAAGACTTTTGTTACCGTAAGCAATTATCCTGGGACCGTTCTTGTCAAACTGTATCAACACAGCGCCTAGCCCCACTGGACTTGCGTCTGCCACGACTTAGGTTTTGTCGTTCGGATCATAGTATCCAAATGTAGGAATATTCGCAAAGAATTCTTTGAGTTTTCTGAATGCATCTTCCTGATCGTTACCCCAATGTTTTAAGATGTTAACATGTTTACCCAATTTCATTCTCAATAACACCCGTAATGGTTCAGTCAAAGTGACAAGATTGGGAATCCACTTTCCGATAAAGTTAACCAGTCCTAAAAAGCTATGAACTTCGTCAATCGTTTTAGGTGTCCTAAACGATTTTATACCATTAATATAGTCATCTAATGGTCTTATCCCTGTTGGTGATAATGAATGCCCCAGAAACTTGACTTTTTTCTTTTTAAAAATGCATTTATCTTTGTTCAGTAGCACGTTATTCTCAGATAGTAATTCCATTGTGAATTTAACTCGTCTATCATGTTCTTCTTCGTTACTACCAAAAATAAGTGTATCGTCAATAAAATTAATTGTGCCTTCGCATGGTAGTAACATTTTCTCCAAAATTTTTTGAAATATTTCAGGAGCTGCGTTAATTCCGAAGAGAAGCCTTTTGTACCTATAGAGACCTTTGCTACTGATGAATGTTGTAATATATCTTGACCTTGCCGATATTTCGATTTGATGGAAAGCATTTTTTATATCTAATCTAGAAAAATATTTTGCTTTACGAAAATTTGGCAATAGAGAATCCATTGTTGGGAGCGGATAATTTTCCCTAAGTATTGCGGTATTAGCCTTACGCATACATATTCTTATATCGCCATTTTCTTTCAAAACTGGTACCATAGGTGATACCCATTCCGAAGGACCTTCAACTTCTTCGATTATATCTAATGAAATAAGTTCTTTAAGTTTTTCATTTATTTTCCATTCCAAGGGAATAGGTACTCGCCTGTATGGTTGACTAACAGGACTCACCGTTTTGTCTATAGGGATACGAACTATTATACCTCTAAATTTAGGAAACGGTTCAGTATTTATATTATTCACATTTAGTCCGATCTTGAGAACTCCTAAAGAAATAGCAGTATTTTTACCTAACAAGTTCCTTTTGCCATTTTTTATTACGTAAAAGGTATCCTGACTCTGTTTAGAACCTATTTTGATAGTGGCCTCGAATGAACCAACGATGCATAAGGGATTTTTTGAGCCATAGGCAAATAGAATTTTATTAGGCTTAGTATTTTAATTTGATACCATAACCTTCTTTTTCTTTAGGATTTCCCAAGTTGTATCAGCTATAACATTAGATTTACTACCTGAATCAATGAGCATGTTAATATTCACCCCACCTACTGCACAGTTGATCGTATCATCACTATCGATGTGAAACACGTACTCTGCTTCTTCAGGTTCTGAAACAAGATCGACATCTTCTGCTTCTGGTCTCGGTTTTGATTTGAATCTTTTATTGGGTGGAAAGTTTGGTTTGCTCGAAGATTGAAACTTTCGTTTCGACCTGCAGCATTTTGCGAAGTGGCCCTTGAAGTTACATTTTCCACAGGTAATATCTATAGCAGGACATCTTTGATTGATGCTATGTTCCTGTGATCCACAGCGTGAACATTTCGGCCGAAGGTGTCTATAATTTTTTTGTGATGCGAGGGCATTAACGGTGTTCATTACACTGGTTGTTGGTTTATCGATGAATCCTGACAGTTGTCTTTCTATGGTTTCTAAGGAATTAGCTTCAGCGATGATTGTATTTAGGGTTATTGCATCGCCTGCAGCTAGTATTTCCCTCCTCATTTTTCCGTTATTTGATCAATAAGCTGTTCATCTAGATCCTTGAATTGACACTTTTCAGCTTGGTGCCTAAGCCTCACCAGGAACTTTTCGATCATCTTGTTTCAATAATCTGAACAAGTGCCGTTCATACACCTTGCTTTGTTTAGGGGCAAAATATTCATCCAGTTTTGTTACTGCGATATGAAACACATCGCGTTCTTCACTACCAGATGGGTTCACATTTTCTCCAGGAAGATTATAAAATATCTCTTGTAAGGCCAACCCTCCAAAATGTAAAAGGGTTGCTCTCTTCTTGAGTGGGTCAGTGATGCTAGCAGCATCCAAGTATATTAGAAGGGCCCTTTTCCATTTTTGCCATTGTAATCCTACAGAGCTGGCATCTCCATCACAGTCAAAATTTTCCAGTGCAGGAATGTTTGCCATGTTTCTGGAACAAACAGTTTGTTATTTTTTTTTTTGCGATTTTGCGATTTTGCGAGATACCTCTGTACCTTTGGTACTACATGCAACTTGCTAACAGGTGTGAATTTTCGACTCCTTAGTAATACAGGTGCGAGTTTCCGATACCTCACTACCTTCGGTACTTTTTGCAATTTGCACACAGGTGCGAATTTTCGACACCTTAGACACTTTATTTTTCCCCACAGGTGCGAGTTTCCGACACCTCAGTACCTTCGGTACTTTTTTTTTGCAATTTGCATACAGGTGCGAATTTTCGACACCTCAGTTACTCTTTTTCTCAACAGGTGCGATTGTTCAACACCTCAGTACCTTCGGTACTTTGTGCAATTTGCAACAGGTGCGAGTTTTCGACACCTTAGACACTTTATTTTTACCCACAGGTGCGAGTTTCCGACACCTCAGTACCTTTGGTACTTTGTGCAATTTGCTTTATCAATACCTCAGCCCTACCATTCGGGATTTGGCTTCCTTTTCTCATTACATGAGATATAGATACCAATCAGTATGATACTTATCAAAATTTTTCTTTCAATGAATGCATTTCGTACTTACAGCCCTTTTCTTTGCTTTATCCTCGTCGCCAATGTGGTGTTCACTGCAGTTAATAGTCACTCTTAGTACACACTTCAGGTATTCGGGTATTTGGAATAACACTAACACTCTAGATTTGTACCCGCACTCAACTCCGTCGATGTCCGTATCAAGACTGACTGGGCCGACTGAGTCAAGAGCTGGGATTCTTTATTCCCTTAATCATGCATGAGTAATAATCACAATTACGTGTACATCACAAGCATCATTCTGCAAAGTTTCATTGACGAGGCCAAAAGTTACTTTCGGGCTCTTTATAATGTTAGGGCGCCACGAAATCGCATTTTTTTCGTCCTGAATAGGAGGGGACGTGAGCAGTTGTTCGAATGGATTTCGAGTTTGTCTCCTTTCATGACTGCCGAGGTGCGTTTCAATATTACGTCAGACGTTTAACTTTTCTTATGAAGCGTTTCGATATTAGAACGTCTTGTCCGAAAACTTCATTCCATCGTTTCAAAATTCTTGAGTGGAACGTCCGACCGTCAACTATTTACCCCACGATTTAGGAGAGCGTTTCAAAATTCAATCTGACAGATATCGCCCGACGAAACAACTATGACGTCATACATCGTCCGTTACCGGACGACAGACGTTAAATTGAAACGCACCTCAAGAGTTGCTGTAGTAAGGTTTGGAAACGATGACACGGTGTGCCAATCGTCGTCTTCCAATACTTGTGCGATATGTGCTCCTTCGTCCAGAAAAGCATTATCGACATTTTTATTTACTTGATCTATCTCTTCTGGAGATTTTGTCAAAGTAGTTCTCCTGGATATCGGAGAAAATTCTTCACGGTATAATAATGGAGTTTTCTCATCATATGATGGAAAAGACGACTCACTAACATCCCTGGAAAATTGGTTATTTATGGGGGAAACAACTAAGTTGTTTCTATATCCCATCTGGGGGAGTCCTGAGGAAATGAGGAAATGTGTTAGGGGTTTGATCAAAAGATAAGTGGGCTGCAGCTCGATATCTATAAAGCTGTCCACGCGATAATGGATGATAGTTGCCCCTAACACTGGCCCCACGGTGACCAGCGCCATGTCGTAAAGGCGGTATATTAGTATTGTGGAATATTTCGGAATTTAATCCGAAATCGCCACGGCTAGCTCTAGGTTCGTTCATACCGTCTGTACGCTGTTCGTTCGAGTCCATGACCAGAACAAAATCGCACCCAAATTGAAGAGGTCCCCGGAGAAACCGAGTATGAATATTCTCACTGGCCGACGGTATACGCTGTCGTCCAGAGAGAGGCTTGACTTTAAAATAGATGAATAATTCTCAATTTAGGAAGTTATTTATAGTATACAAGTGCGTTAAGATAGTTGTAACGTTTAACGTCTATCAGAGTCCACTCAATACGAATTCTTTTTGTAAGTACTCTAGAAAGAGTTTCGAAGGCTGCAACAGTGAGACTCTGATCGACGCCTGAAAAATAAGGTATCAACTGCCGGGACGTTAGCCCGGAATAAAATGTTCACAATTGAAATAAATACACTCAGTAAAATTTGCATACAGGACATTAGCCTGCAGCAAAACAATGATATAAGAAGATCAAAAATATATATAAAATATTTAAAGTAATTCTTTGAATGTCTTCACGGCTAAAGCCAACAGCAAATTTTGAAATATTTAGATGAGTTCTTGTTTTAAAGTTTTATCGAGAAAAATATTAAAGTCACTTGAATATTGTATTTTTACTTGAAATAGTTGTTGAAAACAAGTCCACATAAGCAGGATTATATGGGAGAATTTTACACAGGAAATAATATCACTGACAAATTGTTAATGCACTTTTGTTCCTTACCAAGGAATTCTTCTTCTGCTTTTATCAGCTTCACCATAGGGACAGGTCCATGAATAAAATATACAGTTCGGTAAATAAACTTCAGGTCTTCGAACTCTGCTTCCAAGTTATACCATATGCAGGCTTTAGATTTCTTCCAGATTTCTATTATTCTCGTAGAAAAACCAACAGCAACAACCATCAACCATAAATAGCCAGGGAATTCCTCTGGCAAAGAGTCTCTTGAAAAAGAGTACTATATATTTCTTCTCAGAGTCGCTCGACTACTGAGGAATCGGCCACAGCAAGCGAAAGCACTTTCGCTAATTGTTTTTCAAATTTGTTTGATAATTCGTTGAAACAATTTGAGACAAGTCGAGACAAGTTCACTACGGCTATTTCGTGAAACAGGCAATCGACCACACTGTTCGATAGCCAGAACGATACTGTTGGAAACGTCTCCAAATCCAAATATTTATAGTCTTCCGCTGGTCCGCGGCCGCGAGAGGCGGGGCGGAGCCTAGCGGGATTTTTCGCGGAGATATACTCTCGAGCGAAAAAAAAAATAACATTTAACATTTCGGTCGGACGAGCCGACTCGAGAATGGAATGCAATTTCAAAGTTATGATTCAGATATGATATGAATCAGAAAAGGTAAGTGGTTGGTTTTTCTATTTTTTTGTGGAATAATAGGGACTTGATAACAATACACTCGATGCGAATTTTTTGCAGCTCGCATGACGCTGCCGTTCAGGGTGCGGTTCTGGTCGAGCCGAGCCCCGAACAAAACTCGATGCAAAGTTTTGCCGAATTTTATTTTAATTTAGTAGTTAATCCGAGGACGACTTGGCTCATGAAATATAATAGTTTTCCATCTACCTTATAATTTACAGCACTTTTAAGTGCTGTAGGTGACACTCCCCTCCTCAAAGGGATCGCTAGCATTTGTGAAAGAAAGTCACTTCAACCGACAACAAAAACTGTTCTTTATTCAATTAAAATTACAATAGTTTTGTGTTAGGCTTTCGCCTCTAATGCCAATCGGGCTCACATATAAGTTCCCTATCCTGATAATATACAATTCTAACTTACAACTACTTATATCTACAAAACCTCTTGCGATAGGATAACAGTTGTTCGTCTTAACACAGTAGGCTACCTAATCTAAATTGTTCCATATCGGATTCTCACTCGAACCCACGACTCCCGATCGATTACAAAACGGCTTTCACTGGGAATCATAATATTAACATTTCTTAACTTGATTAGGCAGCACAATATGCTATATGTTTAACAACAATGGTGACGAAGATTAAAAGAGTGGTTATCCATATCGAATAAAATTTATATCAACCAAAACCACCTGTATATGCATAAGGGGGAAAATTTACAAATTCACGGAAAAATACATACAAAAAAAACAAATTTACAATATTCTATGAGTACATGAAATTAGCAATTTACAGGGTGAGTGGACTTGCTATGTCCAAAATAGGGGAAAATTTGAGGTGAATAAAAATAAAAATTTATTGATATATAAAAACAAGTAATGCATATACAGGGTGATTGGACTCACTATGTCCGGGGGTGGGGGAAAAATGAACTCAGTCTCGATTTCAAATTAAGCCCTTAGTATTCGTCTTCTTCGCGAGGTGTGGGTCTGGGATCTAAGTGATCTTGTCCGGAACGCGGCACCGGGGCTAACCGTAAGTCATCAACGTGGATCACATAATCACCACCTGCCTTGTTGACGGCATAACAATTTGGCCCTTCCTTCCGTAATACCTGAAACGGACCTACCCAAGTCCGCTTGAACCCACGTTTTTCTTTGTCACTAGCTCGACATAACACCCAATCATCAACCTCGAACTCTACGGGTTGATCATCCGGATTGGGGTAGTGTTTTCGCTGATATGTTATGGTGTGGTTATGTGCCTCTCTTACCCTTGCATCTCTGTTCTCATTTCTTGGCCTCCGCCTCCGCTGAGTCGGAACAATCCATTCCCCAGGCTTGGGGATGTCATAGCCGAGCAGGAGAATGCTAGGGGTAGTACCCGTGGCAGCATTGTACCTTGTCCGTAGATTAAATATTATTTCAGAGAGTTCTCGCTCCCACAAAGTTGGCAACTTGTCTAAAAGGGCCGCTCGTAGCATCTTCTTTATTTCCTGTACTCGACGTTCAACAGGGTTTGCCTGTTGATGATGTATTTGATTTCGATTTGCCGACGCCTACAGAAATCTTCAAAGATCTGACTTCGAAAAGCGATACCATTATCAGAAATAATCACCTGAGGATGACCCCAACGACTCAAAACTTGCTCTTGTAGGAAAGAAATGACATTTGTCGTATCTCCTTTGGGGACAGCCCTTATTTCGACCCACTTCGAAAAGCAATCAGTTGCTACAATGGCGAACCTATTTCCCTTTGGGGTAGTTGGATAGGGCCCCAGTATATCGATAGATATGAACTGCCAGGGTCGTTCCGGAGTATTAGGCCTCAAGTTTGATGCAGCTTGTGCCTTACTGGCTTTAGTCGTGGCGCAAACCAAACAACGAGTTACATATTCGGATACCCTTTTGCGCAACGGAGCAAGCTGAAAATGGGCACTAATTTGCCGAAACGTTTCATCGACCCCGGGATGTCCTATATTATCATGGTATCGTCGAAATACTTGGGGTAAGAAATCTTTGGGAATCACCAACCGTCGTACGGGGTTGTCTTCCTGACCAACAAAGTAAACTAGCCCATCATCCATTACAAATTCCGTTGCGATACGACGCTCGTAATCGCTCGGAGTTTGATTTTCGCGTGCACGTAATATCCGCTCGATAAAACGCTGTACGCTAGGACAATTCCGCTGGGCTTGTTGTACCTCTTCGTAGAAGGTGGTGATTTGATTGAGTTCGACCCCCTTCGAGGGATCACGGTTTATTGAGGCAAATTCCGTGTCTTCGAATATGGCGGATAACATCTCACCTAAAAATGCTGACTCAAGTTTCCTAAGCGACGTCTCGTCACTTTTTGAGGCATCGTCAATCCTTTCCTCACTAGGAAAGAACATTCTTTCGGTGTCTACTGTGATGTCTTGGCCGGTTTCGATTTCTAACGGATTGCGCGATAAAAAGTCGGGTACTTGGTTCGATCGTCCAGGGACGTGATGGATGGAAAAATCGTATTCTTGCAGGAGCAAGGCCCATCGTGTCAATTTGGCTTTCTCATCGCGCATCTTATGCAACCAGAGAAGGACGGAATTGTCGGTATACAATTTAAAAGGGGCATCTTGCAAGAAATGTTTGTATTTCCTGATGGCCCAGACTATCGCCAAGCATTCAATTTCGTTAATGTGATATTTGCGTTCAGTTTTATTCAGCTTTGCGCTTGAATATGCAATAATGTCTCGCCCACCATCCTCTCTCTCCTGAAACAGGACCGCCCCGAGTCCTATATGGCTGGCGTCCGTCTGCAAGGCAAATGGTCGAGAGGAGTCAGGTCTGGACAGCAACAAGGGTTGAGAAACGGATTCTTTTATTTTTTTAAAAGAAGCTGCTACTTCTTCGTTCCACTTGAAGCGCTTCGTTTTATCTATCATATCCGTGAGTGGAGCGGCGATTTCTGAGAAATGCGGGATGTACTCTCGTAGCCATCCCGCTGTTCCTATAAATGCTCTGATTTGTTTCACAGATTTTGGTTCCGGAAATTCCAAGATGCCATTAATATGGGTTTCTTGGGGCTTATTCCCTATTTCGGAAACCACACGTCGCAAATACTTCAGTTCCCTTGACCCGAATTGGCATTTCTCAGGTGACAACCACAATCCGGGGTGCGGAGTCGTTCCAGAATTCTCCTTAGGTGTACTAAATGGTCTTCAACGGTGTTGGAGTAGACGATAATATCATCCAGGTACACTTTACAAAATTTGTCAGTGTACCCGGCCAACACCGAAGACATTAGCTTCTGGAAAACGGCTGGTCCGTTTTTCAGGCCAAAACTTAAGACTCTGAATTGATATAACCATTCCGTCGGGTCCACCAAAAGCCGTGTATTTCTGGGAGTTTTCCGACAAAGGTGCTTGCCAGAAATCATTGCGCAGATCTAAAGTTGTGAAAATTCGGGCATTACCCATTTCTC
Source organism: Chrysolina oricalcia (assembly GCA_944452925.2). NCBI lineage: Eukaryota > Metazoa > Arthropoda > Insecta > Coleoptera > Chrysomelidae > Chrysolina > Chrysolina oricalcia. The sequence continues at coordinate 26,878,619 of OX101809.2, forward strand.
GTACTGGGGGGGCAAATTCGGGGCTTCGGTGACGATTAACTTATTGATCTCCCGGTAGTCTACACAGAATCTCAATTTTCCGTTCTTTTTCGGGACTAGAACTACCGGAGAGCAATAGGGTGAGTTACTCGCCACGACAACTCCGGCTTCAAGTAGTTTCCGAATTTCTTCGTGAACTATCTCCTTACGCGATTCCGACATCTTATCATATCGGAAGCGTCGGAATGGCCTTTCTTGTTTCACTTTAATTTCATGGATAGAAGCCTGAGTAACGGGTTGTTTAATAGTTCCTCGAAAACATCTGGGAATTCGCTGATGATTTCGAAGATTTTTGATTTTATCTCCTGAGAGAACTGATCGTCTCCAAATTCGGGGAGCTCGATTTTTGAAATTTTCCTTTCAATCGCCACATTCCAGAACACAGTCTGGCGTGGATTTTTGCCTGCATATAGACATTTTCTGGCGACATCAATCGTGACATCCTGTTCTGCTAGGAAAGGCATCCCAAGTATCAGGGGCTCATTCAAGTCGCTTAAGACTGTCACTCCTATAGTGAATGGCCTCCCGGATATTTCAATCAGGATTGAAGTCTGTCCCAGGCTGTAACTATTATTATCACGGCATCCTAGCTGGATAACCGCGGGGTTGGGAAGGTTGGATAAGTCGGCCTGTTCCAACATATCCGCTCTTATAAAATTCATGCTCGCTCCGGTATCTATCAGGGCGAATATGACCCTTTTATCGATAGTGATAGGGATTCTAGGCAATTTTCGGTTGAATTGCCGAGTTTCGTCTATCTTTGCCAGCACTTCTCTTTTATAAAAATTATCCTCGGTGAGGAAATCACTCAAAGAGGTTTTATTGGTTATCGCAATACCGCTCCCTTCTGAACTTCTGTTCAGAATGAGGTTTCCGTTGAGTGATATCAACGTATCTACCTCTGGGGCGTCGTCGGGGAAATTTATATGTACAGGGGGACAATCAATGTCTGATTTGTTTGGGCAAAAACGGCTGTTTAATGGCTGGGAGGGTTCGTCACCGTCGGCGAAACATCCTTTTTCATAGTTTGATCAGTAGTCGAAGAGAGCAGACGTATTTTCAGAAGCTCCCTAGGCTACCTGTTTAAATTACTTTTGTGATAGTGAGTGCAAATTCATTAAGCGAGACAAAGCGATATAGCTACGGCAAGGAAGGGTTATACCTGAACTAGCCAGGGCTAGACTTGAAGGGCTGTGATAAGGTAAGTGGTAATGACTAATCATTAACCCTTTTTTAGGAACACTTGCCAAACCACAGTGATTCAGAGAGAGTTTTTCCATTTTACTTGTAAACCACAGCTCTGGCTTCGGCCAGGGGCTCTTTTCAGAGCCGTCTTCGTTTTTAAAAGAATTCGTTTTTGAAAAAAGCGTGGAGCAAAGTAAAAAATGGGCAAATCCAAGAAGTCAGGCGACGAATCGTCAAGAAGCTCGAGCTCTCTCGACAGAGAGAATTTTCGGAAATCTTCGACGACGAACAACGACGACGAGGACAAGAAGGAAGAATCGAAGAGACAGCTAAAGCAGCAACTCCGCGATGCACTGGATCGGGCAATCAAGGCCGAGACCGAGAGGAAGAATACAGAAGAAAGGCTCACTGTCATGGAAAAGCAGTTAAGCATCCTTCTGACGAAACTTGCCTCTTCTGAAAAGAAGGAGACAAATGAGAGTACGCCACCAGTGCACGTAGCCCCTACCCCTCCAAAACCCACGGATGTGGAGATGGAGATCACCCCCCAACCCGACCCCGAAGGCACCGAAAAAGCGAATGCAAAGAAGACAACACGTAGACTCTTCCGAACCCGAAGAAGACTTGGACGGATTCCGAGTGGTGGGCAGACGCATTAAGAAGGCCGTTCGCACGAACGAGTCATCGACTGCACTACCATCAACAGCAGATGAGAACACCCCAAAGATTACTGTTACGCCAACAGCAGAATCGTCCTCATCAAGCACAGGAGTGTTTGTGCCCTGCAGCACTGAGGATGAAACGAAGGACCCCAAAAAACCTCCCGTGATAATAATCCGGGAGAAGAGCAAGTGGCTGTCGATTTCGACAGCCCTACGAGATAAGAGAATTGGATTCTCGAAAGCCCAATCACGACAAGATGGGATTTATCTCCATACGAACACGGAAGCGGATTGGAGGAACGCTACCAGATTCTTTGAGTCTGATAAGGTGGAGTTTTTCACCTATCAACTCAAACAAAACATACCCCTGCATGTGGTCATCAGGGGTATCCCAGAATCAATCTCGGCGGCAGACGTCCAACAGGACCTCGTCGAGAGAAACTTCAAGGTCCTAGAATGTCATAGGATGACATCGAGAAGGACAAGAGCGCCCCTACCACTGTTCCTGGTAAAAGTTCCGAGAGAATACAGGGACATGTTCAAACTAACCGAAGTGGTCGACTTGAAAGTTACCGTGGAAGGACAGCGACCCCAAAGAGGCAGAGTGTCTCAATGTCATAACTGCCAGTGGTTCGGACATGCACAGAAGTGCTGCCACTCCACAGCACGTTGTGTCAAGTGCGGCGGTAGCCATGCTACACATGAGTGTAAGAAGACAAGGGAAGAACCCTCCAAATGCGCTAACTGTGGTGGAAACCACACAGCAAATTACAGGGGATGCCCAAAATTCCCCAAACCAAGGTTGGTGGCAAGACAACCTACCAAGCAGGGGCCTCCACCCCCACGGCAGGAGTCAACAACCCCAAGGCGGAGACCAGACCCTCGAACTGGTCCACAACCACAGCCAAAAACCGCACCACCAAAATGGGGTCCTTCGAACAAATCCTCTAGTGCTCAGGGCACAAGCAAGCAGGAGCAACTGTTGCAGACCTTGTCGCAGGTTACCCCAGAGGTACTCGACAAAATCATGGCCGTTATAAACGCCTTAGTGAAACCGTCGAGCCAGTAATGCCAGCGCGAATACCGAAGATCCTGCAGATTTGTTCATGGAACATAAATGGCGCAATTCAGCGAAAAGATGAACTACTGGAACTAATCTCCAGAATCTCGGTAGACGTGGTGGCACTACAAGAGACCAGGCTGAACCAAGGTAAAGTATTTAATATTCCAGGTTTTATAAGTTACAGGAATGACAGGCCAGGACCCCGAGCTCGAGCAGGTGGCTCGCTCCTGCTGGTGAAATCAGACCTGGAACACAATGAGGACGCACTTCCGGAACTATCACTCGGTGAATCGGTAGCGATCAGAGTTGAAGTAGACGGAATAAATCTCCTAAGAGTTTCCTCAGTCTACATTCCTCCAGGCCCCAACCTCAGGAAAACGGACTTGGAGAAACTCTTTCCCGACCATCACCCAACGGTGGCTATAGGAGATTTCAACGCGAAATCAAGAGACTGGAACTGCCGCAACACCAACCCTCGAGGCAGAGACCTAGCAGACAACCTACTACGAGACTTCGACAACGTAGCAGTGACAGCGACATACGAACCCACACACTATCCTGGGAGGGAAGACCAACACCCAGACATTTTGGACATAGCCCTCATACAGAGTATTCCATCCTTGGTGGACATCTCTGTACTAGACGAAGGATCATCAGACCACAATCCAATCCTACTAACAATAGGGGAGGAAGAAGCTGAAATCGTTAACACGACAAAGCGGATAGTGGACTGGTCACGATTTCAAAGGGTAGTCCATAACGAAATAAACATCCCCAGGATAGACACGATACGCCAGCTAGAGGAGGCGGTGACCGAACTGAGACAAGCAGTACTGACAACAATGGAACGGTGCTCTAAAGACATACAGGTCACAAACTTTGATTACCAAGGAGGGATCCCACCTGAGGCCAAGGAGATGGTCAGGCTGAGACGACGTCTGAAAAAACGTTATCAGAGAACACTGGCGCCCGATGACAAGCGGCAGCTCAACTTTGCGTCTCGACGGCTGAGAGAAGGGCTGAAGCTACTCAGAGAGCGACAGTGGTCTGAACGTTTGGACGAACTCGACGCCGAAGACAACTCCTTATGGAGAATGTAGAAAGTCCTCAGACACGGTCGGAGGAAACCGTGCCCTCCCCTTCATGGTGAGATGGGCATCGTTTTCACGGAGATGGACAAGGCAGAAGCTTTTGCGGACTCCTTCGAACGTCAGTGCCGTGAAAATGAGGTCGATTACACCGATGAAGTCGAGGACACGGAAACGCACGTAGACCAGACGATTAGACGGCTTAGAAGAACTGACGACTCAGTCATTCTTCTAGAGCCGACATCTCCAGAGGAAATCAAGGACATACTTAGACAACATTCCAGTCAGGGCACTAAAAGCCTTACCTAGGAAAGGACTAGCAGCCCTGACTAACATCATAAACGCTGTACTCAGACTTAGACACTTTCCTTCCAGCTGGAAAGAAGCAACGGTCATCATGATTCCGAAGCCCAACAAGAACCACACGTTCTCGCAAAACCACCGCCCCATCAGCCTAACACCTGCCATGAGTAAGGTCGCAGAAAGGGTGATCAGGACTCGACTTGAGACAATGTCTGAAGAATTGAACATCCTACCAGATGAGCAATTCGGCTTCAGACAGGAACACTTAACAGAACTCCAGGTCACCCGGATAGTGGACGCCACCATCCAGAGCTGGAACCGCACGAGAAAAGGACATCTTTCAGGAGCAGTCTTCCTTGACGTCTCCAAGGCCTTCGATAGAGTTTGGCACGATGGGCTGATCGCAAAACTGGTTGATGCCGGATACTCCACACCAATGGTCAAGCTGATAAACTCCTTCCTAAGAGGTCGACATTACCGATGCAAAGTCGGAAATGCTCTCTCTTCACGAAGGAGGCTAGAAGCAGGAGTACCACAGGGAGCAGTACTGTCGCCACACCTGTTTTCGATCTACACTGCAGACATGCCTATGTCGGACAACCCCATGACCAAACTTGCTCTCTATGCAGATGACACGGCAATCTTTGCTGAGTCATCCCATGAGAGAGGAGTAACATCGAAGCTGCAACATCAGATAAACAAGCTGGAACCGTGGTTCAATCGTTGGAAGATCGGAATCAATGCAGACAAAAGCAAGGCCATACTGTTCACGAGGCGACGTAGGACACCCGAGGGCCATGTTACTATGAACGATGAGAGAATTCCATGGTTAGACGAAGCCGTTTACCTAGGAGTAACCCTGGACAAGAAACTCACGTTTCAGAAGCACGTCTCCCACAGATTGGCTATAGCGAAAGACGCGAGGCATAAGCTGTATCCACTCATCGGGCGTAGGAGCAACATGGCACTCGAGTTGAAACTACGCCTCATCAGGACAATCCTTCTGCCAATCATGATGTACGCGTCTACTGCTTGGGGGCAATGCGCGAACAGTTACAGGCAGAGGATGCAGGCCTTCTTCAATGTCTACCTGAGAATGGCAACAGACGCACCACGATATATGCCAAACAGGTTTATATATCGAGACTTAGACATCCATCCGGACTACATTGACAGACTGATCAGGAATCACGTGGGGACTACTCTAGACAGAGTAGAGACCCACACGAACCCGTTGCTCACGGAGCTCCTCGAGAACAGACGTGAGCAAGACGATAGAGACAGAGACAAATACAGACGACCAGTGAACCAGGGAGACAACGACACCCCTGAAGAAGTAAGACGGAAGCGAAACCTTCGGCGACGCCAACGTCTACTTCAACAGGCTTAAAATTTCGATAATCATGCTTTTATGTTTCAGATTCCAAGAAGAACCGACCAAGTGGTAAACTCAGTAAATTCAATACACAACACTTGGCCCTCAGCCAAGTGTTTTTCAGGCCTTCAGCCAGTTTCAGGGGGGCACCATGCACATTAAGTAAAGTCATTGTAAAATCAAATTAAACTCATGTCAGATATAAGAGAGTTTCAGGCCGAGAATTGGCCGAGCACTCCATATCAAACGATCAGATTTTATTCTGCTGATCGCCAATCATCAGGATGAGGAACCGCTTTAACGAGCGGGGGTGGTGGATAGGGGGGGTGAGCTTTCGAGTACGCACGAGTGCTGGGGCGTTCATCCTTCCGGGCCTCAACCTTAGGGGGTGCATGGTGGTGGCGAAACATCCCTGTGGGAGTTTCCCGAGGTACTAGGTCCCTCTTCAGATATATTGTTTGCCCTCGGGGGATTGCCTCGGGGTTGATTATCCCTTTGACTGGTCCTCCAATTTGAATTGTTTACATTGTTGTTGGGGTAGTTACGGTTATATGCCGTATTACCCCTATTTCCTTGAGCAATAATATTCGAAGAATTATTAGGATTTACGGGAGCACTCTGTGCTACTGGCTTAGTAGCATTCGGTTTATTTGCTTCATGAGTTGATTTAAATAAGCCAATATCCATCTCAATAGATTGGCACACTTGAATTAGGGATTCGATAGTCGCAAACTGTCGTCCCCTCAAGTAAGCTTTTATAGGAGGTAGGAGCGACTCTATTGCCAATCCGATACAGCTGTGTTCGTCAAGAGAAGAGAATAGTCTATTAGCTAAGGCTAATTTCCCGCCGATAAACACTGCCGATCTCTCGTCTTTAGTCTGACTTTGTCCAAATAATTTGGCACGTAGTCTAGACAATAGTTCTGGGCTATTGAACCTCTCAAGGAATCTATTTGAAAAGAATTCCCATTTGAGGAATAATCCCCCATAAGTGTTTGCCCAATTCAGGGCTTCGCACTTTAGTTGGCCCTTTGCAATAGAGGCCCATTCATCGGATTTAATCTCTGCCTTTCTACACTCAGAATATATATATTTTTTTAATTCTACTGGATCTTCATAATCCACCCCTGAAAAAGTAGGCAGACTTTGTCTGTATATTCTGTTTTTCTTTATGCCCGTAAGCTCAGACAGGATTTTTGCCAGTTCTCTAATCGGATCATCCGTAGGAGAGGTTGAGGCCACCGTTTGGGATTTCGCACGATTTGTAGTGCTATTTCCTGAGGGTTCCGAAAAATCCCAAGCTTCGAGTTTATTATTTTCTAGAAAAGCTACTTTTCTATCTAAGTTTCAGGCCGATTCCGGTCCTGACTTATATGGCTAATCGTATGCCAATCTTTATCGCCGAGAAGTTCGGCTATAGTGTCTGGTGATTTTAAATATGCTATATTAGGATCATCATTGTATCCTTTAATATTTTCAAGGGTTCTCTCCTCATCTCGAGGAAGATTATTTGATGCTTCATCCTGAATTGTACTTAGAATTTCTCTGCCTAAGCTAAGGTCGAAAAATTCTGCATTAGTACTTTCTAAATCGGATTTACTGAATATATCAAAAGAAGCCCCACGTTGGGCGCCATGACAACTAAATGCGTGTGCACGGAGGTACGGAAATCGGAGGTGAGTACCTCATCCGGTGGGCTACTCTCCGCACACAGCATCGTCGCAATCCAGCAACTCCGGAACTCTTCTTACTGGATCAGACAGGAACAGTACGAATTCTTTTTGAATAGTGTTGGTGTTACCAACGGCGTCTCATACGCCTATGCCAGGCTGTAGATTTCTCGAAATGCTACACCCTGGCCAGAAATACATTTGGAAACCATCATCGAAGTCGCGAATTAACATTAGCTAAAAAGCCGAAAAGCTCGGGTGAGCCATCCGAGTACCACTACCCAGCAGAACACTGTCCGGACTCTCTCGTGGCACTCGGACGACTGAAGATTTGATGTGGGTCATGGTAACTATGTTCGAGATTAGGCGCTTAAGCCTCTGACTCTTATGACTCGTGCCAACTTGGGCTGATGTGAACTCAGGGGTAATTGGGGGGTAAGACATGCCTTAGGGTTAAGGTGTCACTCACAGGGATTCACCCCTTTTTCGCTGGGTGTGAGCTAGAATCTCCTTGAGATTCGTTGTTATCGGGGTTTTTGTTCGACTCTTTGGTCTACAGGGACATTCTGGGACGTTTGAACTTGGTGGGGGCGTCTGCCGGGTAATCTACCGCGGCTCGTATGAGGGGGTTGTCGTGCGATTCGGCGGCCTCTAGGACCTTCGCGTTCCAACTCTGGATGTTTTCCTTGATGGTAGGGATCTTCAGGTCGTTCCTGATTTGGGCGTTTCGAACGTACCAGGGTGCGTTCACTATCATCCTGAGATATTTATTCTGGACCCGCTCCATAATATTCAGGTTTGTGGGGGCTAAATGCCCCCACGCTGCTGAGGCGTACATTATGACGGGTTTGACCATGGTGTTATAAAGGAGAACTTTGTTCTTTAGGTTGAGTTTACTCCTCCTGTTTAGGAGCGGGTAGAGTACGTTCATCCTAGAAACCAGTTTCCTTTTGATCTCGTTGACATGGGGGCCCCAGGTAAGCCTGCGATATATTACTAGACCTAGGTACTTAGCCTGATTCCTCCATTCTATCTCTCTTCCAGAGATGGTTACCAAATCGTTGGGGGGTTTTTTCCTCCCTAGGGCTATCAACTGGGTTTTATCCGGGTTTACCCGAATTTTCCAGTCGAGGAACCACCTTTCGAGGTTGTTTACTGCATTTTGCAGATAGACAACCCCTTGTCGGTGATTCATGGAGCTCGCTAGTAGGGCTGTGTCGTCGGCGTACAGGGAAATTCTGACACGTTCCGTTCGGGGTATGTCACTCGTGTACACTGAGTACAGGGTGGGGGAGAGCACGGCCCCTTGGGGGACGCCTGCTTGGATTTCTCTCGTTTCTGAGAGAGATCCTTCGACTCGCACCTGGAAAGTTCTATCCGCCAGGAAGGAACCTATCCACTTCACCAGACCTCTGGGGAATCCCAGATGGTCCATTTTGTATATGAGGCCTTCGTGCCAGACACGGTCAAAGGCCTTTGATACATCTAAGAGCAGCAGGTGTGCACACTTGCTCCTGTTGAGCTCTGAGATGGCCTCCTCTACCAACCTCAGTGCTTGCAACTCAGTGGAATGGTTTCTCCTGAACCCGAACTGTTCGTTGGGTAGGATGTTCCTGTCTTCGATGTCTTCCGTCATCCTTTCCAGGACGATTTTTTCGGCGAGCTTGCCAGCTGAGCTAAGTAGACTGATTGGTCTATAGTTTTGGGGAAATGTCGGATTTTGACCCTGCTTTCGAATCATGACTACGATGGCATGTTTCCACCTCTTTGGAAAATGCCTCAATCGCAGTGAGGTGTTGATAATTTTCAACAACGCGAGAACTTGACATTCCGGGAGCTTCTTCAATATCTTGTTAGATATTGCATCAGCCCTGGGTGCCTTTCTCACGTTGAGACATTTAATGTGCGCTCTGAGTTCCTCCTCAGTGGCAGGACGAATGTCATCTTCGTCAATCTCGTCAAGCAGAGCTCTGACCCTGTCTTCTAACAGGGCGTCTCGGTCATCGTCGTCTCTCCTATCCTCATTTAGCTCAAACTGGCGCTCCATGGTATCCGCGAAGGCCGTCGCTTTGTCGTCGGTCGAGTAGCACATTCCACGCGCACCGTGAATAGGTGGGAGTGCCACCCTCTTGTTCTTTCGCCCTTTAACAATTCGCCAAAGCTCAATGTCTCCGGGTTCCAGTCCTTCGAGGGTTTCGGCCCACTTTTCATTTCGATAATCGTTTATCTCACGTTTAACTTGATTTGCCTTATGGCTGGCTCTGATTTTATCACCTGGGAACAGGGTCCTTTGGTATACACGTCGAAGACGGTTTCGTTCCAATAAGGTTTTTAATCCTATTAGGGAATTCGTTATAGAACCTCACAGGTCCCTGTTCCAAGGTGGATGCTGCGTCGTGTGCGGTTTTCAGGATGCGCTCAAAATGTGCCACTGCTTCGTCTAACTCAGCCGGATTTCCTATTCTGGCGGGGATACCATTGTGTCCTGTCAGAATTTCCTGAAACGCGTCCCAGTCCGTCGTCCTCTTCAGGGAGCCGTCCTGAAGTATCGGATCCTCACCCAGCATCAGTACTACTGGGTTGTGATCTGATGATAACTCTGTTAGGTTCGAAACGTCCCAATTCCATGGGACGTTTCTAATTAACGCTATGTCCAGGACGGTTGGTGCACCCACTGCACAGTAGTGTGTGGGTTCGCACCCACTGCACAGTAGTGTGTGGGTTCAGCTGGTGCAACGATTTGGTAGTCATTTGCTTCGCAATGTCGCCATAGTCTCGTTCCGCTGGGGTTGGCTCTGGATAAGCTCCATTGCAAATGTTTCGCGTTTAGGTCTCCCGCGACGATCGTAGGAAGGTCTGACTCCATGAGCAGCACGTTCAGGGTGTCTTCCTGTAGCAAGATGTTCGGGGGATTATAGGCAGAAATTATTCTGAATAATCCCCTGCTCGTCTCAACGTGTGCTCCCACGACCTCTGTGCCATGGGTGTCGTCCTCACTAATTCTGAATTGGGAGGATTTCAGCGATCGTTTCACCATTATGGCTACTCCGCCACCTCGTCTCCCAAGACGGTCTTTTCTGTAAATCCTGTAGTTGGCTACAGTTAACGGCTCGTTGTTTAAGTGGGTTTCCTAAAGAAGGGCTACATCGTAGTTACCTTCCACAAGAAACGTCTCAAACTCCTGTTTCTTATTTAAGAAACCGTCGCAATTCCAGAAAATAATCTTCAGTGAGGTTGGCAGTCTTTGCATTTGTCTATACATTAACTAGAGCCGAGGTCGCGTTGGTGTTTAAGGAAATCAGACCTTCTAGGAGAGGGTTTTGTTTAAGTAGCTCTGTTAGAGATAACAGAGCTGCTGCCAAGGACCCTAGGGGGGACTTGTCTTTTGGGCTCGCGTTAAGTGTGCCTGCATAGGATAGGCCGGGTCGGACGTTAGCCGCGCCTGCAGGTCTGGCTTGAGTGGTTGACCGAGGGGGGCCCCTACCCACACCGGAAGTGGCAGGAGCACTTCTCAGTTTTGGGTAGTGAGGGCAGCCTCGGTAGCTTGACGTGTGTGCGTCCCCACAGTTCGCACACTTCGCTGCCTGGGTCTTTGGGACTTTGCAATCGGGAGTGAGATGTTTTCCCGCGCATTTAACGCACACAGGAATTGCATGGCAATTCCTTTGCGAGTGGCCGAACTTCTGGCATCTATGGCATTGGCCTATAGTTGCTCTCGGTCTCTGAGGCTCGGTTTTTACTATCAGATTCAGTACCCCTGTGATCTGGTAGATATGTTTCTCGGTTTTAGGTACAAGTACCAAAACTAACGGCATGGGTTTTTTGTTGGTCCCATGCATACGAGTGACTGATTCAGGGTGGAAACCCTGATTGGTCAGGTCGTCTTTCACGTCCTCCGATTTTATAAATTCGGGGACACCTCTGAGCACTACTCTGAGGGGTTTGTCCTCAGGGAAGGAGTATGTATGGTGGGGAATATTTTCCTCCACCAGCAACCTGGAAATCTTCCGATAATCCTCAATGGTGGTAGGATGGATTTTAATACCATCTGCCACATTTTTCGCTTTTGAAAAATTCAGAGATTTTTTCATCAGCTCGTTGTTAAGTTTCACCCATATTTCCTTCTTACGAATAGTAATAGGGGGAATGGTGGCGCGTTTGTCTTTAGGAACTTGGGGTTGTTGTTCCTCGCCTTGAGTCGGGATCGAGTCCAATTGGCTCGATCCGGGCAAACTCTGCTGTTGCCTATTGGTCTTATCGAGCAGGTTTTGTAAAATCGGGGGTAGTGGCAAGAGTTTCGCGGGTTGAGAAAGAACATGAGTGGGAGTTTCCTCCTCGGCCTCACGTTCGTGGCTTCCTGTATCCATGTCGTTGACGATGCTTTCCTGGTCGGAGGCATCGTCTTCGTACATGTCGAATTCCTTAGGGATGGCAGAGAAAGTTTTACCGTCGTCTACATTCGTCGTCGCATGTTGATGTTGATTACCTGGCCCGGCATTCGGCTGAATTACCTGACCTCGGGCTTTTTTCCTCTTCCTTTCTGGAAGAGTCGCATTTTCTGTGCTAGAAAATACTTCGGAGGGTGTCGTGCCCAGGTACTTCAGGATTTCCATAAGAAAATCCCGAATCGCTGGGGGACCACCCGCTTTCACCTCAGATAACCTCTCCTCCATGAGGTTAAATCGAAGAAAACGTTGAAGAAAGTACAATCCTTTCATCGAATATTATGAACAACTCAGCAAATGAATAAATTCGGCATATAAGCCACAATGAAACTAAAAGTCTGGCTTACCTACAACAAAAGGTCGACCGCACCCAAGCGGGTAATTAAGCCTCAGTGACCGCTATCATCTCGCCGGTAGGAAAGGCACATACACTGCACTTAAACACACAAAGCTCTCAGGTAGGTAGTTCTCTTTCGAGAGACTACTTCTGACTGACGCACTGCTGCACTACTCACTGAAGATTTGAATCATCTGTCGTCTTTAAATAGAAAAGGCTGGCATTTGCTCCGGCCAATGCCAGAGCAAAGCCGCTGGTGAGTGCTGGTGGGCGGAGCCTATTGGGCCTCCGCGCCCAGATATACTCGCAATGCAAATATTTTTATTTTGTATTTCTGGCCGAGGGTCACAACCACTGTCATAATCTGCCAAATATATGATATTTTTGGACAGATTTTCTATTCCAAAAACTCTTTTTCGGATGGAAGTTTGAAGAGGGATTTTTGTAAAATGTTTTTTTTATATTTCGGGTCTAAGTCAGTGGACGGACACGAAAGTGAATTTAGTAGTCATGAGCGGAAGAAAATTCTTGTAGGCTCCGCCCACTTGAGTTTCGCGGTTTCCTATAAAAGAAGAGACGAGATCTCTAAGATTGATTCCGTTTTACTCTTTGATCGAGTGAGGATCAATTAGTAGCTTTTGTGGCTTGTCGTAAAGGCGGTGTTTGAAGTTGGTGAAACTCAATCGGAGTTTTGACTTCGACGCTCCGACTAGCTCGGGGTTCTAGAGCGCCGCCTATACGCGCATCCATTTCAACTCCATTTCTCTGCCCGACTCTCACGTCGAACACTTCCTGATGAGGGATATTCATGTTCGAAACAGGTAGCCAGTGAAAGCCGGCTCCAGGTTCTGAACGAATTCTTTTAATATTTAATTCAAATTTGTAATTATTTTATAATAAATTTCGATTTGGTTAAGATGGTTGTAATGTTCAACGTCTGTCTAGCCAGCACGAAATGAATTCTTTTAATTCGCTCTGAAAAGAGCAGTTGGAACGATGGCTGCGACTGTGCTAGCTTAGACCGACGCCTGAAATAAAAGTATACCTGGACGTTAGCCAGGGAAACAGTAAAATGTTATAAAAGTTCACACACAATCAACTATGAAACTCTAGCAGGACGTTAGCCTGCTATAGAAATTTGTGATAACTGTCAAGCACTAAAAGATTATTATTACGTATTTAAAATTAACACAAAAAAAATCTATAAAGTTCTTTAAGGATTATCAAGTCTATTAAATTGTCAAAAAGAAAGAGTAAATAAAATTTAATCTGATTTCAAAACGTAAGCTGGATTACGTATATTCCATTTACTAATAAAGTCAGACACTAATTTCACTGATACTTTGTTCAGACAAATATTGTCTCAACAGTTTTCTTCGCCTTTGGCTACCATCAGGACGGGACAAACAGGAAAACAGCAGGTTGGTATTTTAATCTTTTTCTGTATTTCGGTAGAATGGGAGAACCCACAATCGATTGCTGGCCAAAAATGTCTCGTGGAGGGAAACCCAGTGCGGCTACAATTTTTCTCTTTTGCCCAAAAGAGTTGTGGAAATTCCAAATGGAAGCTTTGGAAACAGAGAATCTGTTGTATGAAAGCACTGTCACTTATGAAATATAATTTCTTTCGTTTCAATGAAACAACTTCGAACTTCGTTGCGGATGCGTTCTCTACTCAATTCAAGAACAAAACTGCACGATGTGTTCCCTACTCGATTCAGGAACGTACTACTTTTCGGTTAAAAATTTGGTGTTTTTTATGCAGATTTATGACAGGCTATTCTATTTAACTTGTTATTATTAAAGCTACCTTGCATTTGCATACTTGTTTGACGATATTGTTGAAACATACAGTCAATCAGTATTTTACAGTAGAGTCAGTGCTCATCTTCCTGTCCTATACAACAAGCCTTGCTATTTGGCTGTCGACAAGAAGCATCGAGTTTTTGGGGGTTTAAGAAAACTGAAAATCTACGGCTAGCACTCAATCGTCTGGTTTCCTGCTGCCTTCCTGCGTGAGGGTTGTATTCCGCAACTCTGTGTTTGTTTTCCTGCCTTCTCACTTCAAATTCAACGAGTAACACTGAGGAATAGTGTTGTTGGGTAAGAGTACACACTCTTTGAGCAATTTCATAAACTGACTATCTGTTCTGCTTATTAAAAGTGCAAGACCTATGATAAGGCTTCTTAGTCCTCGAACACTTCAGTGATTAACTTTATTACTGTGTTATTAGTGCTTTTCTAATAGTTACATTGGGCTAACGTCCCGTAGTAACGTATCCATATTTGATATTGTGCTGTGAATGTCTAGGGCTAACGTCCCGTTCGAACATTCAATAATAATTTTTCAGTGATTATTTTATTGTGAATTGTTATTTTACTATATCGGATGCCTGGGTAGAAACCCGTGAAAGCATACCACTTCCTGGGCGTTGTACCTGCTTGTTACGGCTTCGTGTCTCGTTCCTGCTGGCTCCAAGCTCTTTCCAGAGCTAGTCCGAAAAATAAAGGACGCATCCATAAAAGAATTCGTAAAAAGACACGAAACGTTCGGGCAGAGATACTCACCATTAGAGTGCACGTGCATACGTGCCCCTGCCGTTCCCGGGCATATATTGACAATTTGTGTATTCGTTCGTGGTGTTAGAATAAATCTAGTTTAGTATAAATTCAATATTAAAAAAATTGCCGTAAATTAGGATATCATTTATGAATAAAAGTCAGATTGGTCTCAACATAAGGTTAGGTGTCTCTCGAAGTGCACTCTGTCCTCCGTGGTCTCAATTTAATATTTTTTTTTTACCTAGAATAAGTTTCTAAAAATAAAATTAGCAACTATTTCTCTTAAATAGTCTCGCGATTGTTCTCAAGCCCTTCAGGCTACATTCCATAATATTCTTTTAGAGTCCCATCAGAATTCTATTTTTTTATCAAAAAGAAATGGAACAAAAAAATCTGCGTCAGGCTGAGCAATCCGAACCCCGCCGAGCTAGCCGGTTCGAAGTTGGTGAAGAATCGCATTCGAATCTAACTACAAATACTCAGCCCCGACGACACCACGGTAGGATGAGAGTTGTAATAATACAGACAAGGAACGGATGGTGTTAAAACTTGCCGATCTACCTCCTTTTCGTTTTTGTTAGAAATGCATGTGTACACGGAAAAAAAAATTTAATAGTAGCAAGTGAAATTTGCATACCACCAAGTGAAAATATGCATACTATATGGGACAAGTACACGCTTTATTAGCCACAAGAAAAATCAGATTCCTGAATTTGATCACTTGCTGTTATTGATGTAATTTCAGGAACACAATGTAACCTAAGGATACTAAACTCTTTATTAGAAGCAAACTTTTCATTTTATTAGACTCAATCTACGTTTTATTTGCAGTAGGTGCTCAGTTTGATAACTACTAGTGACAAGTAAATTTACCATTGATTAGGCATGATTTACTCTCAAATAACTAATATACTTAAATCTACTAAAAAATTTATTAGTAGCTACTATACAGTATTCTACTGCAGCAACATTTTTAGATCATTATAGTAATTTTAGTTTACTTGGGTACTTTGGGTAGTTTATTATTGTCTTACCTTTAATAGCTTTCATTCCATCTTTGGTATCAGGATACACCGGACTCAATTGAAATATCCACTTGCCCTCAGTTTAGAGTTATTAGTTCTTCAAAGAAGGATAATTTGTTTTTTATAAAGCCTTATATTTTCAATACATTAATTTCATTCTTGAATTTAAAATGATATGAAAGGTTCAGTTGCACCAAGGAAGCAATGATTCAGTTTACACTCTAAGAAAACGTACCTGCATGGCATATACAGGCTAGCAAAATACACCACTTAAAAAAACTGGAGATAGAGATTGCAGTTTTTATGACAATATTTTTTCATGAGCTATAAGTTGATGTGGAAAGATACAACATTTTGACGGTTATTTTAATGAAATAATCGCCTCTGGCCACCCTTACTGGATCACCCAGCACAACCTGTTTCATAATTGATAATTTCGGAACTTTGTGAATCTGTTTGTATATATTCATCAGTATGAATGGATGAGCAAGCAGGCAAGCTTATGTCTTTTCTCATTATGATCATAACAAATCCATGTTATATATAACATAAAGTAGAATTAGAACGTTCTGAAAATTGAAAATGAAAGATAATTAAGAAAGGAAATGAAAATATGTAAATTTTTAATATTTTTATTGAAACAAAACTGTTATTTTTTGGAAAATTCTCCTGATTCTATTATACATAGGTAAAAATGTCAATAATCTAGAAATGTTAGGTCAAAATCAACATTCTACATACCAACAAGTAAAATACATAAATCAAACTGACACTATTCACACAACTCACAACAGTAATAATAGTATAATTCCGGCACACGATGTAACACGTCCACATACAAGTACTAACTGAAATACTGGAATTGGAATGAGGCCAGTTTTACGAAAACGTTGTTGAACATGTGTGGCGGTTACTACCGATTGATCCCGAACTGGTCGAGTATCAACAAGTAGGTGAATAGGTTATATTATCGTAGGAACACCAAGCTTTACTGTGAATAAACAGTTGTATTATGCCTGTAACACAAGTATGTATCTGTTGTTATGATATAAATTTCAGAAACCCAAAGTTGATAAATATGAATATACAGTTTTTCAGCGCTAGTAAAATGTTGACCTGTCATTATACAAAGTGAATTATCTAATGTTCGAATTACTTGCTGTATGTAAACAATATTATAGCTACAAGTTCATGCGTTCAGAGTACTAATTTTTTTAGAGACAAAACGTTATTTTTTTAAATATAGGTTATATTTTTTTTACCACAATCGAAATAAAGTCAGGAAAACGTTTTACTTGGACCATTTTTTTCTGTGTAATTTGCATATCTTTTCTGAATTGAAAACAAAACGACCTTATTCTTTATGTGCATAAGTGCATATAAAATTATAAAATCCATCGGATTATTTATTCAATCTTCATATGGAACGTGCCTCGAACATTCTGGCAGACCTCGCAGAATATCAATGATTTTTTTTGAATGATCAAGTTACTGCGATGAAATCTCATACGTTCTAATTTATTTTCAAACTTCAGGACCTCATAGAAACATATTTAGCATTTATACCAGTAATCGCTGATAGAAACGGATAACAGTTATGTATAAGAACACATAAGAAATTAAAGGAATATGTACCTGTAATGTCTTTTAAATAATGATGAATATCCAATAAGGCTCTATACGGATTTGCGGTTTCACTATCCAACTTGGATCTCATAAATTCTCTTAAATATTTTTTATCAGTCTCTATGAGACATTTTTGGCAGGGATGGCATCACACGTTAAAAGGTGGGGGCTGCGTCTTCCCTGCCCGTTCCAAGTCCATAAACTCTTTGATTCGATCCTTATTGAAACGATAATCATCAACACAAAAACTCATTTGAATACTACTGGATAAATTGATTATTCTTCCTACCTACATGAATTAGGTAATCCGCAAGTAACTATGTGACAGAGATACTGTAGTTCAAATCAATATTATCATATTGTTTTAAGTGTGACATTTATGCTCGAACATTTTATTCAATAATTTTAAACACTTCATCACAATAAATTAACTCCATAATATTTATAATAAAGTGAAATATTCATCAAGATGAAAATCTAACAAATATTTTTGAATACGATCCAACAGTTGCATTTACATACATTCGTCAAGTTCCTATATTTTTGAAAAAAGTTTATGGGTAGAACTAGTTTATGCACAGGCCTTTTGTCTCCAGTAAACTTTCCAATGCACTCACCCATTCTTTACCTACCTACGTATAGTTATAATATGCTCGGTGTATACTTAAAAGTATGCCGTAACTTATTTTCATTTATTCTTATATCCTGCATCCTTTACGGAACATGTGCTGGAATAAATTATTCTAATAATTAATTATTAATGTTTATTACCGAGTTAGAAATTCCATTACACAGGGTGTTTCAAATTCGAAGGTTACCATTGGGAACTATAGGAGATACGAAGATGGTTAAATTAGGGCAAAATTACTCATTTAAGAAAATTAAAATATGCAGTAGCCATAATTTCAAAATTCCGAGTATTTTCGATGACATAGGTACCAAAAAACCGAAATGTTGAAAAATATTTTAAATTTTTTTCTGGCTTTATTTGGTGAAGAATATCAAAATTAATAGCATATTTACATTGCCACTTTTCCTGTTATATGATGACATTTTCGGATTCACCATCCGATGTTTCGTCATTTGGCCACTATCCTCAACTATATTTTTTCCTATATAGACGCTACATTGGATTGATACGAATAAAAATAGCATTTTTAATTGTGATTTTTTTTATAGTTACCCTATAACCTCAAATTTAAAAAAACTAATATTAGTTGGCCCTGACTCCGTCAAATAACACTTGTCAAATTATTCGATTTGCCATAAAGCCATTTTCTGTTACGTCTGATGCTGTTACCCTTTCAAAGTAATGATAAACGTAAAATGTTCTTTCAAACCAAAAAAAAAGAGATATGACAAAAGTTTTTACAAATTTGACTGTGAGAACTTCAGAAATTTATCCACAACTAGGTATATACAGAAAGAATACAACCAGATAAAAATACAAGAAACAGTATTCTAAATAAAGGCCGTCTTTTTATCATGTGGTAACATTGCCATATTCTAAACCGTAATAGATACAAAGACGATTGAATGGGAAAAAGGTAACTATTGTGATGAGCAGGAGCAGTAAATTGGCCAGAGAAAATCTACGGGTACTCTCACCCTTCCCGACTTATACAGGGAAAACTGAAAATGCTGTTTTTGCTTTTTTACGAATAGAATTCTTATTTCAGAAAATATAAAAAATGTAAAAAAAAGGTTTAATTGTATTCAAAATTCAACGATGTAACTTTGGCGATATCGGTTTTCTAGGACCGTATCACCTATTTTGTATCTTTATAATATACAAGTAGGATAAGTCCCTATACATAACAATAAATCTTTGATTAAACGTTTCCTGTCAACACGGCTACCATCAACTTTTTTTTCAAATGCGGACAAATTACAAATATTGATAAAGCGATAAAATTACAATTCAGTGGTAAATCACACTTGATATATTCATAGCGTTTAATTTAAAATAACTAGCATCAGTGACAACCATTTTTAATTACGGTCCAGTCGTTAGTTCGTTTATATATTCGATATAAAAATTATAACTGACGTTTTGAATAAATTTATCTATGAAAATTGTATTCACACTATAAAAATTCATAAAAGATATTTGTAGTTTCAGAGACGAACAGCAATTTACCCAGGAAATAAACTTAAGAGTAGAAGAAATCAAAACAGAAAAACAATTTATTTTATAATGAATTTTTGGGGAAAAATAAAACTAATACAGAAAATGAATTCTACATGACATTGAATGCTCGAATTGAAGAGTTCGTTGTTGAATGCACATAAGTTTGGTCTGTCCATACAATTTCCAGTAGCAATTTTCTAGCATGATGGGTGTAATGATATAACATGCATCTCTTATTTTTTGAGATGATCGATACCTGTACTAGGTGTCAAAAAACTTATGTATCCCCAGACAAAAATATCTAAATGAGTAAGGTCTGTTTTGTTGGGAATATTGCATATAAATGTTCCCTTACTATTCCTGCATTATAGGGAGGGGCATCGCCTTGTTGAAAATATTGTATTTCACGGCGGATGTTCAATTGCAATTCATCTAAGTAGCCATCAAACTCATTGGATAAAAAATGTAAATAAATTCCACTATTCAAATGCTCATCGTAAAAGAAAGAATCTAGTATGTTTGTTCCCAAAATTCCCAACCAAACATTTATTCCGAACCTTTCCTGGAAATTGGTTTCTCTATGTAAATGTTCATTTGTATCATTCCACCTATAATGGATGTTTCTGTTAAACTTACCATTGTTAGAGAATTTTGATTCGTCCGTCCATATTACTTTTTTACAAATATTTCTAACTTCCCATTTCTACGTCTTAACCACTTCGCAAATCGTACTCTTCTTCTGTAATTCCTTTCAGTAAGATGATAAACTTTGCGTATCCTGTATCATTTGTATTTGTTCTTTTTTAAAACATTTCTTGCAGATTTTAAAGAAATCCCTAGTTCGTGGGCAATTTTTCGTAAAGAACAATTTTGATTAGAAGTATTTTTGTAACTGACCAATCTTAAATTGAAAATAAAAAGTATTTTTTCACTCTGGTAAACTTTAATAGGTAATATTTGCTTACCCAAAACATTTATTTGCTTCCTCATACTTCCAGTAACAACACAATTTTCTAGTTTTATTCCTGTCAAATGCACCACAGTCTCTCAATTTTTTTTCTAATTGTCTAAACATTTGAATGTTTGGTATACGACGATTCGGGTAGAGCTCACCATACATATTTCTTGCGAAAAGAGGATTTCTATTTGATTTTGCATAAGTAAATAGCATACCAGTCGTTTCGTCATTTGAAAACATCTTTAGTATGTCACCGAGTGCATAAACGTCTAACAGTTCTTACCAGATATCAACAACTCATTAATTTTTCATGCCATAGAAACCAAGCAAAGCCTATACGTGTTTAAAAATGGTAAATGAAGTGATTTAATTTGAATAGTCTTTATTAAGTAAAGTAACAATAACAAAGTAACAACAAAAAAAAAATTAATAAAAATAATTGGCGCTCCGAGGCGGCTTAAATTAATTCGGTGGCGCATTCGCTTCTACAGCTGCAGAGAAACCCGGAGAAACCTGCAACACCACATCATCTGAACAGTTGGAATTGGTTAAATGATAACTCCTAAAGAGGTCCGTCGAATTTTGAATTTCTGCCTTCCGGTAAAACAGGATGTATGGGGTCTCCAGAGGGTCCAAAAGGTCCAATTCGAAAGAAAACATTTTATTCACGCAACTATCATCAATTTTATACCTACCACTCCGTTCTGTCCTTGTCCAAGCTATAGTAGTGGCCAGAATCAACTCCAGAACCACAGTGAACGATGGTCGATGACTGCGTAAAGCTCATAACGGCAGTCGGCTAGATAGGGGTGACCAGCTTGACACGTTGAAATAATTAAATACATCTGCGACATGCTAAGTCAAAACTGAAGAGCTTCAAAGTCAGGATCAAATTTGCAGGTGTTTCAACAATACTTGTTATTTTATCTCAGTTGTTTTAGCGCAGATTTAGTAATACAGTTGTCTATCATCTGTTAAGTGTTCGGTTCTCAAGTGATGATTGAGTAGGTTCTGCAAGGACTGGATTTCCAAAAGATTTGGTAACGCGAGCTCTAATTCAAAAGAGTTAATGGAGTTTCTGCTTTTCATTCCGCATCCGCTGCAACTCAAAACTGTGAGAATTTTCTTTCCAAAAGATGTTTGTACTGAAGAAGCGATAGTGAATGATTCAACAACATCAGGTCTTCCTCAGGAATTGATCAAACTATTCTCCTGCTCAAGAAGTGTACTCAACAGGTATATCAAAAATTCTGATACAGTAATTAACGCACAAGACTACCTAAATCAGAATAAATACAATCTTCGCAGACGGATTCTCCAGTCATCTGAGATAATTCATAATGTATAAGCCTCTGAAGAAGCTAGCCACTCGCGCTAGCGAAACGTTAGGAAGACATTCCAAAAAACGACGGCCTTCAAACCCGAGTGAAAATTATGACATCATTATTATAGGTTAATATTTGGTCCCTAAAAGAGTCCGTTATAAATAGGTAACGCTTGAAAAACGCTATTCATGTAGCAAGTATTTCCCAAATTGATTTAGGGCCGGCATTATAAACATCTCTCAAAGTTAACTTTAATTTTAATAGTCAAGTTAACTTCAGCAAACGTGCTGATGGAAGTAGCAGAAGAGCGCCCTTGCTCTGACAGTAAAGAGGAAGATCTCCTCCGGTCTACATCGGATCCCGACAGCGGAGCTTCCGACGATGAATCCTCAAGGAATCACTCGACGGATAGTTCTGCAGTTGAGATCCGCCGGAAAGAGAGAAAGAAGGCCCAGAAGAAAAGACAGAGGGCAAGGAGAAGGCAGGAAGAGAAGAAGAAGAGGTTGAGCGAAGCGGAAGGTCTTAACAAACCATCCGAAACCGCGACCACCTCACTGACCAATGCCGAAGCACCGCGAGCCGGACCAGGAAGTCCCACTAGGGACTCCCAGGCCCGGCGCCGCGGACCGGAAAATTGGTCGAGACAGAGGAGGGGACCTGAAGCTAGGAAAGCTAAGAGGCAGGAGAAGATTCTTGCGAGGCCTCCAATTACACTCCCGACTGCGTCAAGGGCGGCGAGGGACGTCGGACCTAACGGGGACCCCCTTGAGGGGACTTCAGGGTCTGGACGCACCGGGCCGCCCCGGCATGGTCACGGGGGTGTGAAAAAGAGGCCTCGGGAGAAGGAGACTCCACCAGATCGGCCCGCCAAGAGGGGAAAAGAGGGTGGGAGGTCTCGGCCCACTGGTCAGAGAGCGAACGTTTCACCCCTTCTAAGGGAAGAGACAGCAGCTCGGGGCCAGAAGGCGGGGATCCAAAACACCCTAATAGCTTCTTACAGCGCGGCCGTCAAAAGGGAGATGCAGGTCGTGATCAGAAGCGATCGGGAGGACGGCACCGTCCTCCCAGAAGAGAGCGAAGCCATCAGGAGCAACCTGATAGAGCAGATGCTCCGGACTATGGAGGGCCCTGAAGGGGGACCCCGAGGCCCGGAACTGCGCTTCAGGAACTCCGGCGTCGTTGAACCAGGGTGGTTTTTAATAACGGTCCAAAACCCAACGTCGCTGGAGTGGCTCCTCGGTGGCTGGACTGCACCGGTCATAGCGGGCGTCACATTCAGGGCGGTGCCCTCAGCGGACGCTCCGTGGCCGGTAAGGATCGGCTTCTGGTTAAGGGGCCAAGAAGTGGACCTCCCGAGGTTGACGCGGGTGCTAAGCCTCCAGAACCGTTCTCTGAACGTGGAGAGGTGGAGGCACCTGAAAACGGCAGGAGAAGCAGGAGGGTGGTTCCTAACTTTCATGGTTAGCCAAGAGACCGCCCAGGCCTTGGAGGAGCAAGGCATGATGCTCTATTACGAGCTAGTTACCCTGACGGTACGCAGAGTGTCGCCAGGGTACAAGCCAGGCTTCTCCAGGCAGAGCGGCGGTCCCTCGGATAAGACAGGGAAGGGACCACCCCAATCCAAATGAGAGGGCGCAATGGCGAAGTTGAAGGTAGGCCAAATCAACCTGCAGCACAGTATGGATGCAACCGGGGAACTGGAAAGCATCCTAACTGGTGAGTCTGAGATAGTTTTAATACAGGAACCATACGTTTACAGGAAGAAGGTGAGGGGTTTGAGAGGCAGCGGCTACCAGCTAATCGTAGGCAAGGCAGACGGAGAGGAAGCACCAAGAACGGCGATCCTGGCGTCCAGAGACCGCAGCTGGGGTACCGCAGCTGGGGACCAGGGACGCTACAGTTGCCGTCTTAGAAATCAAGGTAAGAGGAATCAAACATAGGGTAATAGTAGGAAGCGTGTATCTACCATACGATGATGCGCACTTGCCTCCTACTGAGGAATTATTGAAGATAGTAAGGTATAGTAAGGAAAATGGTTTACGCATGATATTGGGGTGCGACGCCAACTCGCATAACACGATGTGGGGCAGCACGGATGTCAATGCGCGTGGTGAAGCACTACTTGAATACCTAGCAACGACCAGTTTGGAGATACTGAACAGGGGGACGGAATCAACGTTCATCAATCGTATCCGACAGGAAGTGATTGACGTTACATTGGCAACGAGAGATATATTAGGTGATATAACAAATTGGAGAGTATCGGCAGACATATCGATGTCAGATCACCGAATGATAAGGTTTGATGTCTACGCTGAAGCAGAGGCTGTTCCTCAACGCCGAAACCCTAGAGCAACCAACTGGGACACCTTCCTAGAAGGTCTCTCAGGGCTGTCAAGGGATCAGGCAGAGATTTTCTCGGAGGAACAACTAGATCAGGAAGTAGAAGAACTAGGAAAAACAATGACCAAGGCATTTGAAGAGGCATGTCCTTTGAGAACGGCCCCAAAGCGCCGGGTTCGCTGGTGGAACCAGTCGCTGAAGGGCCTGAGAAAAGTAACCAGAAAGGCTCATAACAAGGCCATTAAGGATGGCAACGAGAATGCGTGGGAAAACTACAAAACCGCGAGAAGGGAATTTAAGAAGGAGCTAAGGAAAAGCAAAAGAGCTAGCTGGAGGTCTTACTGTGGGGAAATCAATTCCCTAACGGAATCCGCCAGGCTCATGAGAATCCTGAGCAACGAGACAGAAGGTTCCATAACAACCTTGAAGAAACCAGATGGGACATGGACAACTTCCTCCGAAGATTCGCTCAGATATCTGCTGTAAGTACACTTCCCGGGTGGTGTCGGGGACGACCAACGGGCTCTGCCAACACAGCAAGTCCCCCACGGGGACTGGCAGCTGGCAGAGAGGGTCGTTACGTCTGATGCCATAGCCTGGGCAGTGAACGAGTTCAACCCATATAAGGCAGCAGGACCCGACGGAATTTTCCCGGCAATGTTACAGAGGGGCCTGGAACTTCTTCTCCCAATCTTGGGAAGGATATTCCGGTCCAGTATAGCGCTAGGGTACGTACCAAAGGTCTGGAAGTCAGCAAGAGTAGTCTTTATCCCCAAGGCGGGAAAAAGAGACTACACAACAGCAAAGTCCTTTAGACCCATCAGCCTAACACCGTTCCCGCTTAAAACGCTGGAGAAGGTGGTTGACAGATTCCTGATGGAGGGGCCCCTAAGGGTGAGCCCTTTCCACAGAAATCAGCACGCATACAGAAAGGGAAGGTCGACTGAATCGGCCCTCCACGCTGTAGTTCGAAGGATCGAAAGGACAATAAGGTTTAAAGAGGTAACATTAGGAGTATTTTTCGATGTGGAAGGCGCATTTGACGAGGCAAAAACAGCGACAATAGAGGCAGCACTAAGGGCCAGAGGAACGCCTCACTCAATGGTCAGCTGGGTTGTATCGTCGCTTACGAGAAGAAAGGTCGAGGTATCCCGAGGAGACATCAGACTGGAATCCGAGGTGGGGGGGGCTGCCCTCAGGGGAGCTGCCTCTCTCCCCATCTGTGGTGCCTAGTAATGGATGAACTCCTGGGTAAACTCACAGATGAAGGTTTCGAGGCGCAGGCATACGCGGACGATGGAGTTGTCCTAATCAGCGGACGATTCATCGGAGTCGTCTGCGACCGTATGCAGGCTGCCTGCAGAATAATTGAGAGATGGTGCGGTGATGCAGGACTCTCAGTGAACCCGACAAAAACAGAGATGATCCTGTTCACCACACGGAGGAAAAAAGATGGATTCAGGCCACCTATCATGTTTGGGCAAGAGCTGGAGCTAGTACAGCAGGTCGAATACCTGGGGGTGGTCCTGGACTCCAAACTTTCATGGAGGCCGCACGTAGATAGGGTTATTCAAAAGTCGGTAGCATTCCTATGGCAACTGCGGAGAATTGTAGGAAGCAATTGGGGCACCAATCCAGAGATCATGCGATGGCTGTACACGGCAGTCGTAAGACCAAAGATCCATTATGGGTCAGCCGTGTGGTGGCCAGGCGCACAGGGTAGCACAATAGGCCGAAAACTCATCAAGGTTCAGAGGTTGGCCTGTTTGGTAATAACGGGCGCAATGAGAACGACTCCAACCGCAGTGTTGGAGGTACTGCTGAGGCTGCCACCGTTTCCAGTCTGGATCAAGAAGGAGGCAATGGCAGCCCATTTGAGGATGCGAGACTCGGGAGTCTGGGTGAACGAAGGAGCGATGATAGGTCATGCGGAAATCGCGAAGTGGGCGGAACAGGAGATCCCTATCTCTGCCCTCAGAGTGAAAAGCGCACTGCGATGGAATAGAGAGTTTACGCTTACTATTCCGAGCAGAGAACAATGGGAAGGAAACACGGTGGAGTTTAGCACAGGAAGCCTAATATGTTATACGGACGGTTTGCGTCTAACTGACAAACAGGCTTCGGGTGCCGGAATCTACCTGGAGGGAAGAGAAGTACGAGAGAGCTACGCTTTGGGCAGATATACAACAGTTTTTCAAGCTGAAGTGTTCGCCATCCTATCCGTAGCTATGAGAGAAGAGGTGAAAGATGGATCCGAACAGAGAATTTGTCAGAGAACAGAGAATTTGTCAGGCAGCGCTCAGAGCCGTCTGCCATCCTAAACCAAGCTCAGCGCTTGTACAGGAATGTGGAGATGCGCTCGAGAAGCTAGCTGAAACGAAGGAAGTTCAGCTGGTATGGGTCCCGGGACACAAAGGGGTGCGCGGAAACGAGGTGGCAGACGGACTTGCCAGATCCGGATCCGCAACGCCGTTCTGTGGACCGGAGCCTGTACTAGGCATCGCAAGACGCCAAACTTCTTCAGCCCTCGACGAGTGGGCAGAAGAAGAGCTGAATAAACTTTGGAGGGATAACACCGGCTGCAGGCAGTCAAAAGACTTCGTGGACGGCTCCAATAAGTCAAGGACGACATGGCTCTTAGGCAGAAATCGCCAAGCGCTACGCCTCCTTATAGGAATACTAACAGGACACAACAAGTTAGGCAGACACCTATCACTCATAGGCATAGAAGACAGTCCCACTTGCCAAAAATGCGAAGAAGATGAAGAAACTTCATCTCACTTCCTCGGCGAGTGTGAGGCATACGGGAGGCTAAGATTTGGAACCTTCAGAGTTGACAAACTCCAACAAGAGGAACTAATCAATTTGGAATGGTCGGACATACTGACCTTCATTAGGAGCTCACAAAGGTTCGAAAAGGAAAATTAGGAGGATGAACGTAGATAAGTGGAGAACAGGGGATGGCAAAAAGGGTCCATGAGGGCCTACTTGCCTGGCTGCGGTAGCGGCCTCCCCAAAGAACTACTACTACTACTACTACTACTACTAACTTCAGTTCTGAAATGGCAGTTTTATAAAAGTCTCATTTCTGAAATAAAAAGAAGAAGAAGGCAAATATGTAACCTAGAATTTTTCGCAATTTCTCTTGTGACATTTCTAATTTTCTAATGAATAATAAAACTGCCAACAATAGATTTGAGAATCCTCCAAAATCTCCAACAACTATCTAGAATGAACATGTTGGATGAAATCTGAGTGTAATTAACACTTGAATTACTGGCGATAGAAGATGATTTCTAAAATTGAAAATAACTATAATTTCACAGTAATTGACTACGTTTATCTGGACGATCTCTATCCGCTTCAAATTCAATAGCATTGAGTCGAGTGAAACCACCCTTCAGTTTATATCGCAATATTTATGTGGATCGAAGAATCCTATTCTTCAATCCGATTGAAAAAAGCTAACTTCACAGCAAAATGTCGAATTTCGTAACCTTAAATTTCTTGTCCTCTGCGAATTAAATCACGAATCGTTGTTCTGTGGATCTGCTCTCTTCTTTGGACCATACGTTTCTTTTCTTAATTATTATTTTGCTCTCCATTTTGAGAAAGACAATTGTCAATATAAACACCAATCTGAATTTGGCTACTTTTACCTGTCATTAGTCAATAATTTCAAACTCGTTTATCTCGTAATTTCACTTCTCTTCAAGGCGATCGGTTGGGTCCAATCCTATATTTTATGGAAATGACTTGAGTGATTCAATCCAATCCCAACACTGTATATATCGATTAGGTGTATCGGATCCAGTCAAGTCAAACCCATTTTGAGCGGATCCAAAGTTGTGAGATAAATGTAGTCATTAAGAAATGTTGACTCATCAGTTGGTCTTTGCAAATTTGCCCCACTATGTGCCCCATTAACAAGCATATACAGACTTTCTTGATGATCTAAATCCGTTTCCATTTGTTTTCAAATTCTATTTCGTTTCACAAGATAAAATGGTTTAACCTATTTCTAATATCCTTCGACGCCGAGGGCCTTCAATAATAATCACAGCATCTCCTTCATCGTCGCTTAACAGTTCCTCGAAAATAACCAGGATATTGTTTGCTAACATTATTGCAGGAAAAAACATTCAAATTGAGGTTATATGCTAAATTATTGATAGAAGACCTGTCGACAACCACCATTTTCTAGAAAGTTAACTTTAACTGATACCTCTTCCTACCAATAAAGTTAACTCCTACATTTTGAAGTTAACTGTAAGATGTGACGTCATTCCTTAAGTTAACTTCTAGTTGTCTGTAAAAAAAGTTTTATAATACCGGCCATTAATTGTACCAAATAACACAACAATCGCATTTTGACCAAAAAATAATATTTTCGTTAATTCTAGTTTTAAGAATTATAAAAATATTCCGTATAAAAATTGATTCAGGAGAAATCAGCCTTGAAACAAGGATTACTGTAATACAAAAATTTCTAAAAAGGAAAAATACGAATGTTCGTTGTGTTGGGGCTTCTTCTTACCGAAATTATTGGGTAATGTCTGAAGTATGCCAATAGCTGGAATAAGTTTTGAAGAAAACAAAACAGTTTATAAAAGAACTAATGACAGCACCGTAATTAAAATTTGTTGACACTGATGAAGCTAGTTATTTTGAATGAAACGTTATAAAAATACCAAGTGTTATAAACCACTGAATTGTGACTTAACGCTATATCAATATTTGTAATAAAAGAGACAGGTCCGTATTTGAGAAAAAAGTTGATGGTGGCCTTGTTGACACGAAACGTTTAAGATTTATTATTACATGCTTATAGTACATTTTGAATACAATAAAACTTTTCTTTTCCATTTTTAAATATTTTCTGAAATAACAATTCTATTCGTAAAAAAACAAAAACAGCATTTTCAGTTTTCCGTGTATAACTCAGGGAGGGCGAGAGTAAATTTCCTTAGACCATTGTACTGTTCCGCACAATAGTTACCTTTTTTCCCATCTAACCGTCTTCATATCTGTTCCGTTTTAGAATATAGCAATGTTACCACATTACAAAAGATACGGCCGGGATAGTAGGTAATAAACTTTAACCCTTTATTAGAATATTAAAAAAAAATTGAGTTGTCTGTGTTTTAGATAAATATCAGTCCATCAGTTTCAACATACGAAATTGCTTCAACCACTGGCGATCCACAAACAAGTGCTTGGAGGGGATTTAAAAGAAGTGGTCTGAAATGCTTCAAAATTCGTATTTGTCAGACAGTCAAACATTACCTACATCCAGGTGATTCTGAACGAAGGTTGGCTTACTGTAATTGACTAATAAATAAAGATGATTTTCTCCAATTTCTCTCAAACGTCAATTGGACGGATAAGAGCACTTTCAGAAATTGTGGCATGTTTAACGGAAATAATGAGCACATCTCGAGTCAGATCAATCCCAAACTTTGTAAGACCGCAGCTACGGTTTAGTTTGAACGTATGGGTTGGATTTTGTGGAGATCAAATCCTCGGTCCTTATTTTTTTTAATTAGATCCTCACGGAAGAAACTTATCTGGATTTTGTGCGAGGTGCTTTTGAGATTTATGTTGACAATTTCTCGTAAATTATTATACAAAAAGGTCACGACTATTTTCGATAGATGAAATAACGTGCGTATACATTTATCACCTCTCCAGCATCTTTATGTCTTCTATATCATCTTATATCTAATCTTTATAAATGTTTGAATGCATATTCAAGATGACATACCCTGTCAACTTCTCCATATTCGATAACGGTAAACAAACCTAACAGGGTTCCGGCACAGAATAAGGAGGTTCCGGTGGAGGACTGATAAAATAATATTTTAATGTCACGCCCACTTTTTCCTTCGTCCGGTTGAACAAAGTTGAGTTATAGGTTATTGATTGATTAATTTATTTCTGGCTTAATGGGTTTCGTCGTGAGAAATATACCCAGCAACAAGTTTATTTTCTGAAAAATTTAGAAGAGAGTGTACAGTTAATTACGTCTGGGAGGCCCCATAGAGTTATAGATTATGAATTTCTACTAAACAAGTTGTGTTCTTACGTCGGACCGACCAGTATTCTGATTACCAATGCAGCTAAAAGAATTGGTCGGAACGACGTCCTCTTCCAACTATTAGTTGTGTGACGACGTCGTATAGTTTATACGGACTCAGATGAGACAGCAGAAAAACTGAAATTCCACTTATGGTCGGCATATCTTTCATGAAACAGTAGCGGCGGATAATTTTTTTCTCATGGTAGAATAAATATTTATAATTATACTAATCTTATAAGATGGCATATGTTTTTATATATTTTTTTGTGTGAAGCAGAAGTTGTTTCTATATATTCGGTAAATAAAACGACTCAGTTCAACTCAAAAAAATATTTATAATGCAAGGGCTTCCGGTAGAAACGGGGCTGCCAGACGTGAACTGAAACCTATTGCGCCCAATCGATTTAAAATTATTTTCACTCTAAGGAAGGAAAAATTAACAGAATGTTTCACACTATTCCTATCACTTTCAAAAACACATTTTGTTAAATAAACTAAAATTCTCAGAGGAACAAAGAGCGACATAAAGTGATTAACCATCTTGGGAATTTTTACTTTCAGAATTTGAGTCGTTCTTAACGTTAACGATAATCGGATTGATCGGTGGTAGGATGATATTGTATTCATTTTTCGGATTGATCAGTGGTGGGATATTGTATTTATTTTCATTGTCTATCACAGGAGATACACATTTCTTATTCCACAAATCACTTCCAGCCATTCTTTCTACCACTGTTCTGATATTATTCAATACAGATACACTCAATTCTGGCGATTCCTTATACTTTCTCAGTTTCCCTTCAATAGCAGCCGAAATCATCTCAGTGGGGTTGAAAATGCAGTAATATAGCGGCAGACTATGTTTTTCAAAAAGTTCATCAGTCACATATTCCTTCTTGAAATTTTTATTCTTAATAAATTCCAATAATAATTTCTTCCTGTTCTTCTGGGGTATTCCCATCTATTTACTTGATTATATCGGCTTTTTTCGTATTGCTTTTGGGGATTTTTTTATCTGGATATGAATGATAAGATGCATTGTCCATAACGATTACGGAACGAGATGGAATATTTGGTAAGAGTTTCTGCTCTGCCCATATTTCAAACAATGCGGCGGTCATGTCCTCATGATAATCAGCAGACGATTTTGATATTTTTTTGCAACAACAACAATGCATTAGCAACAAACCCTTATTCATTTCCGGCATGAAGAATTATAATTCTTTTTCCTCTAGAAGATGGAGCTTTCATAGTACAATGTTGCTTTTATCTACCTACCCAACCGAATTGGACGACAGCATGGGTATCAAACCACATCTCGTCAAAATATAGTATGTTATGTCTCTATTCTCATTTCGATATCATTTGTAGTCTTGTCGATGGATAACGATTCGTGCTGACTCCATCCAATTTTTTGTATTTGAAACCGCAATCAAGTAAAATGTTTCGCAAAGTATCTAACGATTTATAAACATAATCTGGACATTCAGGTAATTGATCATGAATGATTTCTAATGTCGGCACCTTATTTTCGTAATGAAACTTATACACACATCTGCGAATGTGTTCTTTGGAAGCTGAATCAAGTTTCTTGAGTTTCTGTCCGACTCACAATTTTATTTGTCTAAAGAACCACTACTATTCCCATACTTCAAACGTGAATACATATTCAAAATAACCCTTTGAGTTTAAATGTGTAAGGCTTTAATAAGTAATTCCCTATGTAGTGGCTCTAGAACAGCTTCCACTTGGAGACGTTCTGGAAGTGGAAGTTAACTTGGAGCGGCTCTGAATTAGCATCAAAATCTTCTGTTTCAACTACATCAATATCGAAAGGTCTCCAGAATGCTTTACCGAACAGATAATATAATTAAGACAACTAAATAACGATATATGTAAATATGCGTCTCTGCCTAGCTGCACCACACTGTCTGGTAAATAAGTCTCGCAAATAAAAACTAATTGGAATTCAGCGGCATGTCAAAGACTTTCTGTGTCTGACCAATTAGAATTCGAAATCGGCCAATCAAAGGCTTTCGTTTTCCATTTTGCCCTCCCTTTACATGTGTCTGAAGATATCTAGTCCACGTCGACTGCAATCGAGTTGAGACGAGGAGCAGTTAGAGAATAACGTGTTATTAAGCCTATGCAAGTTATCAGCGGCAATTTGTATATTGATATAAACTCGTATGATCGCTCGGTTGTGTGATGTCTCAATTGAGTTCGTATAGATTATACCAACCCTGATTTTATTGACCAAATTAGTAGAAAATGCGATTGTGATTAGGTAGGACTGACGTAATATGAAGAAGTCAGGTCGCGTAAGAGTCGTAATTTAGCTGCTTTGGTAATTTTACCATCTTCGTATCTCCTATAGTTTTTTCCGAGATCCCAGTGGTGGCCTCGAATTTGAATTACTCTATGTGTACAAATTATTTCATATCATAATTTCTTACCACTTGAGTTAGGTATACCGGGTGTCAACGATTTCTTTAAACAAGCCATAGCTTCCAGAGTTCCAAAGCTATGCGATTTAAACTTGGCAGGGGTTATGGATTCAAAATTTTTCCAATATTTCATATTCCATCACTTCCGGTTTCACCGGAAACGACACCAACTTGCGAATTCCAAATGGAACACCCTGTATATTTTTACTTGTTTGGATTCTAGGGTCGATTCTGAGTACGATCACATAGTTTTGAGACAAAAAATGTACACACGTGATTTTTCAGAAAAAAAAAATTTGAATCTAGAGTGCGTTGGACGCCCTTCAACCAATATATTTTTTCCGACTATTTCAGTAGGTCAATTTTTTCAAATGACAACGGGCATTTCTAATGGTGGATTTATGCAGCAATCATAAGTCATAAGTCTTAAGTCATAAGGAAGAATATTCGTCATTGATTGGTTGGAATATACGCACCAACCAATCATTGACGAATATTCTTCCTTATGACTTAAGACTTATGACTTATGATTGCTGCATAAATCCACCATAAGATTCTAATTTTCACGACGAATCCATTGATGGTTCCGTATCGAAAATCGGATGGATATCAATTAATCCTAATACAATGATTATTTTTTGAAAAATCATGGGGAAATTGAGGTAAGTCGCTTATCAAGTATGCTGTGGATACAAAACTGAACGAAACCGTATTCATAACTTCAATTTTAAGATCAAATCAAAAAGTTTACGTTATTCTGTAAATTGATCAATTATTAATTGATTCAACATTTTTTTTCAATTATTGATGAAACACTCTTTATAATTATACATTTTTAGATTCCGAGAAGAAATCCATGTAGGTCTACTCAGTATCGGAAACGAATTCTCAATTTTTATATTTTTTCCCATTCTCATAACAGCATTCTCACTGTTGTGAGTTTGATCACCCAGTATTCGATAAATATAAATAATAGAAGTTCTCCTATGTAACTAGGCAACGACAGCTTTCCTACGAGATTGAAGCTTGTAAGACATTGATTACTTCCCATCAATTTATTTGTTGTATTAAAACCATTTAATTATAAATAGAAGTAGGAACTCTAGTTTCGATCAAAACCCAACCCTAACGTCCTTCGAATCTCGACAAGAACGCATTCCCATCATTTGACCTCATCGAACCGGATCGGAACCAGATTGGAAGAAATTTCCCAGATTCAAGTCGACGCGACGCTACTCCTCAACCTTTCTCCATTTCTCGGAAATTCCGGAAATTCCGTCATCCAAACATCCTGTTTATTCAAAGCAAGCAGGAAGAAGGGAGGCTTGCACACTTCTCGTATCCACGAGGTCAGAAATTTCTAATTTGAATTAAAATACGAAATTTTTGAAAATCTGACAAGATGTCGCTTGACAGTTCTTAACGTCACATTTGGTTGAAGTATTTCATACCACGATTTGTTCAAGTTTTCCTACGTTTGAGCAATATAGTTGTGTTGGTTCTATAATCACTTTGAAACATTGCTAAAATGGATGATTTAATTAGAAAACGAGGTCGTTCGAAAGGAAACATTACACAGATTGAAAACTATATTGTTGATCATGAAAAGGACGAGAATATCAATATAAATGATGAACTTTCGATTAAGACAAATATGTTAATCAAGGCTTTTGATGATTATATTCGAATTCAAGATTGTATTGAGGATATAGATGAATCACAGATTGTTGATAGGGAAGCTGTAGAAGAACGTTATATAGGGAACTTTCGATTAGGGAAAATATGTTAATCAAGGCTTTTGATGATTATATTCGAATTCAAGATTGTATTGAGGATATAGATGAATCACAGATTGTTGATAGGGAAGCTGTAGAAGAACGTTATATAGGGACTCACACTAAAATTCGTACTTTAATTGAAAAGCAAAAGAATACAATTCTCTTTACCAGCAGGGTAACATCACAAACTAATGTTCGCTCAAACTCACAAGGTTCTCTCACCCCAAGGGTCAATTTACCCAATTTGAATATACCCATTTTTACTGGTAAAAATGAGTATTCGAGATCTTTTTGTAGCATTAGTCGATAAGGATATACATTTGGCTGATTCTCAAAAATGTCTGTACTTGAAATCTGTTGTGAAGAATATAAACACTCCCATCAAATCGCATTTAGAGGCAGATATATCAAAGGAAAACTCTTTTTCTATTAGGGATTTTGTCACTAAAATCAAACATTTCGAAGCACCAAAGACACTCTCTGTGTCAGTTGACAAGTGGGACTTGATATTAGTTTATATATTCTCTAATAAATTAGATATTCAAACCCATAAGGCATTTGAGTTAGAAGGAGACTCAACAAAAACCCCCAAGCTAGAAGAATTTTTGGAATTCTTAGACAAGCGTTGTTCAGCTTTGGAATCGGTTTCCCAATCAGAACATAAGGTCAAAATGAACAAACCCAACTCTACTCGTTTAGCACAAGCCACAAATAATGTTGCGCTTTCAGGTAAGGGATTCATGACTCAATCGTGCATTTATTGTAACGGAAAAAATCACTCTATTTACAGATGTTCGCAATTCATTACACAACCTATTCAACAAAGAAGAGATTTTGTAATGAAAAATAAGTTATGTTTTAATTGTTCGGGAATAAAAAATTCGGTAAGTCAATGTACCTCAGAACGGTGCAGGTCGTGTTCTGGCAAACATCACAAGTTGTTACATAAGTGTCGTTCGTTAAGTCGTACTCTGATTGCTCTACTTGCTTGAAGTTGATTGGAGTAACAATTAGATGTTCGTTGAAGTAGATCAAGTGATCTGATGTTGTTCGTTATGCTTGAGTAACCTACTCCAGATCAAGTAAATCATGCTCTGAGTGATCTCTCAATTTGAAAGGAGCAGAAAGAGCACAAAGAGTAGAGTAAGAAAAGTTGTGTGGTTATGGTGGCAAATTCAAGTCTTTACGGTTTGTCGTCTTTGAAAAACTAGTCCTCTATATAGATTTGTTTGATTTTGTAACTTTCTAGGAACAAAAGTGAGACCGGTTTAACTTCAACGAGAGCACTCTAACAAGCATTCTAATTTCTTTGACCTATATCCATCCCAATTAAAAAAAATACTAAAATAGCAGAGAATGTTGCAAGTAGTACTAGTATCAATGTTTTATCGAGAATTTTGATTACTTGAAGGTAGGTCTTCTACACAATGACGATTCCATATTCTATTCTATTCTATTCTATTCTATTCTATTCTATTCTATTCTATTCTATTCTATTCTATTCTATTCTATTCTATTCTATTCTATTCTATTCTATTCTATTCTATTCTATTCCATTCCATTCCATTCCATTCCATTCCATTCCATTCCATTCCATTCCATTCCATTCCATTCCATTCCATTCCATTCCATTCCATTCCATTCCATTCCATTCCATTCCATTCCATTCCATTCCATTCCATTCCATTCCATTCCATTCCATTCCATTCCATTCCATTCCATTCCATTCCATTCCATTCCATTCCATTCCATTCCATTCCATTCCATTCCATTCCATTCCATTCCATTCCATTCCATTCCATTCCATTCCATTCCATTCCATTCCATTCCATTCCATTCCATTCCATTCCATTCCATTCCATTCCATTCCATTCCATTCCATTCCATTCCATTCCATTCCATTCCATTCCATTCCATTCCATTCCATTCCATTCCATTCCATTCCATTCCATTCCATTCCATTCCATTCCATTCCATTCCATTCCATTCCATTCCATTCCATTCCATTCCATTCCATTCCATTCCATTCCATTCCATTCCATTCCATTCCATTCCATTCCATTCCATTCCATTCCATTCCATTCCATTCCATTCCATTCCATTCCATTCCATTCCATTCCATTCCATTCCATTCCATTCCATTCCATTCCATTCCATTCCATTCCATTCCATTCCATTCCATTCCATTCCATTCCATTCCATTCCATTCCATTCCATTCCATTCCATTCCATTCCATTCCATTCCATTCCATTCCATTCCATTCCATTCCATTCCATTCCATTCCATTCCATTCCATTCCATTCCATTCCATTCCATTCCATTCCATTCCATTCCATTCCATTCCATTCCATTCCATTCCATTCCATTCCATTCCATTCCATTCCATTCCATTCCATTCTATTCTATTCTATTCTATTCTATTCTATTCTATTCTATTCTATTCTATTCTATTCTATTCTATTCTATTCTATTCTATTCTATTCTATTCTATTCTATTCTATTCTATTCTATAAACGACTCCGTCTACATAATTCACAAGCCACCCCGGCGGAAACCCAGGGTCGTTTTCATTTCACTCAAACGGACAGAAAGTGCTACACGGAGTAATTCGAGAAGAGCCACGAGACCTTTTCTTGATGATTACGCTTTAGCTCACTGTGTAGCGGAGGATCTTCGAATGTCCAGAGGCATCATTGTGGTGTTCTCCAAGAAATTTGGGCAACTCCAAACACTGCGGGAACAGAATCCAGGAGTTGGAGGCGTACTACAGTTGAAGATGGGCCATAGGAACATCGACTACCTGGTTGCCACTCTCGAGATAAACCGTCCTATGAAGATGTCTGGAAAAACCACACCAAACTGAGAGATACGATGGTGGACCAGAGTCTTGTGGATCTGGCAATCCCAAAATTGTTCTGTGGGATTGATGGGCTGTAGAGTTATAAGGAGCATGTTGGAAACGATATTCAGATTTTGGAGTGCTGTAACCATCTTTCACGGCCAATCCTGAAGACTGTGGAATGTTACTTCCATCGAACTTCACAGTGCAGATATATGGAATCATGCAGGTATCGACACACTCCAAGGATAACATTTCGGGGCGAAATATGTCTGAAAAGGAGGCAATGTAACGAACTGGAGCCGGACCTGACCGCTTGCGAAAGATCCATCTCCGAGCCATCCGTTGCGACAACAAGTTAGCGAAGTGTATGATGTCAGCGCTTTGGTGAGCCAGTTGGCCTTTCTAGAACAGGCTGGGCCCTCTAGAACCGAGCAGGCGAACAGCTAGCGAAGAACTTCAGACCTCGAGAACAATCTCGAAAAGGAACCTACCTGGATATAAATAGACTGCCGATATCAGAGAGGTCAGATACAGTTAGAGTTTAATAAAGACAGTCTGATTTGAAATAAAACAGTGCGATATAAATTATGATATTGATGAATTAGTGGTTATATTTTATGTGTAAAAAAAATAAGATAAACCCGTTAAGGCTATTTTCATTACACTACTTTCCCTTGGATGTCACGGTGTTCTCTGAACATTACAGGATTTTCCTCTTCGTGATAACCAAAACATAAGAAAAAACATTCTCGGAAGAATTTTTTGGAATGTTCTATTTGGTTGATCTTGATTATCTTTTAGAAATATTTTGAAAATATTCCTAAAATTATGATAATAATGATGTATTCGAATATTCCAATAATATTTTAGGAAGAATTTTCAGGATTATTCTATTTGGTTGATCTTCGATGATCTTTCTAAACATATTTTGAAATGTCATGTCGCAAAATATGATAATAATAATCGATTCAAATATTTTAGTAATATTTAAAAAATATTTTCTAGAATATTCCATTTGGTTGACGTCATGATAATATTGTAATAATCTTCGAGAATAAAAATATTCGTGGAAAATCTATTTGATAATCCTTGTGAACGTTGTCTTATCATCCATTTGGATGATTGAGAGAATATTTTATGAATATTCTGTGCTATCTGGGTACCGCTATGCTAGTTTGGTATAAAACGACAGCATCATTTGTTAGCAGAACCAGAATAAGAATCCGTATCCCAATAAGTTTTTTCAGTTTAATAATTTACTCCCCTTTCATTTACCAGCGATTTTATCGAAAACAGTTAGCTTTTTGAAGACTTAATGTAGATGTTAATTTTTTTTGCTGGAAAAGTAAATTTTGGCTATAAATCTGTAGGAAACCCTCATTCACCTCCTTGTTTTTTTTAAATCAAGAAATGAGGGAGTGGTGAATTTTAGGACACATATTTATGGGAAAAAGTTTTATTTTGACCACAGCAACACGCCCTTGAAACAATTGTATTGAATTTCGCAAAACCCTGTATATTCTGTTTAATTTTACATTTATTCGTAGCATTAGGTACTCAAGATTATAGTAGAATATCACATTACTAAAGTATTTGTGAAAAAGTAAGAAGGGAGAAGCAAGAGAGAGCCAAAATCTCAAGAATTGTGGTTGATCACTGGTTGCTATGAAAATCAAATCAAATTTTCAGGTTAGTAGGTAATAAATCATTCAAGCTATGTTTTCTCTCTTATTACAACAAATAACACAGTGCATTTTCCTAATTGATGAACAATTCGAGAAAAAAATGCCAAAAATTGTTTCACCTGCTTTATTTATAGTGAGGGATACCTATTCAAAAGTTAATGATTTTCAATTACAACAAGAAATTGATATCGGTGGATATCAGATAAAACACTAGAGTCTCGAACGGAGAGAGTCACAGGTAGATATTACTTAAATCTTTACGCATGTGCTCTGCGCTGACGTTACCAAGTTATCGTACTTTACCTGTCAGGTGGGAACGACGTGAGTGAAGTTCGTCTCTTGTGTTGTGGTTTGTGTGTATACGTTATTGTTCGGTTTTAACTGGATAAACAGTATTTGGAGTGTCTTTAGTTTTTGTTTTCGCATCCAAATGGATAACTGAATATTTTCCAAAGGTTAGTACCTTATTTGTATTTCACATCGTACCTACTATCTAATGAAAGATTCCAGGCTATATAGTAACAGTATTTTGTAGAAATACTTCAATGCTAGCAGCTTTCGTGACTACACATCTATAGGTGTCTTATTTAGAATAACGGTAACCTTTTTGAGAGCCCCCAAATCATTTGAGGATCCATCAATGAAATCATCATATTTGTCATTTCTATTTGGGTACCTTTACACCCATTTGTATCCTCACTAACCTACAGTATTAATTGATATTTGCGCATGTATTATGCACCTTGGATGATATGTAGTAACTTATACGTGTTCGTGATGACGATACCTGGCATTCTCACCTCATTTTGTGCATTCCATTCAATCTATAAGGTTGAAGGTGTGGCAGAAGTTCATCAAAATGTTCCTGATATTGAACAAGCTCCATACTCAATGATATATTTTAATTTTTCAAGATTTGTTGTTTTTTTTAATTTATTTTCTTTTCTGGGAGTCAATAAACGAATCAAAATCAATAATATACCATGCATATAAAGTACAAACATCACTTGAAAAAATTCGAAAATTAATAATATTGATGAAAAGCGAAATTCAAAATTGTGTTCGATGTCAAATTACCTACAGCGTAATGACAAATACTTGCTAGGGGAAGGCGGTGGGTATCATATGGAGTAATTCAAGTAATGACTATTCACAAGTAAAAATAAATGGTATGAATGGCTAAATTACTACCAAGACATTTGGTCAAAAATGATTTATAAACACATATAAAAAGGTCCCGACTTTTTCTTCGTGTTTTTTAAGACGCATTAAATGTTATGAAAGTGAAGTGATATGTAAATATTCTGCTATGAGAAGAGCATTGCCCCAATGCCTCTTTCCTCTCT
Organism: Chrysolina oricalcia; assembly: GCA_944452925.2. Lineage (NCBI taxonomy): Eukaryota > Metazoa > Arthropoda > Insecta > Coleoptera > Chrysomelidae > Chrysolina > Chrysolina oricalcia. The sequence continues at coordinate 26,918,934 of OX101809.2, forward strand.
CTATATCCGCCCTCCAAATCAAATCAAAAACTTTCAAGGTCCTTTTTGTTCTACACATCCAAGCCTTACATTCAAGTATTTTTATTTGAAAAATCTTGTTATTAAGGGAGGACCGACTTTTTCTACACGTGTTTTTAACCCGCATTAATGTTATGGAAGTGAAGTGATATGTAAATATTCTGCTATGAGAAGAGCATTACCCCTATAACCCCTATTTCTGTTTGAAAAAACTTGTTACTAAGGGAGGCCCGACTCGTTCTAAACGTTTTTTTAGCCCGCATTAATGTTATTAAAGTGAATTGATATTTATGTAAATACTCTGCTATGAGAAGAGCATTGCCCCTATATGCCTCTTCCCTGTCTCCATATTATCCGCCCACCAAGTCAAATCAAAATTTTCTAGGTTTTTTTTGTTCTACACATCCAAGCCTTACGTTCAAGTACTTCTGTTAAAAAAGTTGTTTTTGAATGTTTCTTACAATGTGCATATGTGCATATTGTCCCCGAACAAACTTTGAATATTCTATAGTTTATTATTATAATGCTTGTAAATTCAGAATTTGAATGATGGTCCGATGCATTCCCACATTTTGATCGCATATTATCCTGAGCTAGCTTGAGTGAGATATCATTATACAGTTATACACCCTGTCGAAATTAATTTATAAATTTTAGGATGATAATCTTCAAAAATTATTAAGGTTGATGACAAATGAAAAACTTCCTGAATCACTGAAAGAATAAAAAGAAAAAAGTCTTCATTACTATTTACTTACAAAAATTGAAAATGATTCAGTTCGATAAAAGGTCGGAATTCGCATAAAATCCTCATTAGCCAATGATCATATGTAATAATATGTATGCAAGACAGTTTGAAAAAAGGGTGATCTGCTGACGAGGGGGAAACATTTCCTTTAAATCTCGTACAAATAGAAATTTTGAGTCATTTGGGTCAATTTTCAGTCATTAAATCTCCGCTTCAGTCATCGGTTTGAGTCTTTCAGTCATCGGCTTGAGTCTTTCAGTCATCAGTTTGAGCCTTTTAGTCTTTTCAATATTTTAAATCTCGTACACATTTTAGCAAGATGTTTCACCCTCGTCTGCTGAAGAATGCGGAATCTATCTGAAAAATAGATGGCCACTTTTTATTGAAAAATTATTCGAGTCGCAAATTGAAATGAAAATGGAGTCGGGAATCCACTTGAATCATCGGAACCCAACTGCAAAATTAAAAAGATTGATTAAATGCCATGCATATGTCTTCCGGGTCCCACAAAAAAACCAAAGAAAGGATTTAGTGACACAACTGAAATGATCTATTTCACTCCCTACATCAAAGCCAGATACTTCTCATCAGACAGTATACCCACTGTCAGTATGTCCTAGCATTTCGAACATTTCGTTCTAGCGTAGAGCCAGCCCCTATCAAAAATATGTAAGTACTCAGTATTAGTAACTATGAAATGAGACAATAGGAAGGAATTCATTACTTCAGAGGTGGATCGTGTTCGTGTAAAACTTAAATAGCATTAAGTAAATCATATTCTGTTTCCAGCCACAAAACAGACAGAGTGACTAGACATGTGATAATACTGAAGTCATAGAAACTATACTCAATGAATTCGTCGATGGTTTCTAATGAACTTTTCATTTTCTTCTTGTTTTGGGTCTAAATACATGTAATTAATAAATAAACGATAAATTAATGACAGCTCTTCCATATCATTTCTGAATGAAATGTTTACACGTTTTATATATTCATTGTGTCAGTTACCTATATACCTATTCATCCAACACTACGGATATTGGAACACTTGGAGTATACATTATATATATATATATATATATATATATATATATATATATATATATATATATATATATATATATATACAGGGTGTCAATTTGAAAACTTCCCACCCTTAATATCTTCCTTCCAGTAAACAATATGAGTAATCGAAAAAACAGGTCAATTTTATTGTCAAGGGGGACACTTTCAAGGACTATTTGTAGCCCTCGTGGTTCAACCCCCTAGGAGGGGTAGATGTTACCCTTAGAATTTTAAATGGGAAGGGGGGTCAAGTGGCACATCATTTTGATGGGCGTTCAATTCTTGTTCCAATGGTACCCTGACTTATTATTTTTTGATGAGCATTTTCCGAAAAATTGCGTTCTAAACTAACAGAAGTAATTATTAGAACGCCTATACTGAGATGCATGGTTTGGCCAGAACTGGTTAGAATATTAGGTGGTACCGTTCCAACCCTTTATTAGGGGTAACATTAGCCATTAGCTCCAAACACTTTACATAAAAAAGTAGTCTAATAGTAAAACGTAGATGGTAGTAAAGTTGTGTTTATTAAATGCTGAATTTTTAAGTGTCATCGCAGAAATTGTACAGATAGCCTTCCTTTTTTGCTACTTCTGCTGTAAAAAGTTTCTGTTTTCCGGCAAAAAATTGGTTAGCAAATTTGAACTATGTGGTAGTATTGTGAATACCGTTGTACCTGTTGGGCTGTTTAGGAATTACTTTAATAAGTGTATAAAAGTGTAAAAATGGTTTACATTCTTCAAGACAGAATTGAAATGATTGTAATTTATGGCGAAGTTGGAAAGTGCGCACGAAGGGCGGCATGTCTTTTTAACGAAAGACATCCAAATTGTAATGTAAGTCACCGGTATGTGCTTGATTTGGTGAATAAGTTTTACGAAACTGGTTCAGTGACAAATAAAAAAAGAAATAACCTCAGAGTACTAAATGAAGCAGCTCAAATTGAAGTTTTGGGAACATTTGCTGCAGAGCCCACGAGCTCCTTACGATCAGTATCAGAACAGACGGGAATGTCACGCGAGACTATAAGAAAAGCATTGAAAATGCATAAATTTCATCCATATAAAATGCAGATTCTTCAAGAGCTCCACGAGGATGATTATGATAGAAGAATAGAGTTTTGTGAAATCATGTCTCATCGAGTCAATACCATCCCTAATCTTCTGTTAAACATCTGTTTCAGCGATGAGTGTTCATTTTTTCTGAATGGCAATGTTAATAGACAAAATTGTCGCTATTGGAGTGACGAAAACCCACATATTTTTCGGGAAGGGCATACACAACACCCACAAAAAGTTAATGTTTGGGCTGGTATTCTTGGAAATGCCATTCTTGGTCCATTATTTCTGGAAGAAAACTTGACTGGCAATCTGTACCTTGATATGCTTGAAGAGGCTATCGATCCTCTTATAACTCACGAGCTAGAAACTCAAATTGATGCAGAAGGTAATTAACTTTTGCAGGAGGATCTGTTACATTTCCAGCAGGACGGTGCTCCACCTCATTATTTTCTTCCCGTCCGACAGTGGTTAAACGAGAGATTTCCGGGTAGATGGATTGGCAGAAGGGGAGCAGTTGAATGGCCTCCGAGATCACCGGATTTAACACCCTTAGATTTCTTTCTTTGGGGGCATCTTAAATCCGTTGTTTATAAAACACAACCTTCTGATATTGACGAACTTAAAAGACGAATTACAGCAGCATGCCGGTCAATTCCTAGTGAAGTTTTCCGTAATGTTAGAGGGGAGTTCGAAAACAGACTGTATTACTGTTTAGAGCAAAATGGACAACATTTCGAACAGCTAATAAGATAAGCGTAAGTAGATTTTATGTTGGAAATGTCTTTCTCGCAAATTAAATTTTATTGTGTAGAAGGAAAATAACCACCAAATAAAAAATCCCATGCGTAATAAATTTATTCCTGTCATTCAAGGGTTGGAGCGGTGCCACCTACTCTTCTAACCATTTTTATTAAAGGGAGTCAATACAATAATGCATCTCAGTATAGGCGTTCTAATAATTACTTATGTTAGTTTAGAACGCAATTTTTCGGAAAATGCTCATCACAAAATAATAAGTCAGGGTACCATTGGAACAAGAATTGAACGCCCATCAAAATGATGTGCCACTTGACCCCCCTTCCCATTTAAAATTCTAAGGGTAACATCTACCCCTCCTAGGGGGTTGAACCACGAGGGCTACAAATAGTCCTTGAAAGTGTCCCCCTTGACAATAAAATTGACCTGTTTTTTCGATTACTCATATTGTTTACTGGAAGGAAGATATTAAGGGTGGGAAGTTTTCAAATTGACACCCTGTATATATATATATATATATAAAAATATATAAGGCCGTAGAAAAACTTATTTGGATTTTAATGAAAAAAAAAAAAACTGTCCAATCGTTCCAAGATATCGATTTTTTTCAAATCCACCCCGATATGAAAATGGTAACATTGGAAGAAGTTGAGTCAACATTTTGTCTTTCAATGAAAATTTCAAAGCACCATAGGTTTCAAAAATCACATTACCAAAATTCACCAGTTCAACCCTCTGAAGAGGTAGGCGATGACTCACCAGGCAATTTATAACCGCACCCAAGTTCCACTGAACTATAATTGTCGGCTGGCTAGTCGGAAACAACGACCTTTGTGATAGGGAGGCCAAATCACAATTTTCGTGGGACTCGGCAGTGATATACCGACAATCGGTATCATCACAATCAGACGGGTTTCCTTAGGAAAAGTCATGTTGTCGCTTTCTCACCCTCTGTGGGTTAAAAGGGTTGAAAATTTTTTTTCATTATTTTTTTAATATATCGATAAGTATGGAGCGAGGGGAGCGAGGTGTACGTCATACTTGGAATTAACTCTTCATTATTCTCAACAACTCTTTCATTATTTTTCATTGCGTTCTCATCATTCTCCATTGAATCTGTGAAATAGAATTTATTGAAAAGTCGCAAGTATGTCACGTGTTGGGAAAAGGGCACGGAACGGGATTGGCCCATTTTTGAAATACATAAATGTGTTTGATATTCCTGGTATTTATAAAATGATTAATAAATGAATAGCGTCTCTTTCCTAAGAAAAAAAATTTAGGTTGGTGTCAACTAATTATTTCGTTTGGAATGTTAATAATGATGTTTATTTATTTCAGATAATAGAATTGCACAGGATACAATGTCTGTGTTGTATACATCATGATACAATAATAAATCTGAAAGATGTCAACGGATACATGACTCAGTATTACACAAATCATAAAAACAATAAACAGTATTAAATAGTAGATGATAAAATAAAATAAGTCTTAGGCGAAAAATTCGTTAGTAGTATAACTATTTTTGTCCAAAATGAATCTTTTCGTAATTTTTTTGAATGAAAATACATTTTTACAACCTTTCATAGTTTCTGGCAATCTTCTGAAATTTACATCCATTAACCACATGAAATTTTTGAAAGAGAGTACGATGTTGTGGTGGTAATAACAAGTGTTTCCTTCCTTTATTATAATCATGGGAACGTTCAGCCATAGTACTGTGTGTTGTCAATCAACCGTTGATTAAAAATTATTTATCATTTCTATCATACATTCCAAATATGTTTCAATATTTTTAACTGAGCCAAAATAATAACTAGATGAGTAATCGCCTAATAGATGTATCATACATCATACGGAAAGTTGGTAACATTTTTATTGCAAGGTTTATACCGAAGTTTGTAACAAAATCACGTAAATTTGAAACGTGAATGTGAAAAATCAAAAAGACATCAGTGATGTGATTCTAATATAGTACAAACCTCTTCCCCTCCACAACGACCATTCCACAACGACCATTATGGTCGTTGTGGACCATTATGGTCGTTGTGGAGGGGAAGAGGTTGGGTGTTTTGTAGAGGCGGGTTCCTAAATTTTTAATAAAAATTCAAGGATTTAAGATGGCGTAATTTTGTGATTCTTACAGTCCTATTCTTGGTTATATTCTATTCACAATCAGAATCTAGGGTTTTCTGGGGCGCATGTTATCATTTCACTACGTTTTTTTATTAATTTCTTGTCACCTGGTTGTTCACAAATATTGCAAGTCAATTTTGACCCACTTGTAGTGGTCTAATTAATTGAAAATTTTACAGGTATTCATGACTTCGGGGATAATAACATTATGAAATTTTTGTTAGAGAAAAACACAATATAGCTGCTCCAAAATGGCGGAAGAGGTTTGGGATTATGGTCCGATTATGTTCAAAATTAGGATCGGAGATTCTGATTTTTTTATTAAATATGTAGGCGGACGAATTTTGTGATTATGCTCCGATTCTATTGAAAATTCATAACTAGTAATAATCTTCAGTTTTAAGTAATTATCTTTTATTACTGGTTATTATCTTCAATTATAGGTAATTCATTATTCCCTAAAACTTTTTAATTTTTGATACCTACTTACAGGTAATTAAGTACTTCATTTTCTTCATTAGGTGTACAAAAAATGACTAGTTGTTTTCCCCTCGGTATGGAGTTTAGAGTGACAAACGTGTAGAAAATTCAAATCTCGACAGATTTTCTTCCTTACATCCAATGGTTTCTTAGATAGCGGGAGGGGAACAATGAAATAATCATGTTTGCAGAAATCCTTTGTACATCACTAGAATCAGTTAAGTAATATTGAACAGTCATTAGCAATGTTTAACAAAAAAATGGAAAATGATATTTCCCCATTCTCAGCCTGAGTAGCATTTACGTCACAACTATTGCAACTTAGATCGATGATCAATCGCTGGTTCAAGCTATTGGGAAACCTAAAGGTTCGAAGACTTCTGGTGATTTCAGCGATGCATTTTTACTAGCTGTAATTTCATATTTGAAGAAAAATTAACATCAAAGTGTTCATATTTTGTCATACATCTGAGCACAATGCTCAGTTCTTTTGTGAAATAGTTAATTAACGATAATCGTTACCGCCCGAGGTTTTATACTGTTTACTCCCATGCACATACAGTGTAGGCTTTTTAGGCCGATCAATTTAGCATTTAAAATATAAACCAGGGAAAAAAATTCACAAAAGTATTTTAGTGCTCAATGACATTATAAAAATTTGCTCACTCGTACAAGGCCGGCAACATTGTCAAAAATGTAAATTATAATTAATTGTGGTTATTTCGTAAGGAAAAAAGTGCAAAAGAGTGGCAAAATGATAAAAACAAATCGAAGCTTTATCACAGGATAGATATGCAGTACCTAATGGCATGGCATGGCATTTTCTTGATCACCAAACTCACAATTCCAGGGTAATTTTTAGACATCCGTCACGAAATGATAGATTGATACATTTTCTTCCAGTTTCCTATTGTAGAAAAGAAACCGTTCTCTTTCATATATCTACTTGATTCTTTCTAGGATTGCAATAATCCTCAAATGCTTTCACCACATCTTTATACACTTTTTCTTGTTCTTTGTTCAATTTCGATGTATTGAATAACTCTACAGCTTCTTCTCCAGCAAAGTTCAGTAAAATTGATATTTTGACTTCTTCTCTCAATTCTTTTCCAGTAAGTATCGGGCATATAAATATCTACTCCTAGTACGCCTTGCTTGAATCATTTCCAGTTTTCTTTCAAATTACCGTGTAATGATAGGTTTTGTGGTTTTCTGAGAGCTTCCATAGTTGATTTTATTAAATAAATGAATAATAGATGAAATATATTAGTCCTTTAAAATCTTTTTTTCGACAGCGCCTTGTTTTATTCTTTATTTTTCAAATGATTACAACTTTCTATAACTTCATCTTAAGTATTTATTATTTTTATTAATTTTTTTATTTCCCTGCTGACCCTAGATACCCTCAGTATACCTATTCATGACATTATGAGTTCAGAACTCATATACAGGGATAATAAATAATAATTAAACCAACACATAACACCTTATTAACGACCTAGCAAATTGTGCTCTAATATCGATTCTCAAATAAACATTTATGTATACAGTGCCCGTCTAAAGTCCGTTCCCCCTCTACTAATTTTTGAACCACCTGGTATATCGCAACGAAATTTGGAGGGCTTTAATGGGAGATAAAAACCTACTTTTTCATGAAAAAATTAAAGCCAAAAGTTTTAAAATGGCTATCTTCAATAGTTTTTTTAAATAGAACACCACATATATTAGTCCATTTTCGAAATTTGCTCATAATTCTCAACAGTTTCCTCTAATACACTTTACTCCTAAATTAAATTCTTTTCGAAATATTAACGTTTGAAAGGTGAAATTTTGTTAATTTCAAACCCAACCAAAAACACTAATGTTGCTTTCAATCAAGTTTGCATTGGAGAAAATCGTCGCGGTAACGTCTTGTTTACTGTCAAATTAACTGTAACTGTCAAATAGTCCGTTGACCGCCTCAATCATTTTATGAAAAGTGTGATCATGGCTCGTAGTTGAGACGATACATTTGAAGCAGTTTTGATATTTGGAGAAGCTGGAAGAAATTATTATCTAGCAGTCCGTATGTTTAATGATATATTTCCCAAGGAATCCTATTTCGAGGATATATTTGCGCAAACTTTTAAATAAGCTCCAAGCAACTGGTACGCTGAAAGATGCTCCAAGATCAGGATGACCGCCTCTTTCAGAAGAAAAAAAGGTAGAAATTGTTGCTGAAATTGTAATCAATCCGACTAAGTCGACGTCTGCAGTTGCTGAATCCTGTGGAGTAAGTTCAGAAAGTGTCCAAAGAGTTCTAAAAAAAGTAACGTTTCATCCCTATAAAATGAAAATCCTGCATGCTCTCACGGAGGATGATCCAGACCGGAGGGTTGAATTTTGTGAGTGGTTAACAAGAACAATTGAAGGAGGACTGGGCTTCATAAAACGTATATGTTTCTCAGACGAATGCACGTTTTTTCTTAATGGAAAAGTCAACAAACAGAATGTACGATACTGGAGCGATACTAATCCGCATATTCTCATAGAGGGACATACCCAGTTTCCTGAAAAGGTTAATGTTTGGGCGGGGATTTTAGGCAATCGCGTTGTTGGGACGATTTTCATCAGAGGCAATCTTACAGGAGTTCTTTACAAAAATCTTTTAGAAACTGAAATTGAACTTCGAATAAGGCAAATTGTATTGAACAATCAGGAAGAGTTTGAAAATCGTGAAATCCTATTTCAGCAGGATGGGGCACCTCCCCATTTCGATCGCATGGCTAGAGACTTCCTCGATACTAACTTTCCTGGGCGATGGATAGGTCGCAGGGGAAGTACAGAGTGGCCACCAAGATCTCCGGATCTTACACCTCTAGATTTTTTCCTTTGGGGGTATCTGAAGTCAAAAATATACGCCAGTGAATGCCAAACAATAGAAGAGTTGGAACGCAGAATAATAGATACATGTGAAGAAATAGATGAACAGACTTTCATCAACGTGAGAGGAGCTATTTATAATAGGGCACTTTATTGTCAAGATTTAGGAGGGGGCCACTTTGAACACTTGATAAAATAATTGTTGGGGTTAAATAAAAGAGTTATTCAAAAATAAAATATAATTTTTTAGTCAACTAATTTGTTTTGATTGTGAATTTACAGAACACATTCGTAGGCTTCGAGATTTTCCGGTAAGCGGTGCTGTTTATCTTATCCTTAATAAACTCTCTTTACGCCTCTTATCAGTCGAAATAATTAAGAGATATAGTTGTTGTTGTTAAAAAATTGTTATTTCCGTCAACAGATTGCACCCCTACGCGCAACCCTCGGAAGTCTTCGAGAGACTTGTGTGAGCTGGGGAAGACGCAGCCCTCACCTTTCAACGTGTGATGCCATGCATATAACTACAAATCAATAACAACGTGTAGTTAGCAAAATGTTTCACAGGAAGTGACCAAAATTTATACTTCATTTCATACCGGAATGTCACTTTTCAAACGTTAATATTTCGAAAACAATTGAATTTAGGAGTAAAGTGTATTAGAGAAAACTGTTGAGAATTATGAGCAAATTTCGAAAATGGAATAATAAATTTTTAAAAAAATATTGAAGATGTCGCTCAGCCGCCATTTTGAAACTTTTAGCTTTGATTTTTTCATGAAAAAGTTGGTTTTTATCTCCTAATAAAGCCCTCCAAATTTAGTTGCGATATACCAGGTGGTTCAAAAATTAGTAGGGGGGGAACGGATTTTAGACGGGCACTGTATATGGCACCCCTACAGGAGTAGAATTACATCTTCATTGAAACGAAAATGATAGACATTCCGCCGGATGTCGGGCGTAATCTAATTGATTGAACTTTGCGGAAAATTCACGGATTTCCAAATATTTGTTTGTTACCTACCTATTGATTCTTGTATTTTTGGGTAGTTCGTTAAAAATAACCTGCGGCAGCGAGGGGCCACACCGATAAAGTGGGGCTCACACTCTCGTCTTACTTATTAAAACAGTGTAATTTTTGCAAAGTTTCTTGTAGAAGGCTCTTTTTTGTCTCAACTTAACATGTTTAAGGAGTCATTCACGACAATCATCATGCCATACTGTTTCGTTAGATACGAATAGTCGCAATTCTGCCGTAAAGTCGCAGAAATTATGAGTAATGCTAAACGACTTGTTACAGTATGGCCTAGCGTTTTTGGAAAGTGCATAATAGACTGTGACTGTCGGTGTATTAGTCATACTTCTGGTGAAGTGCAAACGTGGCGCCATACTTTATTTTTCGATTTTTTCACGATTATAACGAGATGTGAAATTATTTGTCACAGTATGGTAGTATTGTAAAATTCAGTTTATATCATTATGATCTCAGCCCTTGGAGCTGAGGTCTGCCACACTCGCTCTAAGATGTAAAAAAATGGAAAACAAACGAATTTTTAGACAATGGCGTTTTATATCACGAAAGTTAAAAAAAAATATTCATCAGGAAAATTGTGGCATACTTTTATAGTGAACTTCAAAAGTGGTACTGTGCTTACTCGATTTTATGACCCTGACGTGAGTGCGAGAGACAGCGCCATAGGCTGGTCCGTAGGAGCGGGAAAGAAAGTCTTATACCACGTTTTATTTCTTCTCAAGCTATAACTGGTTTAGAGGTCAAAATACTATTGCCCTCATGTGTTTGAAATTTCATGTTTACGGTTTTTGCACCTCGAACCTTTAGGAAACAATTGTCTCATACTGTAAAAACTCATGTAAAGAATCCTCTGAATTCCACATAAAATATCACAATTTTGTAATAACATTGTACGTATTTGACCCATCCCACGGGTATGGCATGACGTCACCATATTTCCATTTGTAATCTTGAAAATGTAATAAAATAATGTATTGGCCGTAACGAAGCGGTACATGATTTGCAAGTTTGCAAATTTTGCAAAAATCACGCTATTCTAATAGGTAATAAGTACAGCGGTATGGTGTTTCGCTTCCGCTGTTTTTTTAATAAACTGCCGTAAAATACAAAAATCATCATGTAATTTTTTTTACGACCCGACGTTCATCTTCTTGCTAGATTTTATTTCAAGGAGCTTTTCTGTAATAATAATACTCCCTCATTTTATTATAACGTAATCGTACATACATTATTATCAAAACGAATAAACCAAAAAAAAAAACAAATTTCACAAAATTGTTGTTTAAAAAAAATCACCAGCTATTTCATCGACAAAATCTGTAAAAAAGTGAATTTCAAGAATAGTTTCAACATGGTTCCATGGAACATTATTTAGCTGAAAACAGCTCTTTTTTTGCCTTAGATAAATTGACTGATTTATTCAAATCGGCTTTCAAGTGTTGGTATATCGATTATGGTTCTGTTGGAGATGATAGAGAAATTGTTCATCAATAATTTCAAAATAAATAGAAAATTGATATGGAAATAAATTTCGATAAATGAAAACTTCTCATATTGCTCCAGTGATCAAAATTTCAGAACAAAAACGTTGGACTTCATTAGGTGCACTCCTCTTTAATTAATCTTTATCAGAAAATCTTAAATCTTTTCTATCTACCTTTAAATAATGCTAATTGTCTGCAAATAAACTGTCTGGCAATAACCAAAGTTTTATATAAACTAACAACTAGTCTGATTTGTCAAGAAGAAATTCAGGAATTTGATACAAATTACTGAGAATAAATTCAGTAGAACTATCTGGAACCCTACTCTTCCTGTGAACGTAGGTGGTTTAGGTATTCGACAGGTTGCTTCCATTTCACTGCCAGCTTTTATTGCTTTTTATACAATAGTGCCCGTCCCCTGATTGCTCCGGTTTTCTCTGTATTGCTCAGCAAGTCGAACAGAAGTGGATTTCTCAAACGAAAAAAATACTCTTCCTGAGAATATGAAATCGCAGAAAATTTTAATTATCGATTTGAAACTATTCTCTTCGACGAGAAGATTCTGGAGAAAGTTAGATGTCACCGTAGATTTTCTCTTGGAAGGTTTGGATATGAGCTGCTATGCATTATCCAATCAAAGCGGGTCTACTTATATTGGTCACTACTCAGCTTATTGCAGACATCCTTACGCTTGCACATTGTACTCTTTACAATGATTCTCTAGTGAAACCCTTTCTCTGCAAATATTTCCACGAAGTGGAAAATATGGGACAAAAATCTGACAGAAAAAACTACTTCCCTGGCTAAGGCCACGACGGATATTGAACTATATCTGACAGATATTTGTGCAACGTTCTTCCAAGAAGAAGAATTACAAGTGCTTATACAATAAACATATACAATAAACAAAAGATTATCCTTCATTCGGCTGGGGATGGCCACCTGCAGACATGTTTCGAGGTTCTTGCCTCTAATCAGTGCAACGGTAGGTCCGACAACTTTGAGTTGTGTTGTCCCTGCCAAATGAATTATAATCTGTTGTTTATCTAATGATTCCCAACGGATAAAGCAGCAACTTACAGTACTTTGAGTTAGTTAATGCATTTCATTTTTTGATTATTATATTTATGTTTCAGTTGAATATCTTCGGGAACTTTCATTAGCATTTTATAAACATGATTTGTTAGTTCAAAAGAATCAGGAACTTGTCTTGATGAAAAGAAAACGGCAATGCATGAGTCGGGTACTGTCGGTTGTATATTTTGTGTATTTTATTGTAACATTTCAATTTAGTTTATTTATTTATTAAAACCTTTTTGATTATGGTAGTGTCGATAGCTGAAGTCAATCAACGCCGACTATGGCCATCTGTTGGATGGGCGCCTGATATAGGTACTTATTAGACTATCATTACAGTACCATTCTCGACCATGCTCGGGATCGCACGTTAAAAGGCAACGCCCTCGTCTTCCCTAGCTTGCACAGGTCTCTCAAAGACTGTTAAGGATTGCTCATCAGTGAACACATTTTAAACAGAACAATAGATTGTTTGGGTACATCCCTAGTCTGTGGATTGTTGTTAGATGACTCTTGTACCAGAAGATAGTCATCACTCAGCTCTTATATTAACAATAAAACAATTGTATTCATAGGAATAAAAAATATCCCAAACTCATCTCATTTAGGAGAGCTAATTTTTCTGAATTATATAAGTGTATCTTAAAAAAAATTGGTATCAACTGTAGTAATCGATAAACATTATGAACATATTTTCCAATCATTTGACAAACACATTCCTTTATAGCATAATTTCAGCCATAAAATCGTTCATGGTTCAATTCCACTATAATTAAGCATATCAAACTAAAATTGAGGCTAGAAAAAAATTTAAAAAATAAGAAATAAATCTTGATTTATTACATTTCAAAAAGCTATGAAGACAACTGATGAAACAACAAATCAAGATAGCGAATGACAATTACCTAGAAGATATATAGATATCAATTTCAATTGATAGTAGACGCCATTGCTAATGTAGTATATTTAAACTCTAATTCACTCTAAAATAATTTATTTAACGAAATACAATGATTCAATAACACAATACTCTAATTTATAATCACGGAACTATTTATTTCGACTTTCACTTCGCTCTGACTGCCCATCTGTCTGCTGCGTCGTTCTTTTTATATTCATTGTTGACTTCTCTGAATGCTCTAGAATTTTCCATCGAATCGTCCGGATCCATCGAATCGTCCAGATTCTTCTCGGTGCATAGCGTATCGAAGGTCATATGCAGCCTGCGTGAGTGTTCAGGCCCGGCATCGCCCACTGCTTCGCCACACTAATATTATGTACATTCGAATAGTAGGTCGTCTAGAATTCCGGGAGAAATGCTGTATTAGGAAAATATTTGTATTGAACCACAAAGAATAGTTGATATGATATAATGTTTATTATACATAAGAATAAATTCTTGTTGACAAAAACAGGTAAAATTATAAATAACATGTAATACACAAACTCTTAAAATTTAAAATATAGCCAAATAATAACAATGTAGGCATGATGAAGATATATTACGGTTAAAACAAGAAATGTGTTAAAAATAAAGTTTATTGTTTTAAAATTACAAAAGAAAACATCAAAATGAATCGTCATAAAACTCTGCTAAACTATAATATGCCTTATCACTAAGTAGTTTCTTTGTCAGCTTTCTGAAAATATTGTACCTTTTTTCCTTGATTTCACAAGGTAATTTGTTATACATCTTCATCCCATTATAGATCAGATAGTCTTTTACTAGATTTGTCATGGGAATGGGGAGCTTTAAACTATTTTCGTTTTGACGATTATAATAGGGGATATCATTTACTTCGTAATCTAATCTATTTTTGAGGATTAATGAAACTGTTTCTAATATGACAATTTAATCAAGGGACAGGATCCCATGTTCAATAAAGAGTAGTTTACATGAGTCCCTAAATTTTATTTTACACAGGTATCTAATTGCTCGCTTCTGTAGTATAAACACTGACTGAAACAATTGGTTGTTACTAACTCCCCAAAATGATATACCATAACGCAAATGGGATTCCACAAGTGCGTAATAGATGCTCTTCAAGAGTGTTTATGTCATAGCTCATCCCTCTAGTACAAGTCAGACAGTCAAGCATAATATTTCAATTTTTCAATTTCATCCAATTAGGGAAAACCAAATCATTTCCACGATTAAGAAATTAAAGATAAGAGGAGCTCAGTGCCTGATGGTATCCCCTCCTTCCTCGTTAAAGATTGTGCAGCTGATGGCGATTTTCAATATGTTTGTCAAGTGGAGTAGGTATATCAGGATCGATGGAAACAAGCGAAAGTTTGTCCGATTTTGAAAAATGGTCAAAAATCTTACATTGAGAACTATAGAGCTATATTTTTACTCTGTAATTTTTCCAAAGTATTCGAGATAGTCTTAGTAATAAAATAATTCCCTGCGTCCAATCACAATTGGCAATTCATCAACATGGATTCACCAATAAAAGTTCGCCCTGACAAGCTTATCTTTATTTACACAGTATTTATTCGAAGCACTTGATGTCATTCGATAGGATTGATCATCACATTTTACTTGCAGAACTTGCATGTTTTGGGTTTGCAGATTCAGCGACTGATCTTTTAAAATCTTATCTGACAGAAAGCAATTTGTGGCATACAACGGCTATAACTAATACCTGATTACCTCTGGAGTTCCTCAAGGTTCCAATTTAGGACCACTATTATTTTTATTTATTAATGGCCTACACGACAATCTTAGTTGTCAGAAATTGTGCTTTGCTTTTGAAATATTTTCTCGCATTAACACAATAAACGATTGTTACCAACCCCAATCTCAGTTAGACGCTATTTTAGATTAGTGTGAAGACAATGAACTCCATCTGAACGTTAAGAAATGTAATATTGTCAATTAAAAAAAATAAACGTACAACTCATCAATTTTCGTGTAATATACAGAATTCAATAATTTGTAGAAGTAACACATTGTAAGATTTAGGAGTAATTTTTGATACTGAACAATCGCACTCTACATATTTCAAAGAAAATATCAGAAGCATATAAATGACATGGATTTCTAATGAGAAACTGTAGAAGTTTCACCAATATTATAAAAACTCTGAAATCTTTATATTACACAAAGGTATGTGAGATCTAAGTTGGAGTATGCCAGTTTAGCGTGGAACCATTTATATGTGGGTTACAAAAGTCAACATCGAAAACGTATAGAGAAAGTTCTTGAAATGTTTTGTTTTCAAAATAGATGGAATGTATCCTGAGCGAGGAATTGGTAACAATGACTCATGTAGTGGATTAGACCTCCGAACCTCCCTAGCCTAGAAACAAGAATTTGTGCGTCATTGACATTCTTGACATTAAAAAAATATCTTTCATAAAGTAGGTAGCACTTCTATACAGCCAAAGTGCTTTTCAAAAGAATCATCATTACTTTTGTGGAAACCTCCTTTCAATTCTTTCAGGAAACCATGTTGAAAACTTTAAAAAAATATATAACAGCGCGGCCATTGTTCAGTTTAAGAGTTTCCACTGTGTTTGATAACTTTTTCTCATTATAAAATGATATCTCTGTTGAATATTAGGTACTTATGAGGCATTGTACTAACATGTATACCGGGTGTCCGCGAAATTTTGTGTTTTTGAAGATAATGCAATGAAATCTGGAGAATCTGCATAAGACATAAAACTGCGTTTATTGACAAGTAACTCAAGTTCATGGAACTTTCGTTTTCACCGGAAGTGACATAAACTTTCGATTTTTAAATGGAACACCTAGTATATTTTGACATCTTTTGTCTCCACATGACATTCTGAATACAACCATGTATCATTTGTAACTTTTTGTAACCAATTATTTTTTTCATTTTGAATTTTATTATAGAATCTTTTGAAGTTTTTTAAGGGAAGTTCATATTAATCGTATTCAAATGCTCTTTTTTCTTAACCCATCGAGCCACTATGTTGCCATTTGAAAATAAATAGTTATAGAAATTTTAGAATGATATGTTGCATATGCTGCGCTTAAGATGAAAAACAGGGGCGGTGCTCCGGCACCTCCATCTGATCTTCGGCGTTTTCCTGAATCTATTTATGAGATTTCGTCAATTGAGGTTGATTATTTTTTTTTTGTAAAAATGATTTGGGAAAAAGGACCTTTTATCATTATTATTATTATTATTGTATCAGATACATTTTGATCAAAAAGTAAAATTGTATTATTCTCAAAATTTTAGGACTGAAATTAGTGATTTGAAGATATCCATAGCCCTCTAGAGTAAAGAATTAATTTCAAAACAAAAATGAAATTCGGTTACAAAAAGTGACAGTAACACATGGTTGTATTCTGTATGTCATAAGGAGACAAGATAAGTGAAAATATACGGGGTGTTCATTTGAAAATCGAAAGTTTATGTCACTTCTGGTGAAACCAGAAGTTGCATGAAGTTGTGTTACTTGTTAAAAGATGCAGTTTTATGTCTAATACAGATCTTTCAAATTTCATTCCATCATCTTCGAAAGCAAATAAGTTGTAGTGGCGGAAAAATTGAACATATAAACGGAAAGCCAAGAATCATAAAAACTTCTTAGTTCGTCTAAACAGGAGTATCTAATCAATATAAATACAGTGTGACCCATTTAAGATGGAAGCACCCTTATAAAATTTACATTTTTCAACCGATTGGAACGATTTTTTTTCTTTGGTAGATATTCAAAAAGTCTATTAGGACACCAAATTTCATGAATAAATCTCAATTTCCAGGGCCAACTAATCTTATTTTTCAAGGTCAAAAATCTAAAAAATATTACCATCGATTTTTTTAGAAAAAATCTGACTACACCATTGGATTCGCGACATTTTCAAATGATTTACATGTGAATTACGTTGGAATGCGTCACAATTAAAAAGTTATAAAGGAATTAAATTTGAAATAGATGCCGTTCAATCAACCCACCAATTCAGTTCATGAATTTTATGAAAATTCTGAATACTCCACTGGATTCGCGATGTCTTGAAATATTACTGGTCACAGTTTCATCGAAATGTGTTCAGTAATAAAAATGTTATAAGGGAATAAAATTTGAAAAATATATTGTAAAACGGAATTTTAACAACGTTCTTACTACACCACTGTTGATTATTGAAAAAATTATTGGGGTGATTATTGCAAAGTCGTACAATTATAACATCTGAAAATCATGATGGTAAAAATAGTCTATAGGTATTTCTCGAAGTGGAGTGGATACATAAACAAGTACAATCAGGAGAGAACTCCTGGTTAATCTTCATGAAAACAATTTCAACAGTAGAACAAGTCTAATGTACTCCCAATATAAATTATAACGAAAAAAGTATGCAATGTATAATAATTATTATCATTCCAGTAGGTAACATCAGCTGTGATTTCTTCCTTTTGTTGAATAGCAAAAAAATGAGAGTTGCAATTTTAACTGCCTGTTATTCAGAATGCATTAATGAAATGAACAAGTTAGCTGTGACTTACAGTTTCTCATTTATTTATTTGTGCATGAATTGTCATTTTGTTACGCACCATTATTGAACTGAATAATTTATGTTCCAAAATAAAAACAGGTAATGGCTCAATTGTCAATTCAAGAAAAAATGGAAATTACACGTCTTTCCGGTGATGATTACCGGAGTGAAAGAGAAGTAACTAGAATATTCAATGAAAGACACCCAAATCGTCCAGCCATAAATAACAGCACGGTATATAAAATAAACCAAGTTTTCAATCGGACTGGAGCAGTAACCAAATATATTTTAAAGAACAATATACAAAGAAGGAACGAAAATAACCAGACTGTATTAGATTACTTCAGAAATAATCCAAATAGTACTTTGAGGGTTGCCAGCTTAGATTTAAACTTACCTAGGGAGAATATTAGGCGATGCCTGAGGAAAAATAAATTGATGCCATTTAAACCAAAGTTTTTACATACTTTGGAACTAGGTGATCAAGAAAAACGTTTGGAATTCTGCTTATGGGCCCAGGGCGAGTATCTTAATGTGAGGCATTTTTTAAAGAAAATTTTATTTAGTGATGAATCTGGTTTCGCAACAAATGGAGTGGTTTCATCACAAAATATTCTCTATTGGGCCACTGAAAATCCTAACTGGGTGATAAACTGTAAAAGGCAGTATTCAGAAAAAGTGAACATTTGGTGTGGAATACTGAATGAAAGGATAATTGGACCATTCTTTTTCGACGCAATATGAATGCCGCAATTTTTCTACAATTTTTAAGTAATGAATTTTCGGACGCAATAGATGAACTTGCCCTTGCAGAAACAAGAAATTCATGTTTTCAGTTAGATGGTTGTTCCATACATAATGCGGGAGTACATTAATTGGATGGCCACCAAGATCGCCTGACCTTACTTCACTCGATTTTTTCCTTTGGGGTTATGTTACACAAAGGGTTTACAAATCACGACCAAGGAATCGAGTGGAATTCAGCAAGCTTGCGATGCAATTACTCCACAACAATTGAGGAATACTTTAAAAAATATTCGTAAGCGATATGATAAATGCATCGAATTGAATGGAAGTTTGGTGGAGGCCACCAGAATATGAATTGCACTCATTTATTTTTCAATTCGGTATCTTCTTGGTTTCTATTTTTACATTGATTGTGAATAAAAGATTGTTTTCCGCTAGTTTGTAGCAATTAGAAAAATGTACTTACAGTTATTTTTTTGTAGATTTATTTGAAATTATTGACACTAAAGTTTGTTGTGATAAACTGATTGATTGATATGGTTCGACATACCTAGGAAAGGAAATTGATTCTCCCACAAATGTTTCATGAATAAACTTATTTGAATAATATTTTGTTGAATTTTGCCCCTAATCCAGTGGTGTAGTAAGAACGTTGCTAAAATTCCATTGAAGAACATATTTTTCAAATTTGATTCCTTTATAACTTTTTTATTACCGAACAGATTTCGATGAAACTGTGATCAATAATATTTCAAGACATCCTGAATCCAGTGGTGTATTCAGAATTTTCATAAAATTCCTGAACTTGAATTGGTGGGTTGATTAAACGGCACATTTTTCTAATTTCATTCCTTTATAACTTTTTTATTGATTGACTCATTTCAACGTTATTTACATGTTAATCATTTGAAGATATTACAAATCCAGTGGTGTAGTCAAATTTTTTCTAAAAAAATCACTAGTATTTTTTTTTAGATTTATGACCTTGAAAAATAAGATTAGTTGGCCCTGGAAATTGAGATATATTCATAAAATTTGGTGTCCTGATAGACTTTATAAATGTATACCTACTGAAAAAAAATCATTCCAATCGGTTGAAAAATTTACGTTTTATAAGGAGATAAGGACCAAGTAAAAACAATAGAACCCAAACAAGGGAATTCCCAATTGATAAAAACGGCCGACGTCGCAGCCAGTATTTTACAAGAACAATCCAAATCCATATCCTCCTTACCACAGGTAAGGAGGATATGGATTCACGAAATCGGGAAGACTGGAGTACAGTTTTGCCTAGAAGAAACAGGAATAAAAATAGAAAAGGACAAATGATCATTGGTGATAATAAGGATAACAAATTGGTTAAAGCTATACCAAAATTTGTTGACCTACATGTTACCAGACTGAAAACCGATACGACCAAAACTTCCCTCACAAATCTACTGAAGGAAACCTTTCCGGAAGTAAGTTGTGAGCAGATTACATCAATACATCCTTCAATATATTCTTCTTTCAAAGTTAGAATATAAGCAAACGACTTCAAAAAAGCCATGGAACCAAAAATATGGCCTCATGGATCTTATGTGAGCCGTTTTTTATACCGCAGGAAAATAAAAGCAGACGCAATGTAATTCTTCAAGCAGACGAATTGAAATCAAGTTCAAACTCCGGTAAATCATATTCAGTTTGCCACATCAATGTTAGGAGCCTAAGGAATAAAACGGACCAGTACTCTTAGTAGAATCGCTGAACTTTCCTGACATCATCTGTGTTTCAGAAACATGGTGCAAAGACGATGAAATTTTATTAATAAATTTGAAAGAGTATCAGTTAGCTGACTACTTTTGCAGAGACACCTGCAATGGTGGTGGAGTCGCAATTTTTGTACGAAATAATCATAATTTTAAGAGTATTAAGAAGTTGACTTTTTTAAATTCCGAAAACAAATTTGAATTTGCCATGTGTGAAGTGAAATTATCAAATATTTCTATTTTAGTATGTTGTTTGTACCGATCACCTACAGGAATCTTTGATGTATTCACTGAATCACTGACGGAATTGATGATAAAAATATTAGATTCCAAATCTAATGCTTTAAAATTTTTTTGTGGGGACTTCAATGTCAAATTTGACGATTCCAATTGTCGAGAGGCAAACTCTTTGGAGAATGTATTTCTATCATTTGGACTTCATAAAACAATTCATGAATATACACGTATTCAAAATAACCACAAATCCACAATTGATAATATTTTCAGCAGTGTAGATCCCGAAGCAATTGATGCAAATGTTATTTATAGTGATATTTCAGACCATTTCATGCAGATTATTTCCCTACATTTGGAAAATAATGAACAAAATGAGCCAATAGTCTATAAACGTTTTTTCAACAAACAGGAAAACATAAATAAATTCCAAAAGGAAATGTCGAATAGCCTTGCTTACAGTTCAATGACTCTTTTCAAAATAAATTTAACAGTTTTCTTAATACTTTTATGGAAAACCTCCTATACTGTTTTCCATTAGAAAAGTATTCAGCAAAAAAGAATAAGAGGGGAAAACCTTGGTTGTCTCCAGAAATAATTAATAAAGGACGCTTATTGAGAAGTAAATTTAAACAATATAAGATCTCCCAAAATGAAAATATTCATCGCGAATATAAGAATCGGAAACGAGAGCATGTTAAGAGAATTGCTGAATCAAAAAGAGCCTATAACAACAGTTTGTTTATGGCATCAAATAATAAATCAAAAACGTCGTGGCAAATAATAAAAAATTAAATAAATAAAAATAAGGTCGCCAAACTACCAGAGTTTTTTATTGACGATACGAACAAACAACTTCGCAATCCAAATGAAATTGCTGAAAGTTTTAATGATTTTTCAATCAACTCGATAAAAAAGCTAACGGAAAATATGCCTTTACCTGAAATTTCCAATTCTAGAATAAATGTACAATCACTTTTTTTAGCACCATACACCGAGGAGGAGGTAAATCACATTATCATATCAGTAACAAAAAAAAAATCCTCCGGTTTTGATAATATACCAATGCTCTTTATTGAAACATGTGGCAACTTATATCGCTAGTCCTATTACTCACCTAATTAATGTTTCATTTTCAGAAGGAAATTTCCCTGACATGCTAAAAATGGCAATCATTCAACCAATGTATAAAAAAGGGGACGTTCACGATATTTCTAATTATAGGGGGGTGGCCTTGTTATCAGTATTCTCCAAAGTTTTTGAAAAAGCATTCTACCAGAGACTGGTGACATTTCTTGATAATAATACATTTTTCAGTCCCTTTCAATTGGGTTTTAGAAGGGGAATGTCTACCAATCAAGCAATCATAGCTTTGTATAATGAAGTTCTTCAAAACTTAGACAAAAGTAGGTTTGCAGCCTGTCTTTTTTTTGATTTACAGAGAGCATTCGAAGTAATAAACACCGAACTCCTACTTCAAGAGTTACAAAGCTATGGGATACGAGGAAATGCTTTACAGTGGCTTGAAGGATATCTATCAAATCGTACGCAACGTGTTAGATTACGACTTAACGATATTTCGTACTACTCTGAAGTAGAACCGGTAAACAGTGGCGTCCCTCAAGGGAGTTTGCTGGGGCCTCTGTTATTCATCATTTTTGTAAATGATATAACATACAAAAACATGTCTGGAACTCACATATTGTTATACGCAGATGACACTTCTATTGCCTGCTCTGGTGAATCACTAGCAAATCTGAACAACACATGTACTGAGGCCGCAAATTATATCAATAGTTATTGTCAAAAGATCAACCTTATATTAAATCAAAGCAAGACTGAATTAATCATGTTCTCCTTGAAGGATTTGAACAAAAGCCTAGTGATAAAATTACATGATGAATTTATTGAACAAAAACAAGTAGTAAAGTACTTGGGTGTCTTAATAGATTCTAAACTTTCATGGACGTATCAAGTCGATAACGTTCTAAAAAAATTAGCGAGACATTGTTTTGTAATCTGGCAACTTCGATCAAGAATTGACCACAATCTTCTAAAATTGTACTACTATTCATACGTTTATTCAACCATGAATAATGGAATTCTAGCCTGGGGCAACAGTTCTAGGTCTAATGAAGTTTTTATTCAACAGACAAAGATTGTACGTAACATGATGTTCAAACCTAGGATGTTTTCCTATCGCCAGTTGTTTAAACAACTTGAGCTTTTAACGTTCCCTTCTCTCTTCATTTATAATTGTATTATATATATATAAAAAAATAACCCAGCTATTCTCAACCAGTCTCGTGAAAATATTGTACACAACTTAAGGCAAAACTTCAATATCAATATACCATCCCATCGTTTATCAACTGTGGCTAACAGTCCGTTGGTCTTGCCGATCAAATTATACAACCACTTACCCACTAGGCTTAAGATATTATCAAATGTGAATAAATTCGAAAACTTTTAGTTAACGGGGTTTTTTATTCGGTTTCAGAATATTTGTGTTGTAACCTGGTATAACCACCATTACATGTACACTTTATATACTGTCCGTTTATATACTTTTTTATTATCAGTTTTTTGTCTCTATACACTATGTTCTATGTTCTTTATATACATTATTTTATATTATATTATTATATATTTATATACTGTACTGTTCGTTTTTCAACAGATTGTATAAAATTGACTTGACAATATCCTATACTTATGTATGTATAAGTCTGATTGGAAATAAAGAAATTGAATTGAATTGAATTGAGTTTCCATCTTAAATGGGTCACACTGTTGAATCCTGGATCCAGCCAAACGTTTACAATTCGAAACTGATAATTACGTGATTTTCTGAAAAGACAGAAACATTGGAGGAAACTCAGTATAAGGAGGTGGTTGTGTTTTATTAGCAGTGAGAGATGATTGTCAAGGTTGAAATTGATTTATCGTATTTTGCGGAAAACTTCGTAACTATAGACATCACTAGTTGTAAGATTGTATAATACTTTTTTCGTCGACCTCTGCAAAAAATTACATTTTACGTACGAAAAATCGACTATTTTTGAAGGCAAGTACTTTTCGTCCGCAAACACTTTTCGTCCGCAAACTCTTTTCGTCCGCTGTGGTCACTATGATACGGCACGGTACGAGAGCGGCGATTGAGTCATTTTCGTAAATCCACGTTTTAATTAATACATAGGCGCCTGTGACAATAACTGTCATTTGCTGTTGTCAAATTAATTATTTACGAAATCCGCTAGATTTCAGGTAAAGCACTTCAAGAGAGAAGTTTTGGAAATGGTGCTGTTGGAGCACCTGCATCTGAAGTTGCATCAACAAGTACCCAAAATCAAAACTTGTCTCTTGCATCTTCTTCGACAGCAGGAATTAATATCAATAATTGCACAAACTGTACGTTCAATATTCATCTTCGAGATTGATTTAATTTTGTAGTATAGTTGAAATAGAGAGTTGTTACACTTCAAATACATTTTGTTTATATTCATTAAAATTATGATCGAGTCTGCAGTTCGAAGAGTTGGACGTAGCTGAGGCCAGCAAACATGCGAGTACTTACTTTCATAAAGGTATGTAGAGGTCGACGGAAAAATGTAATATGCACCTCGGAAAAAAACTGTCTACTGTCTCGCCTGCTTGCTATCCTCGGCTGCGCCTCGGCTATCAATTTGCAGGCTCGACTATAATAGACAGTTTTTCGTCCTTGGTACATAAATAACTATTTTATGTTTGTTATCTATATTCCTCCTTAAACTAGTGATGCCCATAATTTGAACTTATTGGGTACGTTGGAAACACTCGAATGCTTATAAGTGTGATAACAAAATTCTCATAGTAGACGACTTCAACATACATAATCACACAGAAAATATGTTTTTTTTTTTAAGTAGAAGAGCATATTTCAACAGAAAAACTTTCTTCCCATGGCAAACTTTTTATCATGGGCGGCACCAAGTACTTAATAAATTAGCAAACAATCTTCTGTTAGTTTTATACGCACTCTAATCTCTCTCGAAAACATCTAACAAAGCCATAAAAGTGCCAAAAGTATTCATAAATGTAATTGTTTGAATCTATAACTCCAGTAATTCTCATTTGACTTGCTTTTTAAATATAGCTTTTCAAACTAATATATCTGTTTGTAAACAACTAAAAAGTTGTATAGCGAAGTGGTCGTGGTGTTAGAGCGTTTGGCTCCCACCCAGGCGGCCCGGGTTCGATCCCCGGTCGCGTGTCACTGAGCTGAAGTGGTTCGGATTCCACTTTTATTTAAACTGTAGGTCCCGGATCTCCCTTGCTCGCACAAGCTCTGCATTTGAGGGGCTTTCTCCGAAAACCTGGGAGTTTCGTAAAAACCATCAAATTTTACAAAATTTACTATAATACGGTTGCTTGATGAAAGCTCAGTTATAGTTGTTATATGGCAGCTTCATAGAAGCTTTATAACGTGGTTCATAGAAACTGATAAAGTTTTCAAATCACTACATAAGCATTAATGTGACCTTTACAGATTTTACCAAGGCTGTATTATAACACTTCTTTGACCAGATATCAAAGGTGAAATAAGATATATTTTCGACTAGATTTGTATCACCGTATAATCCAGTACGTATTCGAAGTAATACAGATTCTGAGAAGCTACAGTTCAGCTGTGCCTATTATCTTAGATAAGATAATAAAACTGTTCAAGTATGTGTAAACTTTTTTCAGAAAGTTTTCAGTACGAAGAAGGAGCGGCTTAGGACTATTGTGAAGCTACAAGATGAAGGAAAAGTGTCTATTGAAAGGCGAAAAAGGAAAGTGTAAAAAAATTAATTGAGAAACTTCAAGCAAGTGAAAGCCATTATAACAGAAACAAATGGCGCCGAATATATCTAGCTTCGGACCTCAGTATTATTATGGACTTTATATATAATCGTACAGTCCCTGTAGAATTACAAGTAAAACGTACTATGTTTACTCAAGTATTTTTGTCAGATTTCAATATTGGTTTTGCTTCTCTGCTATAGATACTTGTGGCACATGGATACTAGTGCAGATTAAAAGTAAGAGAATAAAAGTGAAACAGATCAAACAATCAAGTCCCGACTAATGGTATAAAAGAGAATTCACAAACTCAGGGCCAGTGCCTTTTATGCTCATCTTAAAAAAGATGTTCCCAATAGCATGACCCTTTGCTTTGACTTGCAGCAAGTTTTTCCTTTGCCTAAGACGCCTAGACAAGATGCTTTCTTTTAGCCGACAAGTAAGGTTTTATAATTTTTTGTAGTAAACATTAATTTGAAAAACCCAGAAGCTAGCCAGGGGTCAGAAGCAATTGGATCTGTCCTCAGTCATTTAAATAATTTCAGTTTTTCTAACGATATAGAGATCCTGCGTCTATTCTGTGATGGATGCGGAGGGCAGAATAAAAACTGCCATATTATT
This sequence comes from Chrysolina oricalcia, assembly GCA_944452925.2. Taxonomy (NCBI): domain Eukaryota; kingdom Metazoa; phylum Arthropoda; class Insecta; order Coleoptera; family Chrysomelidae; genus Chrysolina; species Chrysolina oricalcia. The sequence goes on from OX101809.2 coordinate 26,945,310, forward strand.
CATATATACATTGGCTTTTTGGCTACGTAATAATAAAGCACCAAAGTCAATCAAGGAAATCACTATATTTTTTCTTGTGCGTGGTCATAGTTTTTTGCGTGCAGGTCGAGTATTCGGTAGGCTTGAAAAAGACTTAAAGAAATAGGTTATTAAAACTACACCAAATGACTATTACAATTTATTTTCTAAACATAGTACAGTTCACAAATTGAATGAACATGAAAAAATCGATGGCATTCAAATACTTAAACGAATACAACTTAAAAACGACTAGGCGTGGCCTACAGGACATTCAAATGAGATATCTTGAAAACTATACCGGGTGTCTCCGGAAGGTGGCTCGCCCCTATACCTTTGTTGCTTTTGAAGATGATGAAATAAAATTTAGAGGATCTGCATGAGACATAAACTGTGTTCTTCGACGAATAACTCAAATTCATCTTCATCTCATTTAGTATGAGAAAGCGCTAACTCTACCTTTTGGATGTATGTTATTACTACCAATAAAAGCATTTATTATTATTATTATTATACAATTTCCGGTTTCACCGGAAGTGACTTAAACTTTCGATTTTTAAATGGGACAACCAGTATATTTTCACCTCTATTGTCTCCATATGACATTCTGAATACAACGATGTATCATTTGTCACTTTTTGTAACCAATTTTTTATTCAAATTTTGTATTTTATTTTTTAATATAGAGGGCTATGGATATGTTCAAATCACTAATTACAGTCCTGAAATGTTGGTAAAAACTTCACTGTTTTCGGTCAAAATGTATGTGCTATGAAGAATTTAATTTTTAAATTGATATTACTAATTTTTTTCAAATGGCCTCATGGTGGTTTGTCGGGTTAGGACCATTTTATTACGATTAATTTGATACCGCACATTTATAGGTTTTATACAAAATTCTGTTGAAAAACTAAAAAAACGACGTTAGATGTTTCATAAAATCTTTTGGTATTTAAATAAGATTTAAAAGCATCCAAAACACAACTGATGGAACAAAATCATTAAGTCTTATATTACTTCGCGTCTGCAAAAGTAAATTAGTTATTGTTCGTGTAATTATTTAAAGAACATGTTAATGATAATATTTATGCAAGAAGATATTATTTATTTATTTATTGTTTATTTATTGTAAACGGGTAACCCCAGAAAAATACACATTAAAAATCGTGATACAATACACTTAAGACTAACAATACTTAAATATAAACAAATACTAATATATTACATTTGAATCTAAATAGATACAGGTTTTCGAATATAAAAAATGGCTAAGACGAAAATAGAAGTCTACAAGGATTTTAATTTAATTTATTATTATGTTATTAGCATTTGGATCCGTGATTTTGCTTTATCAATATTTTAATCTCTTAAGGTCCTTCATTTTGAGAAATTTGAAATGTAATCTCTTGAAGTTTTTTAACGGAAGCTTGTTTGAAACCTAATAGTGTGCAGTATCGAATTATATGTGATCAAATGCTTTTTTTTTCCTAATCCGACTAGCCACCATGTTGCCATTTGAAAAAAATTAGTACCTAATACAAATTTAAAAATTAAATTTTGCATAGCAGGTACATTTTGACCAAAAACAGTAAAGTTGTATTAATCTCAAAATTTTAGGACTGAGATTAGTGATTTGAAGATATCCATAGCACTCTAGAATAAAAAAATAAATTTCAAACATAAAAATTAAATTCGGTTACAAAAAGTGTACGAGACTTAAAATATTTAAAAGACTGAAAGACTTAAACGGATGACTGAAAGACTCAAGCCGATGACTAAAAGACCGATGAATGAAGCGAATATTTAATGACTGAAAATTGACTTAGATGACTCAAAATTTCTAGCTGTACGAGATTTAAAGGAGATGTTTCCCCATCGCAAAAAGTGACAAGTAACACATGGTTGTAATCAGTATATGGAGAAAAAAGAAGTGAAAATATACCGGGTATCTCATTATCGAAAGTGACATATCTGGTGAAAACGGAAGTTGCATGAAGCTGAGTCACTTGTCAGAAGATGTAGTTTTAGGTCTTATACAGATCCTTCATTATTTTCGCAAAGAAAAAAGTTATAGGGGCGAGCCAGCAGAAAAAAACAGTGGCTCGAGTTTTGAGCAATAAGAAGAAAATTGATGTCGCAAGTTTATTGGACAAACAATTTGGTGGTGAGTGGAGAGAACTCGAAGAGTTGAGTTGGTTCAAGGGATTATTAGACATCGGGAAAGGAATCATCATTACAGATGAAGATGAAGAGATGAATGAATGTGATTGTCTTGAACTAGAATGGAAAGATTATAGAATCTAAGATATCTTTTATGTTGTCTATTTCCCTTTGAATGCCTTACTTTACTTGTTTCAATAAAGATTTATCACCTATTAAAACTGTACATGAAGAAACAGCTGGCCAACCGCATGAGTAAAGGTGATTCAAACCTCAAAATTGAACATATAAACGGAAATCCAATAATCATAAAAACTTCTAAGCTCGTCTAAACAGCAGTATCTATTCAATGTAAACAGAATCCTGTATCCTCGGAACTGATAATTATGTAATTTTCTAAAAAGACAGAAACATTGAAGGAAACTCGGTATAAGGAGGTGGTTGTGTTTTGTTAGCAGTGAGAGATGATTGTCGAGGTTGAAATTGATTTATCGTATTTTGCGGAAAACTTCGTAACTATAGGCATCACTGGTTGTAAGATTGTACAATACTTTTTTATGTTTGTTATCTATATTCCTCCTTAAACTAGTGATGTCCATAATTTGAACTTATTGGGTACGTTGGAAACACTCGAATGCTTATAAGTATGATAACAAAATTCTCATAGTAGATGACTCCAACATACCTAATTTTATAAATGATTATCTTTTATACAGGGATAACAATTCAGATAATCTTCGTGAATTCATTAGCTTTTATGATCTGAAACAATTCAATTCCTTGCTAAATATTTTAAATCGCGTACTCGACCTCGTTTTATCCAATTTTGATTGCTGTGTAATCCACGACTGTTTCTAACCGATGGTGGCTATCACCCGGCATTGGACATTGTTCTAAAATTTGTATCACTTTGACAGGCGATACCCTATACATCAGAGGTCAGATATTATAACTTCCGTCATATACTTTTATACAAAATATTGATTGGTCACCACTTAACCGTTGTACTGAAGTCAACGTGTAGCCTTATATAGATTTATTCTACTCACTCTCTAACCCAAATATTGACCAATGTGTTCCCGTTATTCGCAACTTCACTAGTAAATATCCTCCATGGTTCAACAGTGAAATAATCACAGTTATTCAAAAGAAAAAGAAAATCTTTAGAAAACTGAAAACTACCAACTTTGATAATCTCAAAGAAAATTTCCGATTCTTCGTCGTTCCATTAAAAGTAAAATTAATGTAGAGTACATGGAATACGGAATTAAATCTGAAAGGGCAATAAAAGAAGATTCAGCCAATTTTTGAGCCTACATTCAAAACAAGAAAGGTAGATCAAGATTCCCTAGTATACTATTCTTGGACGATGTTGAATACGGCAATCCCTCAGAAATTTTAATTGCATATTCCCCACCACAAGAAACATACGAACTCACTAATGTTACTTCAAAAAATCCCATCACCTCTGTCAGGCGTTTTTCAGATATCGAAGTTTGCTTCTTCGCTAAATTCACATTCTAACCGCACCATTACAGGTAATTTTTAATCTAGCACTGAGTAGTTTTGAATACTATTTATGGCACCAGTTTTGGAAATGGAAATTTAAGTTTTCCATTTGTTGGGAAAGCACCCTGTCTTTCCCATATTTCCCATGTTATTCAACTTTGCTTAGGTATTCAAGATGTGCTTCTACAACATGATTTTTCCTGAAGTTGAAAATTTGATCTCCAATAATCAACACGGATTCTTCAGTAAAAGATCTACAATTTCCAACTCAATGTGCTTCACACAAACAGTCAGTAATGGATTGTATCAAAACCTTCAAGTAGATACTGTTTGTATTGACTTCTCGAATGCATTTGACAAGTTGGATCATAATATTCTCATCAATAAACTTTACTCCTATGGTTTTGATACTCAACTCTTGAACCCAACAAAACGTATCCTGTAGAGGTCACAAATCTTTCCAATTCGTTGCAAACAGCGGTCGTGGTGTTAGAGCGTTTCCTTCCACCCAGGCGGCCCGGGTTCGATCCCACCGCCTGTCACGGAGCTGAACTGGTTCCGAATCCACTTTTATGCAAGCTGTACGTTCCGTATCTCCCTCGCTCTCACAAGCTCTGTTTTGGGAGGCTTTCTCCGAAAACCTGGGAGAATTCGTAAAAGCAAAAAAGAGTTGCCTCTCTTATTCTCACTTTTCATCAATGCTATAGTTAGGAGGCACTGCAGCGCAACAAGGCTTATAATCGAAGAAAACAGAGTTCTTTGGGAGATCGTTTAGTAACGAACAGTCGTTACCGACCGATGATGAACCCTTTACTCCCATATACACCTACTACGTAGGCTTATTATGGCAAATACCTGTCAGAAAACAACTACTTTCCTGGCTACGATCACGACGGGTATTGAATTAAATCTAACAGATACTTGTGCAACGTTCCTCAAAGCATCAGACGACGCAGTTGCAAGTGCCCTCTATGAAAAACTAGCAGAATTATGTGCAGGTGACCACCTGCAGACAAGTTTCGAGGTTGTTGCCTCTCATCAGTGCAAGGGTAGGTCAACACAGACAGCACTGAAGCCATCTGTTCCTCGTCCAAATCATTACACACTCCTGTTATCTTTGACCAGAAATACTACTATTTTGAAGTTTTGGAAAAATACTCACTGGAGTATATCTGGAGGCGAGAGCTCTAATAGGCTCCGCCTACCAGCACTTCTTACGATACCATAAAGGCTCAAATGGCTGTTTTAAGCAGTCATCCAGGAGCCGCCCGAGGGCTCGGACAATTTCCAGCAGAGAAGCCCTCACTTCTGGATGGCTCAGTAGTGTTAAGTACAAGTGTAAATAGTATTTCTGGTTTTTAGGTATCTTCGGCCTGGCATGCGAATTAATGGAACCTCGTTGGTTGGCAACACCAACAAATCCAGAAAGAATTCGTATGTCAGACACGTTCCTGCTGGTTTTCCAAATAAATGAAAAGCTCCGGAGTTGCTGAGTTTTTGCGACATGCGGTACTTCGGATGGGTGCTGAGCTAGCCGGAAGAGGCCATGCGTCCTACTTTCAACTATCCAAGTACACGCATTTGTTGACACTCCGCTGGTTTGGTCAACTCTGGTTCACGCGGTGAAGCGGTTTCTAGACCGCTCCACCTACTCCACTCCGAATCTCCGGGTTAAGAGATTTAATCGAAGAAAACAGAGTTTTTTGGGAGATCGTTTAATCTAGGTTTATAATGCTCATGATCTGCGGTTATTGCCCTCTTTTTGTCAAGTTTGCAGATTGTACAGCTAACCAGGACAGCTTGACCTTTGAGATTTCGATGCTTACCAGACCTTACTTTTCTTTGAAAGCTGTGGTCGACCTTTGTCTCAAAGTTACTCCATTTGTTTATCGTTTGCGTTTTTAAGCTGTCCTGGTTGAAACGTACTTGTTCTGAGAGCAACATTCCTGATTGATGGAAAAATGATACATATGTTAGAAGATAAGACAAGATTTGTATAGATATAAAATAAATTCAAGGTAAAAATAAGATGATGATGATACTCAAATCAATCATCTAACGAATCTTCAGTAAGTGTCTTCGTGGGTTTACGCAATCCATTTGTGAAAAACAGAAAATAGAAAAGTTCAAAATTTGTGGAAGTGATGAAGGTAATTTTCTATATATCCAGCTTAAATATTTTCTATTATTTTAGTAGACATACGAAACTCCCCCGACATAATTCATAATTCTGATCGATCGAATAAACATTGAAATTAAATATATCACAGATACCAAAGGTTAAATTGAATAAACGAGATGCTCATCCTCATCCTGCTTTTTCCGAAACGAATTACCAAGGTGGATCATGATTATATTATCAATATTAATCTTTTTTCTCTTTTATTTTCTGAAAGTTCCAACCTGACACATTGTAAATCGAACAGAGCCTGTATTCGAAATATTGAAGTACATCTATAATCATCTCTACTTTTCGTTACTAAATCGAAGATGAATCGAGAGTTGAAAATTATACTGGTGTTCTTGCCATCTATACGCCAAAAAAAAATCATCTTTTTGCCGGGTCTTAGAGACCAAACGAATTGCTTCATCCGTTTGGCAGATGATATCATCTGGACAACTTGCCCACGGCAATAACCAATATCAATAATACATTTATAGTGGGTGATTTGAATATTCAGGATATTACCAACATAGCTATCGACAATGGTAATTTTGATGAGAAATTCAATTTACTACAAGATTTCATTGATTTTAATTCATTTATATAATTCAATGACATTAAAAATTATCAAGAAAAACTATTGGACCTAACAATAGGGCCTGAATATAATAAAATTGTAGTTAGTAGAGACTTTCTTCCTTTTGTGAAAGAAGATTCCTATCATCCAACTCTTAATTTCACAATCAATACAAAACACAGCCAAACAAAGAAAGCCAACTTTCAACAGCTAAGTATGGATGTAAGAGATGGCGACTGGAACCCCGTTCTTGATGAAGCAGATGTAAATAGGGCTTTAGATGAATTTTATACCGTTTGGAACAACCATAGTAGCAAAAACTGTTCCTAAATATAGAATTTATAAAAGTACGCACGAATATCCTGTTTGGTTCACAAATAAAGTTAAAACTTCATTGAAAGAGAACAATTACTACAGAAAAATTAAAACGAAGTCTAATTTGAATAATGAGAAATATAAAGAAGGAAGGAGGAAAAGCAATACATAAGCAAATACATAAATATATGCATAAAACATTTTGAATCGAATGTTACAAAAGATATGAATCAATTTTGGAATTATGTGAATAGTAAAAGAAAAAATAAAACATGCTTGGGCATGATAATGGCGAAATGGTGGCAGATGAGGTAACCGCAGAATCGTTTGCAAATTTTTTCTCATCTGTTTACTGTGAAGAAAAAGCCTCATACAATTTAAACTTTAGTAATTCTAGTATTACAAATGATTCTTTTCAAATACACACAATAACTGAATCTGACTATAATGAATCTGTCAAAAAACTAAAACCCAAAAAAGCTGCAGGAATAGATGGCATCCCTCCTTACATCTTGAAAGGCTGTAATGAATGGTTAAGAGGTCCACGTCTTTATATTTTTCATTTGATAGCTAGGTCAAATACTTTTCCTGAATTTTGGAAAACATCTATTACCATACCTATATTCAAATCGGGAAATGAAATTGAAATTGAAAAATTGTAGAGGTGTGTCAATTATGTGCGCTCTTTCTAAGCTATTGGAGCAAATTATAAATCCAAACTGTATAAATTCGCTAATAAATACATAGCTCCTGAATAGCATGGCTGTATGATCCAGAAGTCAGTAAATACTAATTTATTTATATTTAGCAATCATGCTTTCGAAACCGAAACTTTACAAAATTAATCTCAATTAGATACAGTATCAAGTAAATCATGATATACTTTTGGAAAAAATTTGTAAATTTGGTTTAGCGACGAATTTTCTCGAATTAATTAAAAACTACTAAAGAAATAAATTTTTCATTGTTTAACATAATGGAAACATAACATAATGAAAATTCCATGCTAATTATGGTGTTCCTCAGGGATCGAATCTGGGATCTCTTCTATTCTTATTATTCATTAATGATTTACCTTCGGTCGTACATCATTCACATTGTCTGCTCTTTGCAGATGATCTCAAAATTTTTAAACGCATTCAAACTGTTAGAGACTGCATATCACTTCAAAAAGATATCAACAACATTGTGAATTGGAGTTACATTAATGAGTTAAAAAAAATGTATACGATAACAATATCTCGCTTGAAAGATGTAATTAACTTTGAATATCATATGGATGGAGAGGTCCTGGGTAGAAAAACTAAGGTGAAAGACTTAGGTAATACTTATAATAGTACTTTTTTCTTCACTAATCATATAATGTCGTGAAATCTGCTAATCGTATGTTGGGATATTTAATGAGACAAACGCGTGAATTCAATGATATAAATACAATCAAATTACTTTACTATACACTAGTTAGACCGAAACTAGAATTTGCTTTAATAATTTGGACAGGAGAATACAAAACTACTTAAAAAGAATCGAAAAGATTCCAAACAAATTTCTTCGCTATCTTTATTTTAAAAAATTTCATAAATGGCCTGATTTTTACGAATTTAATACGAACATCTCGGTTAAGAAATGAATTCAAAATATTAACGTTAGAACAAAGACGCAATTTGACATCTCTAATATTCATTTATAAAATAATAAATAATCGTATTATACCCCCCGAAATCCTACAGATGATTCCGTTTCATGTTCCTTCGCGCCGTACTCGACATACAACTATGTTTAATGTTTCTGTGTCAATATCTACAACTAGAGCACCTCTTGCAACCATGTTGATATTATCTAATGAATTTAACGAAATAACAGATATTGATTGGACTTTACTACATTCCAAATTCTATAACACAATACTGAATATTATACTGAATATATCTTCGTAGAAATATATCCACCTAAATCTGTAACCAAACAGTTCTGATAGTATTTGTATAATCTCAATAATAAGCATCCATGTAATAAAACTTATTAAGTTTGTATGGATGAAATAAATGAATAAATAAAATAAAATAAATAAATAACATATAAAATTTTATAGAAAATTTGTAGAACTCCAGAAACATATTTACACCCTACTATGTCGTCTGGAACTGAAACAAATGTATTGGTTCATACAATGGTATCATTTGAGTTACTTGAGCAGATAATGATTTTTTCATAAAGACATCATCTGCCTCTATGTTATATCTTATTTGAAGAGTTGTTGTTATATTTGTTAGCCAAACGGGTTGATATGATGCATCTCTCTAACGCTTAATTTAGAGACATAACTCGACTTGTCTGAAGCAAGAGTAGAGCCAAGAAGTTATTGGTACCGAGTATCAGGCTCAATGAGTGCCTATAAAGGAGTTCAGTACTGTTTGATGGAATATCTTTTTGGGCAATTCATACTTTCGCATAAACTTACATAGAAGTAAAGTTTTCGTTGGCAAGTCTTCAACAGAAAAGAACCACTGCCGGCTACGACGCGACAGTTGAATTATTTTTACAAAACAAATTACACTATTGCGGTGCTCTATAAATCTCTTAGCCAAACCTATCACCTACATACCAGTTTCATAGTTATTGCTGATCATCAGGGTAGCCTAGCTCACAGAAAACCTAAAGCGATATTCCAGTAATATATGTTAGATACTAATAAAGCTCACACAAGAACATCATTCCGATGCTCCGTGAATATCATATAAAAAAAGTGGTTTGGGTAGAGCCTGCGCAGTTCAGAAAGTAATATTCATATTTTGTCCATGTTTCCTGATCTTTTCCACGATACTTCTGGTCTCACTAGCAGAGCCGTCCTTATGGTGGTGTAGATGGCCTCTTGCCTAGTAAGGCATCGCGCTTGGTTTCTATGTATGGTGGCCAATTGACCAATAGGCCGCCACGAACTCCATTGATCATTGGATACGAGATGCTTGTTGTCTCACTAACTTGATCCTTGCTTTCGTCTTGTTATACAGGTTTCCCAAAGCCTGTGACTATTGGATGCGCACTAGTCCAAACCTCATGCTTCTCAACCGGAGAGACGTTGTGCTTCATCTCCGGTAGTCTTCGGATCTACACGAACCAGTTGTAGAGAATAGAATTAACATAATATCAATTCAATTCAATTCTTGATTGACTTTTTCGCTATTAGTTACAGTAGAAGAAGTGTCAGAAAAAGTACGCACATAAGTACGAGTATACATACAGAAGTACAAAAAGTTTATAACATTTACAATTACATAGTAACAACAGATATTATGAGAAACAACCATATATTATACTGTTGACTCCGTTTGTTTCTATCTTGCATCTAAGTGTAACATATCCCTTTATGTTTACGAAGGCGTGCATTATGAGTTTTTCAACTTGCCATTAGATTAGAAAGTTGAAATTTGGTAAATAGCCATAATCAATTATGTCCGTTCTAACTAAATCACTTCCAGGGCTCCATTTATACACGGTGTAGAGGAAAGGTCATACCGATTTAATAATTTCGAATGGAACCCTATTTCTTTTTCGTATAGTTTGATTATAGGTAGATGGATTGATAGCAACGATGGCAGCAAAAACAGACATATTTACTAGCCCAAAGTCATTTCCTAAGAACGTCTGAGATATCAAAAGAAAAAGAAAATATTGTTCACAAATTCATAATAAATAATATTGATAAAACATTGACTCCGATAACTATTAGAACGGTAATGTGAGAATAATAATTTATGGATAAATATACATATAACAACGATTAAAATAATCTAAATGAAGAACATTTATAATTTTTGAGTTATTCTGAATGTGGAAAGTATTACCGATTATTGAAAAAACATTCTTTCAAGGTATAATAAACGTTAGAAAGTAAATGATGCATAAGTGATAGTTTGAAATGATTTAGTAAAGTGTTTTGTTAATGAATGTGGAAGGTAATTAGAATTTTCATACCCAAGTATAATGGACTTCTCCCATTAACTTCCTAAATAAACATCGGTGATATAAATACTCTGTTATTACGAGTATAGGGGCTATGCCTTTGGGTACACTCTTCGAGTGTTTGTGAGGGAGTATTATTAATAATAATAACAATAATAATTGATTTTATTATTATTATGTATATCTAGTTATTGAATTTGTATTTCATTTTGAATGCATCAATTGTAAATAACTTCAACATCAGCAAATTCTCTTGACATGAGTCTCGACTATTTAAGCCTATAAAAACTAGAATAGCTTTTTTATGAAGGAGGACATGTAGTGTTTGAGTTCACAGAATTCCCACAGAAATCAACCCAGTAATTCAGTATACAGTAGAAGTATGCAGAATAAACAGTTATTTGTATTAATTGCATAGATTGTATTTGCCAATTTACTGTTGATGTGGGATACATGCGATTTCCAATCTAGCTTAACATCATTTATAAATCCTAAAAATTTTGTATTCAAAACTGATGAGTTTATGTTCCCAATAATTGTTGAGATTTATATCGGTTCTATGTGTGCCTATATTCAGGTGGATAGTCATATTCAATGTCTTTTCCAAATTGATCATGAGCTTGTTAGCTCTAAACTAGTCAATCATGTTTACAAGATTATCTTATTTTGAGTATATACGAACCACTATTCAGAATCTAACAGCAAGTAGAAATAATTCTGAGAATGGAAAGTAAAACACGAATAGTATTGGTCCTGATATCGATCCTTGAGGTACTCCAACGTTGAGAGTGTCCCGACTTCATCGTTCACTCGAAATGTCATTGTTTAAATGAAATAGGACTTCGACGTATAAAGTTCTATTCTTTAAGTAAGAATTCATCCACATAATATATAATGATTCAGTAAAATGCGATAATTAATGATGTTTTCTAGAAGATGGCTCATACACTGCGCCCTTTGCATTTTTTCATTTGCGAAATCTGTATCGCTATGTATAATGAATACCTAAGTGTATTGAATTTTTTCACAAAATTGGAGTATTTGCTCTATTACTTTAGATTCGAGAGTTTTTGAAAGAACCGATAACAAATAATTAGGACGAGCTATCAAATGAATTTCACCCTTTTAAAAAAAGAACTATTATAGTTTTTAGCATATCAGGGATTTGGTCTCCCAATCAGGCAACCCGAGATGTGTGAACTCAACTCGTACAGATTTTAACCATTGTCTTTTCTCAAAACTGACCTCTATAGTAATTTACGGAAGAAATTGATCTCGCAAATAATTCGAAGGATGGCATCCAAATTTGTGATCCAGTTAACTGAAAGTCTGAAGTATTTCCTAAGAATGGCTGGAGAAAAAATAATTATTAAAATTATTATTATTATTAAAATTATTAAAATTATTATTATTAAAATAAAATTATTTATTTAGATTGTAAAATTTTATCTATTTTGATATTACTACTATAGAAGTTTTATCAGAGTTTTGTGATATTCATCAGGTAACCTCTTTATTCTTTCTGAAGGCTGCTATTTTTAATTTGTATAAGACTTGCACTATATACCTCTAATGTTGTTATTGCCTACTGATTTTTTTCAGTTGATTCAATAATTTCATTGACCCTTAAACTTTTATTATTGACTGAATCAACGAATCATTCTTTAGCTGCAAACGAGTATCACCAGCTTGCCTGTCTTTAGAAGCCATTAAATCATCACCGGCATCTACTAAAATCGTTGCATCAGAAGTTCGCCTTGAACAGTGCCCTGTGTACGCCCCTGGGTCACGTAACTTTAAATATTCGGCTATTTGTTCAGGTATACTTTCTATATTGCTAATTCCAACCGATTGTATCGTAAAATTACTTTTTGCTAGTTGAAATAAAAATTATTTACGATTCTCTTGTTGACGAGTTTCTGTACTCTGCTTGTAGATTCTATAAAAACTACCAAAAATCACAAAAGATACTTTGTTATTCGTATCAGGGATTTTAATGAACTATAGGTTGATATTCAGAAAATAAATTTACATTTTTAGGCCAGGAAATATGAATGTTGGGATAGAAAAAATTAGAGACAAGCTATTGTTTTTTTATGTGTAGGAAAGAGCCTCCAGATTAACAAAATAAAAGACATGAAAAAAATGTCCGCCATCTCGTTTTTTTTTATTTTTATGGAATAACGTTTTTGTTTATGAACTTACTAAAAATTACGTTTATATCTTAAAGACTATGGGTAAAGAGATATACTTGTAGCTGAAAAGGTAAAAAAGTTACAGCTATTTAAAATAATGGTTCGTTAAAAATTAATTAAAATTTGGTATTGAAATATTTTCTTTTTTAAAAAAATTTAATTCACTTCTTACAAATTGTCTGTTATTTCTTCATAGTCTACTTCAAAAATAGCATTAGTACAAGTCATTTCACAGCATTGGCCACACTTTGGGAACACCGAATGCCTAACTTTTTACAAGAACAATTCCGTCCACACGCACTTTCTTTGCAGTCTGGAGGTGCTACTTCTTGTTTTGTCCTGACGGGAATTGGGTCACCATTTTCACTTTTTATCCGTCCCTATGTGGTTGGATACATGTGATTACCCAGTCATTCTTGTACCTTAAAAATTTATGAATAAAATTAAAGTTTTAAAATTTTTAATGCGTGTTATGGGTTTACCTGATAATAAACTCTCAGTAAATGTTGTTCTGCAGATTTTTCGGTAGGAGGCAACACCGCTAATTTAAATTGGCTTGACAGTCCCTACCTTGAAGTTATTCTATGATACATGAAGTACCGAAGTTCATCTAAACTTTTGGATTTTTTGGCATTATACAATTTGAGAAGAAACTCGAGGCCGGATTCAAAAATATCTGGTTTTAAAGTGTCTTTCGTATAAAATGAAATTAGCGCTTTAAACAATTGAGGATTCTTCTTTGAAGTAGACAAGCATGCTTTTTTGCTTTTGCCAAACAGAAACGATCTTGTGTCACATCCCGAAACTGCATGCAAAAACAGACAAAAAGACAATTTTGAAGTTTCGATATATTTGTAAATCTATCATATGTTCCAGCCTTGCCAGGACGAAGCAAATAAAAGTGGTATTGGTTGCATGGTGTAGTGTCAAAACCATTATATCAGGATCTTCCGAAACTGGGATCACAAACTCATGTTTAGAGCATAGCTCTACAACTGTCAAGCAAACTATGACATCTGCATCTGTTTCAGCCTGATAAACAGTTACTCCCTTTTCATAAAAAAAAGTTCTTGAGCAGGGCAAATTATCTTTGGTATTTTTAATAAATTAGCAGATGTCAACTAGAATAGATAACGTTTTTAGTAAATTGTTATGCTCCTAAATACATGTGTTTAATTTGTTGACAAATACTTCTTCACTCGTATTTTTGAAAATTTAATAACTTTTAAAATAAAAAACAATTTTGTGGTTTATATATAATAAAAACTTTGAATATAGTTTTTATTTCTTAACAAAAAAGTACTTCTCATGTTTTTTTATAAAAAAACAATTTACTGAGATATTAACAAAAAATGAAAAATCAAGATGGCCGCCATTTTGGTCTTACTTGTCATATTTTTACCAAATGGGACTTTTGGTATGTTATTACAAGTCACTATGTACCGATATCAGCCAAAACTAGCTTGTCTCTAATTTGTTCAACCTCGCCCTATTGTAAGTTGCCAAGTGTACTGAAGCATTTGTCTTTTAGGAATTTCTAGTATATCGATTCACATCTCCTTGATTTTTCCATTTTCAGGCAGTAGGTTGTCAGTCACTTCGGATGGTAAGCCCCTTAAATCATTTTCACTCTCTGGCGAATTCACTTTATTATACACGACTTTATAAGGAGATTATACTACGGTTCCTCAGAGGGCCCCTTACTTTCTCATCTTTGAAGTTAGACACATGGTTCCTGAAGATAAAATAATCCCCATCGAAAAATATGAAAAAAAATTTGTAGCTTTTTTCCCTCGTAAATACTTCGAAATGCTATCATTTCCGTACCCTTGGAGATATCGCTTTGACATTTAAACCACATCAATAACTCGGACAATATTGCTCAGTTATTTTTTATTGCGATCGGAAAATCTGGAAAAATTTTACGGCGTTTTTCCCGTTTTCTCAACTTTCAACAATAGGGGTCTGGCAAGTGATTTGATCCTTTCCACATTTTTCAAAAGTTTCCTTATATATGCCCCACACTAGTGTATAGTTTTTGTGAAAGATCGGAAGAAGGTAACATGCTTTTCCGTACGATTTTCCAAAAAAACGGGAACTTTTCAAAGTCCAAATGCGGCTAAATTGATGAACGAAACTGAAATTTCAAAATTTCAATCGATAGAGCTTTAACGAACGAACGAATCCCAAATACAGTTTTCCAAAAAACCGTTCAGAAAATGGTGAAAATCTTACAATGAAAATTTGAATTTTCGAAAATACGAAATTTTACGACTTCACAAGCCCCATCGACATTTTTCTCCAACTTGATTAGAAAGTGGAAAAATTATCAAAAAATTTAAAAAAAATACGAATTTTGTATTTTCTCTCTAAAATCACCTAAAATTCGAAAACGAAAAAGGATATCACAAAAATGTAAATCTACAGTTTTATTGAGCTTGAACAAAAAGTTCAATCAACTTTTTTTATATCTTAATAATTAAACTCTGAAAAATCGACTGAACTTAAAAAAATGACCAAATCAAAATCAAAATTGAAAGATATAAAAAAATGGATTGGAACAATTTAATTGTCTTCAAATAGGCGTGCGGATAAATTTTTTTCGTAATATCAATGTTCCGAAAAATATAAAAAAATATTGTTTTTCTGATTTTGGTGTTTTTAGGTCAAGTTAGGTTCGGTAAAGTTAGATTTGGTGATAATTTTATGATTATTGGTACCCAATTATAGTTTTAAACGGATTCAATGATAAAAAGAAATAACCAACTAACCGAATTCCTCTTAAAGTCGTGTATTCATAGTACTGGTGTCCAATTATAGTTTTAAGCGGATTCAATGTTGAATAAGAGGTAACCATCCGACGAATTCATCTTAAAGTCGTGTATTCATATTATTGGTGTTCAATTATAGTTTTGAACGTAGTATTCAAAAAATCCCCATCACTTTTAGGCCCTTCAACTTCCGAGCCCTTCAACTTTCGAGCTCTTAAACTTCCGAGCTCCTCAACTTCCGAGTTCCTCAACTTCCGAGTCCTTCAACTTCCGAGCCCTTCAACTTCCGAGCTCCTCAAATTCCGAGCTTCTCAACTTCTGAGCTCCTCAACTTCTGAGCTCCTCAACTTCCGAGTCCTCACTTGTTTGTGTTCAGACAAAAGTAAATGATTTATAAATTCAGTTTTATTCTGCAGCAACAGCGAAGCGTCTAGCGATTCGATTTTGTTTCAAAAATCTATGGTAACTCGTAGCGTTTCACTAACATGACCAAGTTGATTTTCGATATTGTTTCGAATTTTTTGTGAAGTTTCAAGAAGATGAGGCTGTTTTGATAAATCAGATTTTTTGTAATTTTTTTATTACGCTTTATTACGAAGATTTCTGAGGCCCTCTTCCTCCTGCAAAAAGTGCAGATACTGGGAAAAAAGCCAAATGAAAATCAAAAAAACGAACGGAAGAGTTGTTCCAATCTGCAGAAATTACATTGAACGACACTTTTCTGCATTTGTACTGAAAATTTATGGACATTTTTGACAACGTTTGTGGTTCCGCTGACTTCCATTATAGCTAGAAACTGTCAAATCCTCGAAAAACGCGTACAACGCCAAGATATGGTAAAAAACTAGTCGAGTGTCCTAACGGGTCCCGCTCGTTTTGGTCTTTTGCCAAAGCTGTAGGAAAAAAACACTAGCCACGAATGCCCAGGAAAAAGCCATTTTTTTGCCAACATGTTTGCTGCTCATTCAACTCTTGATTCACTGAGAAAACAACCCCAGAACATCATTCCCATTGACAGTCATATGCCTGAGATCCGACGCATTTCACTAGGACTTGACACCAATCAACCAAGCTAGTGGATCTGATGGAATTCCTCCGATCGTTACCGAAAAATGTGCTCCTGAACTAACACCAGTTCTTTGTAAGTTATTGAACCTCTTTTTTAATTTGGGAGTATTTCCATCCGACTAGAAAATTGCAAGAATACAATGGGTCCCCCAAAAAAGGGAAAAACCCCTACCTAGCTACTACAGACCTATAGCACGAATGTCATGGGGAAAGCCATCAACTTCGAGATAATAAAATAACTAAGACGATCAGGAATTGTGAATGATCGACAATATGGTTTCCGTCATCAAAAATCAACTGGTGACCTGCTTGCTTCTGTGTCTCGTTTATGGCAACTATCCATTGAAAAATATGGTGAAACTCTGGCCGTGGCGTTAGATATTTTCAAGGCGTTTGATCGCGTTTGGCATCAGGGACTCCTCACCAATCTTCCATCTTATAGCTTGCCCCCTCCTCCCAGTTGTGTTCATTGCTATCTAATTTTCTCTCAGACAGATCTCTCCACGTGGTGGATGGAGTCCATTATAGCACCAACAGGGTTTCTCCTTCACATCAATGATTTGTTGGGAGCTTCCTCATGTTCTAATGAAAACACAATAAATAATATATTCACAAGAAAAATCATTTCTGGTACCTTCCATTTTATTAAAAGTGGATAAGGTACAACGGAAATAAAGGATACAGATATCGAACCACACATACACATTCAAAATATGCTTTACGAATATTGTGACTTGCAAACAAATCAATTAGAGATGTGAAATCACATTTCCTGGAAATTCTGATTCAGAGGACAACAATCCCAAATCCAGTACACGGTTTTGAATCATATTCTTCATTCGTGCAGTCAACTGAGATACTTGATTACTTATATTTCGGACGTCCATCATCTTAATGGTTGAAAGATTTCTATCTCTTTCAAATTTTTTTTTTCACAACGTTTCAATTGCTTGAATCCGCAATCGTCTTCTGGTGAATAGTATTCACCAGAAAACGATTGCGGATTCAAGCAATTGAAACGTTGTGAAAAAAAATTGAAAGAGATAGAAATCTTTCAACCATTAAGAAGATGGACGTCCGAAATATAAGTAATCAAGTTACTACATCGTCTAAAACATTCAAACAACTGAGATACTGCTCTGCTTGCGAAACAGTTACTACAGTATATATAGTGTGCAGAATAGTATCTAGCTTGTGATAATAGTAGGAAACAATGTTTCCAGTTTCAATTTCCGTTTTTTCAGGTTATGTTGAAGTTCAACATCTGTATCATTCTTATATTTTTCCTGAAAACTCTCGTTTTCTCCAGAATATCTTTTTCAGTTGAGTTCATGAAAGTCTAAAATACAAATGAGACTTGATATCGCACTGCATCAAATCTTACTGTCAACCTACCAATTATATTTTCGAGTAACATGTTGAAGAATTTGCATTTATAAATTTTCGCAGAGTATTGGGAAACATAGTATTCTACATTGTTTTTGTGCTTTCTGATAAAAGCAGTTCAGTTGGAGCTAACCTCAGATTTATCTGCAGATGCATTTTTAACCAATCGCTTCATAGCTCGTCGTGGCCGTTGTCCGTTTATTTATACTGACAACGGTGTCCACTTCATTAGCGAATAGAAACAATTCAATAATTATTTGGAATTTGCTGGTCTAGAGACAAATATAAATTGTTTGTCTTTTTTGACAGTTTTAGAAAAAATATTATGACGACCTACTTGAAAAACGTATAATTTCGCACTGTAAACTATCACAGAAAATTACGTATTTCGTACTAGTGCGAAGTATTTCATTTTGCACTAGTGCGAAATGAAATATTAAATAAAACACACTCTCTGTAACAATTCATGTTTAAAGTATTTATCTGTAATTATTTATTTGCAGAATATTATGTGTAGGTATGTAAAATGGGACTCACACAAAACTCAATATACTTGTTAATGTTCTGTGAAAAACCTCGTAGTATTTTGGTTTTCAGGTCGGTCGTCGGAAAAGGTAGTGTACAACTCGTGCGGAAACTGGTTATCTCATACTCGTATAAAAAGATGATACCACTACTTTCTGCATTAGTTGCACAATATACTATTGTATGAAACTTGTGAGTGAAGTGTTTTTTTTTACTCGTTCCCTTTTACTCGTTTTTCCTACGCGTAAAAAAGTACCTCATTACTCACTTTATACATAAATAACAAATTTTTTCGGATGGTTTGAATAAACTGACGTTTAAACTGTTTTTTATTACAATATTTGAAAATAGCCTATGCCCATGCCCAAACACTGGTTCATCAAAAATAAGCCTGGACGTTCAGCTCCACAAGTTTCATTTCTTTATTTCAAAAGATTACAATAAGATTTTTTTTTTCGCAAAGTTCTGTAGAAGCAGATTCTTTCGATAAACTTGACATATGTTGAAAACTGTCGAGATAAATTTACGAAACTTGAGTTGCCCGAACTCTGAATAGCAATGCCATTGGAATAAGAACGTTTTTATGTACTTTTGGTACCAAGTTATCTAACTGCAAGTGTGTTACTTTTCAACATGAGGTATACACCCATTACCTTGTAGTTTTTAATGTGTTCTCTCATTAAGCCATTTTATGGTTTTCATTTGCATTTTTGAATACTCGCAGCGATAATACATTTGCAATATTCGTGGTAGGCATTTTGTAACAACTGAATATATTTATTTTCATTGTATTACTTATTTCTACATTTAAAACTGAATTATTGAAATTTAGTCAAACTATAAATTATATGAAATATGAGGTAAGCTATAATTAAAAGTTATAAAGGTATTTGTATCATTAGGAACGTGTTTATCTTGTTTGAAATGTTTAGAAACTAATCTAAGAAACGCGTTTCTCCACATCCTGTTTAAATCAGTTCTCATGCTAGTCGAACTGACAAATATAGTTTTATACTACATAGGGTCTGAAAATATTATTTGGAAACTAAAAATGTTTCCAGGCTCATAATTTTTTTCATATAAAAATACTTCGTCATACTCCCAAATATCTAAGAGAAAGCTGCTAATTTCTTCCTTGAGATGCGGTTCGAGTACATCTTTTTCCTTTTGAAACAATTATAAATTCAAATCGCATCATTATCAAAGATTTATAATAAGATCGATGCTACCTAGAAATAAATGTTAGAGGTTGGACTAAGGTGGACAAATAGTTATTTATGCAACAAGTGCAATAAACAATTTTTGCACGAGTTGCATACAACATTTTTTCTACGTTCATGCAAAAAGCAAAAAAATGATTTATTGAGGTGCGGCACTAGGTGTAGGAAAATGAAAAGCGCAACTTGAATACTTTATTATTAATATCGATTTGCATTGAAAAAGGAACTAATACGTTACGAACAATTTAACTCAAACTTTATTTTTACCCTCAATGTTGAAAGTGAATGAACAATTGGTGCAATTTTCAATATGAATATTTCGTAGTGAAGTACCTATTGCCAATCTCACAGAATATCTGCTAAATATGTAGTAGGTTTAAACGTTTAAGTTTTGTCATGACAGCACGTTGAAGTAGAATGACAGATGAGTGCAATAAAAACTTTATTGCACTAGTGCAATAAAGAACTTCTTTTTCCACTGAATATAGTTCAATACAGTTTTGCTTTTTGCATGAATGTAGAAAAAAGTATTTTAGACGGTTTTTTTCAAAAGTTTGATAGAAAATTGTTCGATTCAACGCATCTGTGCCCAGGAGATAATTCATATTGATCCTATCAATATAAAATAGTTCATTTGTTCAAGTTTTATAAAGGTACGTTAAGACTGATGATGCTGTTGTAAAATTGAGTAAATTATTACAGATTTTGTAGATCAATAAATATTATGGTACCTGTTATTTTCCTTCTATTTTCTAGTGAAATTAAATTAATTTAATGTTTCGAATTTCATTTTATTTTGAATCATAGATGTTATATAGGAGGGATCAAATACATATTATAGCAAGGGAAAGGCATTTATGCTTGTGAATTCGAAAGAAATGCGCATAACAAAACCTAACATTTTATGTGATTTATTTGTATCATAATTTATAAAGAGATTAAGGTACATTTTGGAGGCATAAATAATTTCCAAATCCTTTATGTGAGAGACGGATTCTATTCGAATAGTATTTAGGTTGTAGTGGCATATCGAGTTATTGTTACTGCTAAAACTCATTTGGAAGCATTTATAGAGGGTCATAAACCAGCTGTTATCCTGGCAATATTGATGAAGTCGATCAAGATCACATTGTATAGAAATTGAGTCATGAATACTGTTTACAGTGTGGAACAGTTTATAAAATGCTTTACTGAAATCAGTATAGCTTTTGAATAAGTTTTATGTATTGTATATGCTCCTCATTATAGATTCAGTGCAAATAAAAAGATTGGGGTCGAAAGACTGATGTTTTATAAAACCTCGCTGTCCGTTGTTTATCATATTAATATTATCAAAATAAAGAAAATCAACAATCAAAGACTCGAAAAGTTTTGAAATTATACATAACTTATATAGGTCTGAAGTTTCCCATTATATGTTTATCAACGGATTTGTGAATAGGACATCGTGGTTTTTCAAATATCTGGGAAATTCCTTTCTGCAAAAGATTAATTAAAAATCAAAAAGAGTGGCCTCGACTTACCTTCAACGCAGTTTTCAACAGATTTGTAAAAATGTCATCGGAAACAGCTGCGCTTTATAAGGTAATTGTCGTTGTTCTGATAATTAGCATTAGATAAGGATTTGATTTCGAAGTGTTGAAAGATAATACAAAATAACTCGAAAAAATATCACAAATATTCTGGCCTTGGTAATTATATTGTTATTGAATTTCAGGAATGAGAGACGAGAGTGTATCTGGGTTTTCCAAACGGCCACATCAGCAAATTCTGCCAACTTGACATTTGCTACTTATTTGTTGTGATTGGCTCAATAAAAAATATTCTCCACAACAGGTCTCTCCTTGTGGTTTGTGTCTTTTGAAAATCTTGTATTTTCACACTTTTTAAAACAAGATATTTTTCAGCTTTTCTAAGAAAGCGTTGTGTCCTTGAAAGTACGTTGAATCTACTTTTTTCCTACCTGAGTATGTGAGAGGGATATTATGATAATAATTCGTAAAACTATACAAATTCTTCTATTGAGAGAACTGAACAAAATTAGGTCATTATTTTTTTTGCAATCACGATATTTGTGAATTCACTGATTGGTAAATTTTTTTAGAGTTCTAAGTTTAGACTGACAATTAATTTTATTACAATAATAATAGAATTGCTTGAATGCGTTTTATAAGATGTTCACTTGCATCTCACACACACGCATATTCTCCGCAGTTGATTCGGTTCATGAACGGATATATGAGCAAAGAGGGTCAAAGAAAGGGGCCGCTGGCTGCAAGGAGAACCTGCTCATCGACTGATGTATTACGCAGGAGTCCGTGCAGTACTACAAGCGTAACCTTTCGATGCCCTGGATCGATTACCGCAAGGTATTTGGTACAACATCAAATTAGCTAATCATGTATTTGCTTGAGGTATTTGAAAATGTATATTTTTAATACTTAATGGATTCTGGAGACGATCACATAGTTTTTAGATAAAATTAAGCATACTTAATTTCTTAGACGCATGTCAATTTTTGGATTTTGATTGCGTTGGACGCACTTCAACAGATAAATAATTTGAAAGGCATATGATGGATAGTTTTTTTCCGCCTAGTGGAGTAGGTATACATATGGCGGTTTGAAATTTTCAAAATAACTTATTGTTGAAATAGTGATTTATGTAAGAAGTGTGTAAAGTGTTTTTTTTGACGAATGTGACAATCACATAAAAAAAGCCTTCACACACGAATTGCATACAATATTTTTTCTACTACTGTACATATTATAATAATTCACACTAACATTAGAAATATAAACGTGACTTTACGCACTAGTGTGAAAAGTAGTAAATGTACATTTTATGAACTTACATATATTTGAGGTTTACAATATATTCACCTCTTACAAAACAAAATAACTATAACAAATTAAACAATGCTCAATATATTAGGTTTTTAGTTGTTAGAAATACTGATATTAAAAGAGTAATTATAACAACCACTACAATTTACGGATTTGTCCTTTTCAAGTACAGAGTTTGAAAAATTTTCTGACATTATTTCAGTAACTCTAGTTTGAGTATCGATTGGTTCTACAAATGCTCTGTTTGGAAGTAGATGGCCATACTGTCATCCACCAAAATTTTAGTAGAAATTTCATTCTTTTGTGGAATTGTGCTATCCACATAGCCTTATGCAACAGCAGATGACTTCCATCCTCCATGTTTTTTTACAGTTAGGTTTCCTTCAAAATTTGCTAGCATAGTGACTGGAGACCTACTAAAGCAGTGTAAACCCTGTTGAGAGAACACATGTCATTTTACCAAATGTGTTCATGCCTACAGGCTGTTCAGAATATTTTGCCATTTGCATCTGTTACAATTTATTTTTGATGGTCTTAATGAAGTATATTTGTTTTATGAAAGATAAATAATGAATTGATGAATTACTAGAATTTGAAATCTTCAAAATGGTTTTACCTTCTACTTTTGGTTTCCGGTAAAAACATATGCTGTTTGTTTATCTTCCACATCGTTGTCACTTAACATAATTCTTCGGCGATGAGCCCCCGAAATTCCAATTATGAAACCAACCAATGTTACAAATAGTTGAACTAAAGAGAAAAACATTAGAAATTATCCTGACGCATGTAAAATTGTGAAGCAAACGCAAATGGTTTTATACTATTTTACAAAATGTTTAGATTTTATAAGTAGTTACTATATACCCTTTCTACAATTTTTGATTTTTTGCTTCGTTTTCTTTATTTTTTTTGTTTGATAAACGCTATTAATTTGTGGAAATTCGAAATATCAACGTTGTTTTTATATTTTGAGGTGCTTTTTAACATTGAATAAATATATCGACCATAGTAAGGAGGTTTGCAAGATTCTTCAGAGAAATAGGCCAGAATGACGTTTTCCCAGTATTTTGTTACTTTATTCTTTCTACATCATTTTATAAATATGTTGTATTTCTGTTCAGATCTGTGCAGATTTTTCTGTTAATACAGTTTCAGTGGCCTTTCGAACACTATTCAGGATGTTTGGAGGAGTGTTGTCAAATTCATATCAATTATGAGATACAAACAGATAAACTGCAGTAAAATTTGAATTTAAAATGATAAGTAGGTATACAAACATTAAAAACAAACACTGCTCTGGTTTTTCAGGAGAAAAGTTTTTTCATCCCTAACGGATTTATGTAATTTAATGTTGCCAGGAAATGTCGTGGAAGAAATTTGTCCAATCATTTATGATGGAGCATCACTTCTTTCACTGAAAAAGAAAGATGGTGGAATCAGACCTATAGCTGTCGGTACATACTACCGACGTTTAGTGGCAAAAGTATTTTGTTCAAATGTGAGGGATCAACTGGGTCAACTGTTTCGCCTAATACAGTTTCGTTTTGGGACCCTTGGTGGATGTGAAGCTGTCGCTCATTCAGCGCGTCAATTTGTGAGGTATCATCCGGATCCAATTTAAAAAAAATTCCTAAAATTGGATTTTAAACGCATTCAATATGGTTCATAGAAACATCCCGGTCAACATTTTTTAAATTGTTACATATGTGGAACATAAACTTCACGTCTTATGAATGATGGTCAACATCATCAATATGTATCAATTTTACGTATTTTCTGAGGCGATAAGTCCCAATATGTCAAGTAAGTGATTCAAAAGTCATGTTACCAATATTACGGTAC
Source organism: Chrysolina oricalcia (assembly GCA_944452925.2). NCBI lineage: Eukaryota > Metazoa > Arthropoda > Insecta > Coleoptera > Chrysomelidae > Chrysolina > Chrysolina oricalcia. The sequence continues at coordinate 26,969,869 of OX101809.2, forward strand.
TTTCTGAGGCGATATGTCCAACCTTTCAGCGTTGTATCGACGTCATACTTCATTGATCATATTTTCATTATCAAAATGACTTATTATGCACAATGTCCAAAGACTGGAAATGGTTATCATGGTATATTGTAGGTACAAGCTAAGCAGCATTCTAGGCCTCTTGTGCATGTTATCATGGTAACCCACGGGGTTCAATAAATAATGGACAATTCACAAAAGATTTTGATAGTATTCATATACTGTTACTGAGTTGTTTCGTAACTTCATTAGCAGCGACACCTATCGTTGGGTAGAATACTTCACATTGATTATATTGATCAATATCTGAACATATTTTTTAAGGTATTCAACTTACGTCAGGCAAAGTATGCAAAAATACATAATTATTTGATCGAAAAATGTATCAATTTTAATAAATCATTTTCATAACTATATTATGAGGAATGAAAAATATGCATATTTCTTCTGATACCAGGAAAACTTTGAAGGGACAATTTTTGTAAACATATATAAATGTTTAAATTTGATTTTCAAAATGATCATCACCCAGGAGATAAACGATATAATAGTTTATATTGATTATTTTGATCAATAAATGAACACATTTCTTTAGATATTCAACTCACGACAGGCAAAGTATGCAAAAAAGTACCCAAGGTTACATAGTTATATGGTTATAAAATGGATCGACTCAAATATAATATTTTCATTACTATATATGGAAACATATATCAATAATATGTTTACATTCGATTTTCAAAATTACCATCCCTCCAGAGATATATTTATGATTTAATAATTTTTATTGCTTATTTACATCAATAAGTGAACATATTATTTCAGGTATTCAACATACGTTGGAAAAAGTATGAAAAATTACATGGTTATAATTGGTCAGAAAATTTATTAATATGAATAAAACGTTTTTATTACTTTAATGTGGAAAACGAAAAATACACATGTTTTGTCTGATACCAGGAAAACTCTGGAGAGACAAAGATCGGAAACATATGTAAATAATACATTTACATTCGATTTTCAAAATCATCAGCACCCAGGAGATGTATCCACGATGTAACAGTTTATATCGATTATTTTGATCAATAAATGGATATAATTATTTAGTCATTTAACGTACGTCAGGCGAAGTATGCAAAAATACATAGTTATTCGGTCGTTGAATGGATCGAATTCAATATAATATTTTCATTACTATATTAGGAAAGATGTAAAATATTCATATTTTTCCTGATGCCAGGAAAACTATGGAGAGACGATTCTTGGAAACACATATAAATAATATTTCTATTTTCGGTTTTCAAAATTATCATCACACAAGATATATATTAATGATGTAATAATTTTTATTGATTATTTTGATCAATAATTATATTTTTTTTTTGGGGCACATAACTTACGTCTTGCAAAATATGCAATAATACGTATTTATTTGGACTTATATACTGTTGATTATATTAACGAAGATGTATATACGATTATATTTAAAAAAGTTAGATATTTTCATATTCTTATGTTCACATGAAACGTAATTTGATCAGAAAGAGGTATTCAGCAAGGCGATCCTTTAGGTCCTGCTTTATTCTGCTTGACGATTGATGAAATAACGAAATCTATCGATACAAATTTTAATTGTTGGTATCTGAATGATGGATCGATTGGAGGAGATGTTAAATCAGTTCTAAAAAATTTTCTTCAGATAATTTCAAAATCAAAGGAAGTAGGTTTAGAATTTAATTTTCAAAAATGTGAACTGTTCCTTTTGGAAAACGAAGATCCAGACGTAGTTGCGCAATTCATCATTGCGCCAGGAATTGAAATCCTTGACAAACCAAACTGGCGTCTCCTTGGAGCACCTCTTTCTGATGAAGCACTTCCAAAATGCCTATCAGAAAAAATTCAATCTCTTTCTCTGATATCATCACGGATAAATATTATTCCAGCACATGTTGCATTGTTTTACTGAAAAACTGTCTTGCAATACCAAAACTAACTTACATAATGCGATGTAGTCCTACTTGTCATTGTGAAGAAAAACTCCAAGTTTTTGATAATATGTTACGAGAAATGTTAGAAGCAATAACGAATAACCATTTCGAAAACAATGTTTGGATACAGGCAACATTGCGAATACCCAAACCTCGAGGAGGTTTGGGTATTCGCCTCGCATCTGACTTTGCATTACCTTTCTATCCTCTTCTTTTAGTGTTTCTCAATTGATGAACACAATTTTACCATGCACCTTCTCCGATGAACCAAACTATATTTACTCTGAGGGTGAGCAGTGAGCAAAATAGGAAACATCTGGTTTATTTCCCTATCCATTTTCAATAAGTCATTAATTCCATTTATTTGATCTCTAATGGGGGAAAAGGTGATTTTCAGATTTTTCCATTGAAATTTCATTCTGGAACTAGTTTGGAATAACTATTGGAATAGGAACATGAACATATTACTGAAATGATATTGTATGAGGAAACACATTTTTGTGAAAAATAATGAGTATGTATTTCCATTACAGTGGCCGAACACATCAAATGTAAAAACTATGGCATACCGAAACGGATTTTCAGAAGACGAGAGGGAGTTGGACATGGACGAAAGAATTCTTGATGGAGGAGGAAAACCGGTTCATATTATTGAACATTTAGCCACATTTACAGTAACCAAAGAAACTGGTATCATTTATCCAGCTGATGGAATGCGAAGACTGCTCCAGTTAGAAAAAACCAATGGAATATGGTCACAGAAAATGCAGTTATGTTTGGATAACTCTTGGGTCCTTATCATGGATTATGAAACTGATGTGAGTACCATTTCGTATTTCTTTATGTACACCAACTCACATTTTATTCTCATGTAGATAGAATAAAAAAACCGCCATATTCCTCAAATTTGGACGAAATATTATGTGTAGGATCAATTTCTCGAAAATCATTCAAAAAGAACTTCCTTTGGTCTTTGATGATTCTGTCAGAGATCAAAAGAGTACTACGATGTTTGAATAAATAGAATTCACGTTCTTGCAAGTGCGTCAACCAATCCTCCAATTATTCTTTATTATGCTTATATTTTATATCAGAATTTTTTATTTGGTTGAATTTTATGAATTTAAAATATTCAGAATTTCCCAACATTTTTGACTCCTGTTTTTTCCATAAAACTAATAGATTTCGAACAAAAAAATAAAAATACAAAATAATATATGGTGTGTATCTCGTAAGGGGTTGGACAGAGACAGTCCCCTCATAATTATTTAGAACGAGGAATCTCTTTCTTAATTTTTTTTGACAAAAACCAACTATATTTCTGTAGGAATGTTTGGAGAGAAAGGAATTTTTCATTGTCAAAATTAATTGTTTCTTTAATTTGTAACTCTCTTCAAACTTCTCGGACTTTGTCTCTTTTTGTTTTTACGAATCTTCCAGGTTTTCGTAGAAAACCCCTCAAAAACAAAGCTTGTGCTTGCAAGGGAGATCCGGGGCCTATAGCTTACGTAAAAGTGGATTCCGAACCACTTTAGCTCCGTGACACCACTTCACTTCATTAATTTGTCTATAGATATATTGCTCCATTGATATACAGTATAACAGTGCTTTTCAACATGATTGGAACTTTATCTATAGTTTTGTTTAGGTGAAATGGGTTTCTGGACGCCGGTGGTGCTGCTTGGAATATTTTGAAGTTAAATAAAAAAGAACATTAACTGAAAAATAGATTAACAATCAACATGAAAAATAATCCTGAAGAGGTGTCAAATTGTTTTATGGGTCGTTTCAATAACATCCCAAGAAGTTTCATTGAGAACTACTTGGCATGTGCTAACAAAAGTGAAATAACACTTGAATGAAATAATGCCAATTATTTCTATCTCATTCCTGCTACTGAGTATGATATAATAGATATATTGTCATCAATCTGAGTAACTCAAAATCTGTAGGAGATGGTGGCATAAGCAGGAACATTCTGAAAACATGCACACGTTTCGTACTTGGACCTCACCTTCCTGATTAATTGTTCGTTAGAAGAAGGAAATTTTCCAGGATACCTAAAGGTGCATTCAATTGTTATAATTCATTATACTGGGAATAAAATGGATCTAGAGAATTTCAGACCAGTTTCACTCTCCAGTCCATTTGCAAAGGAATAGGAAAATGTGTTTCATATTTAGTGGTAAATTGCTAACATAGACCAAGCCAAGCTGTCACGAAGTTTCTTGATACTTAGTTTGTACAAAAATTATTAGGATGAAGGAAAAAAGAAGTTGGGCTTTTTTTAGAGCTAAGTTAAGCTTTTGATCTGGTTGATCATGAAATTCACCTCGCAAAACTTAAAATGTATGATATCAGGAGAGTAGCCTATGAATGGTTTAACACTTATTCAAAGAACATAACTCACTATGAAGAGGTAAATGGTGTAAAGTCAGATCTAGGCCTTATTTCATTGGGGTAATTACAGCAAGGTTCTATTTTGGGTCCACTCTTGTATATGATAAATGTCGATGACTTCTACAGCGATCACTTTGTAATGTATGCTGATCATTGTTGATAACGGAAAAAATGTTATCTCAACAGTTGATAAAGCATCTGAAGAAATTAGGAAAGCTCAAAAATGGTTCTCAGATGATGGCCTAGTATTGAATGACAAGAAAACTGTGCTTTTACGTTTCAATCATTCAAGTACGAATTCCGATCACAGTTTGCTGGCGAAATCTGTAATTGGATCAATTCAACAACAGAAAGAGACAACATTTTTGGGCTTGAAAATGACTGAAAACCTGAAATGGATCAATCATATAAATATGGTTTGTAAAAAAATGCTCCAATATCTTACTGCATTCAACAACTGCGCTGCATTGTGAGTATAACTTTATTAATAATCTAATTACTATCATGCACATTTTCAGTCTATCATTTCTTATAGAATTGTGACATGGGGAGCATCTAGTGATTGCCCCAGGATATTTAAAATTCAAAAAAGACCCCTGATATACAGGTATACATATTGTTTTTTCTCATTATAATTCTGCTAGTGCGATCCATGTTTCATGGGAATTGATATCACTTGACGACAGAGCATTAACTAATAATTAAACATGAATTATATAACCCAATCTTCCGCATAATCCTATGCAATAGATATTTTCGTCGGCAAATCTCCAACAGAAAACTACTCTAGGCCCTACGACTGATGAATAATTATATCTGTTGAATTCTTGTCAAATTTTCTATAAGAACTACTCCACGGTGTTCTATAAATCTCATGACCAAACTTATTTTGACATTCAAATCGGAGGAACACCTACGAACTGATTTCATGGTTATTGCCAATCATCAGCCAAGGTAAGCTCGCCCAATTGAATCGAAAAATTGTCCCATCGAATTCCTTATGCCAGTTTTTCATCTATGCATTAACATCATTGCAATGTTTCTTCTCTTTCAGGGAATTATGTTTTTTATTCAATAATCGGTTTCAAGAGTATTCAATAACTTGGAACGAATTTGAGTCTATAGATGTCTCAAATGAGTTAATTGAAACGACATTTTTTTAAATCTGATGATGCCTTTTTTGGATTGATTCTTGTATGTCTTGTCTTTTTGTTTCTTAGGTATTATACCACTATCGTTCTTCGGATTATTTGTCAATTTGCGGAAAGTATTCAATTTTAGTATTTACAATAAATTAAATTAAATTATTTGAAGGTTTTAGAGGATCATTGATTATTCTCTATCAAGTTAATAAAAAATTGTCTACCATTTTGCAGAACACATTTTTTTCAATTGCTTTTTGAATTCTATATTGTTTGTTCAGGTGCAATATTTGTGAATGACTTTTGCGAAATTGATATTTTGACAAACGGGTGTGTCTTCTGCCCTGTGTTATATTGATGGGCTGGAAATGGACTCTTATTGTTGTCAAGATGGTATTTAACACAAGTGTTATGATAGAAGAATTGTCGAAGGTCCATAATTTCTGATTCTTGGTCATTTGACGGGTATGTGATGCGTTTTTCCATTAAAATTCTCACAAACCGTCTTTGACAAATTTCTAGTTGGTTTAGATGTGTCCGCCAGGCTGCTCCCCAAACAGGTATTCCGTATCGAAGATAACTTTCCACTAGGGTTACGTATACAGTCTTCAAATCTTTGTACGGTAGGTACTGTTTGAGATGTTTGAATTTGTAGATTATTTTATGTAACTTTTTTACCGTATAATTTATGTGAAAATCCCATTTCAGATGTCTGTCAAGATATATTCCCAGGTACTTAATCTCTTTCTCAGCTTGTATATTTTAAGAATTTCCGTGTATATTAATATTAAGGAATCGGATATCTGTCATATTTGATGCGTGACAGCTAAATGGTAAGAATTTTGTTTTGTTTAGATTGATGGTAAGCAGTTTATGCTCGAACCAATTTTTTACTACTCTGATGTAATTTTCTACCTTAGTCTTCAAGTTTTCCCAAGAATCTGATTAATAAAATATGGCAGTGTCATCAGCGTATCCTATTATGTCCCCTGTGGAGTTTAATTTAAATAAATTATCTTATAAGTTAAATAATATGGGGCCTAGAACAGTGCATTGTGGTACGCTGTATTCTATGAATCTCTCACAACTTTTCTTACCATCCACTATCACTGTCTGTTTTCTGGATCGATAAACAAACACAAAGAAGGGTGGCCCTGTTCTAATGACCTATGTATTCTTGTTGTTAAATTAAAAACAGCGTCTACAGTGGAAGTTTTCGATTTAAAACCATATGTTTTTTAGATATCAACCCAAATTTTGTTATGAAAGTAGTCTATTTTTAATCAATTTCTCAAAAATCATTGATAAATTGCTGCTGAGTGAAATTGGCCTATAATTATTGACATATGTTCTATCTCCTCCTTTATATACCGGTATAACGGTTGTAATTTTGAAAGCATCAGGCCAAATTCCCTTCTCAATTATGTATTTAAGTGGACCTGTCAGAAAATTTGCAGCTTTTTTAAAAAATTCAGCTCTAATATCATCAGGGCCAGGAGAAAAATGCTTGCGAACATGACCGAAAACGGCCGAGTCCGCGTAAGCAGTCGAGTAGTAGGAGATATCGGGAGACGAGGGGAATTCTTCTAATGAACGGGTTACGTGATAATACTCTACCCCTCATCTAATGGTCCGACAGCGCCTGTACATAAAGAAAACATTATTCAATACTTTCATGAGAAGGACCAACCCTATAACTTGAAAAATGGCGGAGTTCAGAATTAAAAAAAAAACGATTTTTCTAGTTTTTCTCCGTTACTAATGATCCGATCGGGTCGTAAAAAAAATCATTTTGTACGGATTTCAATCCTCTAAAATTTTTCTCACTGGGGGAGATTGCTGTATTAGTTTTCATTTTATGAGCGAAAAACCAAAAAAAAACAGATTTTTTTTGTATTAAAATAAAATATTAATAAATAGTGATATTTGCGTCGAATTCATAACTGAATATAACTACCACCTGTATTTCATGCGAGATTTCATGTGATATTTTTATTACGAAAAAATCCTCAACTGATTTTCCTATTAGATATAACTTCTGGTCCACATGCCATAATATTTATTTTTTAGAGGAGGTGTTTGAATAATCGGTAGCTTTCCGTATGCAACTTCTAATATGAAAGATCCATCAAATATTTGCTTATTGATTCACTTATAAGTCCCTACTTTAGTCATGAAGTAAGTAGTACACCGTAAAATAATGGGCAGTATGATTAAAAAGAGTATTTGCTTGTACTTCAATGCACCATGTTGTAGTTTTCACTTCAAAATATTAAAGCATTTTCTGTACATAATTTTTGAAGAAATATTTAAGTAAGTACTAGGAGCAATTACTTTTTGCTTTATTTACTTCGATATATAGAAGTTAATACTGATGCAGAAATTACTAGGTAATGTTGTCTAGTATTTCCTTCATTTGGGAGTGTTTGGTGTAGTTTTTGAGAAGCTACTCATAGAGTAAATTCACATATTCGATTGGAAAGGTGCTATTGCTTTTTTCATGAATTATGGTAGGAAAAGGAGGGAAATGTGTGAACGTAGAACGGTATGGGGAGGAACAATATAGAAAATTATTCTAGGTAGCTTGCTACTATTAAGCACTGTACTTTTAGCTTAAATGCACACAATGTTGAGAGAGTTCTTAGGAAATCATATTGAGATGAGGGAAGCAAGCACCTTTGTCAAATGTAACGAAAATTGAGGTATTTTTAATAACTCTCAATAATCGAAGCAATTCGAGGTTAAATACGTCCTAGTATTTACTACTAGCTCATACTTCTAACCTAAGTCAACACTTCCCATTGAAAAATTTACTTCATGTAAAATATTATACTCTACAAAATACTAGGAAGTAAAAGCTCTTACTTAAAGTACAAGTAAAAACTCTTTTTAATCATACCGCTCATGCCTTCGAAATTCTCGAACTTCAAGATCATACCGGCTTAACAGTACGTCAGAACTTAGCCGAACGCATACAGTATGTAGGCGGTCATCATTGTTCATGGCATCTGTTCAGGACACATTATTAATGAGGGACTGATGGTCAATTATACCGCCAATATTTTCGTTGTGGTCATGGAGGTAATGAGTGTCAAGTTCCCTCCCAATGTAAAGTGGCATCGGAGAAATGGCGCAAATGGAATAATCCTACAAATCGTCATCATCAGAGAATAATAAAATAATAATTAGAAAGATAAGTGATTACCTACAGCAACCATAAAAGCAAAATATCAGCTATTCAATAAATATTGGTCATGGCTGATTCATCATCAATTGAGAAGTTTTAACTCGTCGTTAGTTTCTGAATAATTGTTTAAATTTCATTTCATTTGTTCAGAAATTTCACAGAATGTTAATGTATTTAATACAGAAATGAGTCATATATTCTCATGAATAAATTCGTTATGATGAAGAAAAGAATTGTATGTAATTCTTCGTATCCATCCCCGTTTTCACAGGACAGTATTTCCAAATATGAATTTTCGTAGTAAATCTGTCATCAAAATACATGGCTGGATTATATGGGTTTTTGGGGTTCTATGAATTCCATTGTATTTCTGGTATGTGATATAGGATAGGAAGACGATGAAAGTTGCGATTGGCCCAAACGTGTGGTACCCACGCATGGTTTGGTCAAATATGCCATTCGAAGAAAATATTCATTTTAAATCCTACTCAGATTCCAGTTTCGGGAAATTGAAAGAAGATTTTCGTAGGTGTCAGGTCATCGAGGAATCGTTGTTCAATCACAAAAATTCATGTATAGTGTACTGGGTGTTCCACAATCAATGTAATGAGTGATACCAACATATGCCCAAAAAAATTATCAATTTCTGTATTTTATTGAGAGCGTAGATTTTCCTGCTGATTGTATCAGTATTTGTCTTTCACTCATGAAATACGAAAACAGAAAACACAGTGATACATTTATTATAAGGACAATAGGTCATGAACATATATACCAAGTATTTGCTTTAGGTCAGGCGTACCCTCGGGCGTACCCAATACTCCGATTGCAACGATGACACACACCTAGGGATCTTACATGTTCAATACGTTCCTAATACTATAGATCCTCCAGGAGTTGTTCTCCATTTCATTAAAAGCAATAAATAGAGTATCAAATTACATTAAGGATATCATAAAAGCAACCGATGAAACTTGCCGAAGTTGATAAGAAATAGGTCCACAATAATTTCTGCATTGTGAGAGCAAGATTTTTGAAATTGTTCCCCCTTTCGAATTTTGAAAAAAATCACTTCATTATTAATTTTCTTCAAACAACCAAATCTTTTCATTATTTCTTCTCCATTCGTTAGATTACTTCTATTGATATTTCACATATTGTTCAATTTCCATATACTGGAGTAGTACATAATCTTCATCACTGAGGTGACCATTATAGCATCTAATATCTTCGAGAAAGAATAACTCACACTTTAAATGGTTAATCGAAGCTTTTAGTTTATTTAACTCTCGTATTTTCGAATTTCATAATCTGCTCAAATGTTGTGTATATTTTTTTAATTTTTTTTTGTTATTTCCGTCAACCGATTGCACCCCTACGCGCAACCCTCAGAAGTCTTCGAGAGACTTGTGTGAGCTAGGAAAGACGCAGCCCTTACCTTTTAACGTGCGATGCCATGCACGAGACCGGTGAATAGAATAGAAGAGAATAGAAGTTTATTGACCATTTAAGGTACAGGTAGTACATATGGCACGTCATAATATGTATTCAAAAAATAATTAAATAAATAAATAATTAGGAAACTAAAATAAAAATTACATATACAAAATTGGTTAAAACAGATAGAATAAATCACCAGATACAATTAAACATTCACAAACAGAAAAATATTGTTAAAACCCACTATCAAGTAGTACATAATAGTTATAATAAATAATCGAGTGATATAATAACATGAATTCTATACAAATGACATAACCTTATTAAAAACAAACATAGACATTTCAACTCATAAAATTACACCAAACAGAAAAACATACTTTAAACCTATTAGACACATAACTGGGTATCACCCAAATATTCTGATATGCTGTAGAAACAATTACTCACAAGAAGATTTTTCACAGCGGATTTGAATTTGAGTTTGTCAGGAATTTGCTTGATTTTAAGTGGGAGCTTATTGTATAATTTTATTGCATAATAAAGTGGTGATCTCTCATATGCCAGTGTTCGATGTGTAGGTACCATCAAAGTTTTGCTGTTGCGTGTGTTGTGTTGATGTGCAGTTGAGAGAGTGGGTAGATATTTAAGGTTTTGTCTTGCGTACATCAGACACTTAAGGATATATATACAGGGAGCACTTAGGAGTTCATTCTGAATCATAATTGGTTTACAACTATCCATGTACCCTATTTTAAAAATCAGTCTTATTATTTTCTTTTGCATCACAAAAACTTTCGTAAAATTTGTGGCTCTACCCCAGCACAAAATATTTTGTGATATGTGTGAGTAGGCCAATGCATAATATATGGTCAGCAATCCAGCTGTATCAAGACAAAACTTCATTTGAGAAATTGCGAAGTAAGATTTATTGAGTTTTTTACAGACACTGTCTATGTGGTCATCCCAGGTGAGCTGACTATCTATATAAGACCCCAAAAACCTCACATTCTCTGATAATTTGACATCTAGATCATTGCTTACCATATTGGGAATAGGGCGCCTTAGATAGAAATTCACTGTCATTGTTTTATCTACGTTGAGTATCAACGAATTACGTTGGCACCAGGATCCAAATTGATCAACAACTCTATCGGATGGATCGAACCCACGACCCCACGCATGCGAGGCGAACGCACTACCAGCCGACCACCACGGCCCATATGTTATCCAATATCAACTCTTTCCTTCACTTTTTCGTTCTATATCTGACGCTTGTTTGATTCACTCATGTTCAAATTTTACTCAACAGAAAACTAATGATCATAGCAGGAATTGGAATGATTTCACCATGTTGAAGCGAATGAAAGTCAATAAACTTTTTATTTTTAGAAGAAATAATTATTAATATGTCAAATAACCTGTCTCAAGATTTTGAATTGTTACATTTGTAATAATATCAGACGCTAGATGGAATTGATGTGGAAATCGAGTAAGTCCTGAGAAGAAATGATCTGGCTTCATAAAGATACAAATAAAACATATAAGGTAAATGTACCTGAATCAGACAGCTTTAGCAGTTCTGCCAAAGTATTGGATCGTATTATATTTGTTTTGGACGTTTTGTTGAATTAAATAACATTTACACGTTCAATGGCCTTTCAAAAATTATGTATTTATTTCATATTTCCCAAAGTTAGAAGATAAAAAAAAGTGGAGTATTTATCTTGAACTGCATCTGAACCTAAATTCGACATACCTATAATTCCCATGATCTGACATAAATTCGACAGTCATTTGACCTATTTTCGAAATATTATATTTTAGGTTTTGAGGAAAAACAAGCACTTACAATAAGCAAAATAGAAACCAAAATTTTATTAAAAAAAATACATTGTATATTCCCGGAATTTGTTTATTTCCGGAACTTTGAAGATACATCTGTTGTTGACTTCTAAGGGCACCTCAATTTTCTCAGCAATTTCATCATAATCATACCAAAATCATCAACCTCTTGGGGCCATTTCCATTTATTTATACCGCTTTACGTCATTGTACTTATAAAATTGCCTGGTCTATTCTGAGCAAGGTATGATTTCAACGCCACCTAGAATCAAAACTATTAATTTTTGGGGTTTGTCACCCAATTAATTTCTATTCAAAATAACTTGATTTGTATCATATAAAAAATTCAGAAAATTCCACCGATTTTTTTAAAGATTTGTGCCCTTCGGGGGGAGGGGGATAATCATAATAAACTGCTATTTCCCTTATTCATGCATAATTTAAACATTCGATGATACATTTAAAAGCACTCGGGAATTTTTTTTTGCGTTTCTTAATAGGACTTGGAGGGAAGAAAGAGGGGGTAAGAATTTTTTTTACTAAACAGCGCAATATTGTGCAATATTGTGCAATATTAGCAACAATGAAACAAGTGAATATATTGTTATCGGATTGAAAAATAAATAGTCTCATCTGCGCAAGGGGTGATTTCAACGCCCCCCAGCAACAAAACTTGATTTTTTTGGGTTGGCGCAATGGTAACATTGGTTGAGAATTACAAGGACTACATCATACCAAAATTCCAAAAGGAGTTTTCGGGGTCTTTTCAACTCATTTTTCCAATAAGGGTGGTTCTTGGAACACCAAAAGTTGAAGCAGCAGTTGCGGTTGGGTGTCCCACTCTTGATGGCATTTAAAGCAGCTTTCAAATTTTCTTTGCTGTATTTACCATATTTTTTTATTGACATCTAAAAATAATAGTTATAAGAAAATCATCTTTATAAATACTTCAGTATTGTTCACTTAAGAAGAAACACTTGAGTAAGTAATTATTATTTGAAATTATTTTTCCATGAGACGAAAATATGTACATTATGTACCTATTTTCGTCATCACTGTCGAATTTAGGTTGGCACATGACTATGAAAATAAAAAAGAAAGTAAATTGATTCCTGTTAAAAATAACGATGAATAGAGAGATGTCACAAAATAAATAAAACGAACCATGTACGTATTTTTGAACAGAATTAAAACCGTAGGTTGCCCGGTTGTCCCTAAATTCGACATTGACTTTTTTCTATTTAGAGAAGTCAAATATCGAAAAAATATAATGTAATACTTAATTTACTATTACATTTGTACTATACAACAATTGGAACATCTATTTGACTGACGCAAGCATGTTATTTGCAAGTTTGAAATATGGTTGATCGTCTCTTACCTTAGAGCATACGTTGCACTGTAGTCGCAATCACTGTTAGAGCAGCACTGACGATTTTTTCGGTTCCTGAGTCTAATTACTATGTGTCACAAATATTTAGGGGATTTTTAAATATACCCGCCAAAGGTTTAGACCAATGATATCTTCAGATTTAATTAATATTACAGAGATAAGATTCTTATTTACTAAAACGTTACTAAATAAGAAAAATATGTGGAACTTTGGGTCGGTGTCTGATTTATGTACGGTTACCTTAGTAATACAAAGTATGATATGAAAGAAGCGTTCATAGAAAAGAACGTAGGCATCTCCGCTCACGAGGAATCTAGATGAAATTGGGTTCACTTGTGAATCATTATATTCATGCCACGTGCTCGCATACGGATGTCTACAGTAGGCTGTGTAATGTCCGCTATAGGTAGTCCCACTATGATTAGACAATGCATAAAGACTAATACGGTGTGTTGTGTGTGACATCAGATTTTTTTTAAAGTATGCTACATATATTCTTTCCAGAAGATATTAGTAATATTCACCTTAGCGATGATGACTTTGCACTTCTCCACTATTTGGAAGTTGAACTCTTTGATTATATCAATCGAAGTATTCCAATGAATGGAGAACAAATATGGAGTGGTTTGGTTGTTTGTCGGAGATGAATAATGAAATAGGATCATCGAAAGTGTAGTTCAAAACTTCATGCATTTATTGAGAACCTATTGAGTTGTATGTATTACAACAGATCATTACAAAGAAACATTCGATAAAATTTCTGATCAAACAATCAAACATCGGCAAGGTTTTTCGGATACTTTTATGAAATTATTAATGCGTTATAGTCCAATACTATTGCATCTAAAGCGCAGGTTTGTTCCAGAAAATCTAGGTGTTACATCGAACGAAGCAGTGAATTGACTAGTGTTGATACAAATATATATCATCAGTTTGTTAATGTTTCATTTAATCCTGAACCACTTCGTCCGAAAGTAGTATTGTATCCAGCATGTATACAAATCTCGGTACACGAAAATCTTCACATTTTTGTATAGCCCAAACAACCACATTCCGTGTAAGAAGTATGCACTTCTGAAGGCTAATCTTGTAGTTTCACCAAATGGGTACATATTTGATGTACTCAGACCTTATTTTTCCGATGGGAGAAATAATAATGCAATTATTTTGATGCACAATATGAACTAGGACGAAAACAACCTCCGCACGTAGATACGAGATGATATTTTCGTAGTTTATCGTTGCTACCCAGATGGTTTGAAAAGAACATTAACCACGAAATGAAATGAGGTGTTCATAAACATTGCTTGTCTCTGAATTGCTTCCATGAACAGCAATCTGCGGATGCAGCTTAGTCTCTTGGAATAATGATGTTGTTGTTGTTGTTGTACAATTTGAGAGTTGAACAGTAACATTCACATTCTCATCGTGGGCAAGGTCCATTGTCACACTTCCTTCATTGAAATGGGATTCCATTATTTCCAAGGCTGCCACTGGAATATAGCAGAGATAAAGCTTTTGCAACTTAACAAGTTGGTTAGACTCAAGACAAGTTCGCTTCCGGATTCCGGTTCGATCCCGGATTATTGCGTGATAAAATGTATACCCGATTTACCCAATCGAAAAAGCATACCCTATTAATTATTACTGCTTTCGATGAAATGGAGGACAACTCAGTTCGACACCTGGAGGAGCAAGTACTAGGAACTTGGCACCAACAAGGCAGTTGTAAGAACCCTAGGTGTGTATGTGGTCATGTCACAAGAATGTTTTCTTTTATAGAATAGTATCTCGGGTACGCTCGACATGGAAGAAATATTCAGTATCCCAAAGAACTTTAGTGTTGAAAATAGGTATCTCAAAGGTTTGGATATGTAGTGTTTATGCTGTTTTTTCAGAATATCTATTATTATAAATGTTAATGATCTGTTGTCCTTATAATACATGTATCAATGTTTTCTGTCCGTGTTTTACAAATGAAACATAAATACTGATAAAATCAAATGAAATATAGAAATTGGTTGTTTTTTTTTCAAATGTTGGTATCATTCATTACATTGATTGTGGATTAACCAGTACATTACATAGACTTTCGTAATTGAGCATCGATCCTGGGATCACCTGACACCTGAGAAAATTTTCTTTCAATTTCACGAAACTGGAATCTGAGTAAGATTAAAAATGAATGTTTTCCATTAAGGCGGATCCGTCATTTTTTTCGGATGGCTTTTGTGGCCAAACCATAGTATAACACTGGCCAAACCATGTGTGCCTCACGTTTGGGCCAATGGTAACCTTCAATCACCTTCCCATTCTTCATCACTTATCAAAAATAGAACGGAATACGCAGAACCCCAGAGTTTCTTCGCTTATTTTTTTTTACTTTGAATCAGTTCGGCTTGAGATTAACAAAGGCCAATTTTTGCATTCTCTGAGCTTTGGTGCTGATACTGGTCATTTTTGTTTTAAAAATAATCTGTTCACCAAATTTATGTGGGGCAGCATTAGTTGAAAGTATAGTCTCCTCAAAATCTCCAGTGATATTTCTTCTAGGAATCCATCAATCTGATTTTGAAGAAAATCTTAATATCGTTGACTATCATATTTGTTAATCAACCAGTTGCGGTAATTTAGCCTTCGATCAGCATCGTTTTCATATAAATGTTGATTTTGAGACTTTTTATTGATGATTCACGTCTTTTATCTAGTTCGTATTCTGGATACCATAGGATTCAATTCAACAAAAGCAAGTACATTTATTTTTGATGCCTCTGCTTCTGTTGCGTTCTTACGAGGTACATTCGCCGTAAATTAAGATGTTCTTCTCTTGAATACATATAATGGTAGAAAACCGCGAATAGTCGAGTACTTACTTATTCCACTATGTTGACAGAACCTTAATTATTTGTAAATAAAGTTTCTTATAATTTTCAAACATTTATGCTTTTCAGTGGCATACTTTGAAAATTATTTGTACAATTTTACAAACGTAATGGAAAACAAATAACACGTTTTATGAATATAATACTTAACAGATTTTAGTTTTGAAAATACTGTTGGATTGGTTTCGAAAAGTTATATTTGAGGTGATGTTACGGAATAAAGTGATTACGATGGATTAAAATACACACAGTCATTGAATTTGTTGATCCATTACTTTTTGTTCTATATATTATGATAATTCAATTTAATCGCAGTACGCTAGATTAAAAACAAAACTTAGCTCTAAAAAAATCAAATCGTTATAAAAACCCACTAAAATATTTTCAGTCTATTCAGAATTTTCTCAGGATTCTAAAAATACAATAATGTACAGTTCTATTGAAAAATACAGAATTGTTGTCACTTCCGGCCAGACCGGAAGTCCGAAATAAATCGTCAAAATGTGATATTTGACATTCATATCAACATTGTAGAGTTTCAATTTGATATCTTGATAAACAAAGAGCAAAATAGGGGTGCTAGAGATATCGTTGTCGTGGGTTCAGTATTGCTAACAAAGGACCATGATTTATTCTGTCGAAGGCTTTCGAAAATTCAATCAGAACTATTGCACATAGTTTATTTTAGTAAATGAATGAACATAAGTCATCCGTAACATTCAGAAGAGCTGTAGTACAGCTATGCTGCTGGCGACAGAGCACAGAGAATGCTTATCTGACGAAGATCACATAGGTGCATGGATTCTGATTTTTTAGGAATTGTTATGACTCTGGCCATCTTCCATAATGAAGGGTAATTTTTTTTTTTCTATAAAAAAATTGTATAGGTACGTGATATATGGTAGAAGAATGGGACAACAATGCATGATCATGTGGATATTAATTTGGTATGGACCAACAGCTATAGCTTTCACTGACAACAGCTTCCCAAACTCCTTATTTTTGTTTACTGGAGATAATTCAAATGTTTTAATGTTGTCAATTTTTTAAGTAATAGGATTACCTTAGTTTCTGCAGCTTTAATGTAATCTTTTTGCTGGACGGGTTTCAATTTGGTGACAAAGTTTGGATTACCCCGTTCAGTATCGAATAGGTACGAGCTCAAGGTCATCGGCAGCACGGGCTGCTGCCTTGACAAAAATGCACCGATCCCTGTTTTTTCATGATTCATAGAATGCCATACTGTTATCTAATGAATGAAAGGAGTATGCTAATTTAATTCATTTCACATTCTGAAATTATATCATCCGTGACTTTCTACAACGCATTTGTAATATGATTATGGCGTGAACCATATCGTTGTTCATGTAGATTTCGTTTTGACACAAAAATGTGAACGACTTTTCATGGGGAAATAATTGATCTCAGATTGTGCATTATGACAGGTTTAGATATTATGTACACAGAAAATGTTTTTTCTGTTTGTGATATTTTTCGCTTTTCACCTAGTTTCAGATAAACTCAGAATCTATATCAACTCATCTGATTGTCAGTATCAGATTACATGACTTCCTCGCTTCCTCCTTCTGATAAATGCTACTGTAGGAGTATTCTAAAGGCTGAATCCTTTCACCCATCTGTTAACTGGATGAAACAAACTTTCTATGAAGTTTCATGAATAGATGAATACGCCTAAAACGGCTTGCTTATCAAAATGTGGTCCAGGCTATTTTTGATTAAAATAATAATAATGGTAAAGGTACGTCCATCGGACTTTTTCTTGAGACAAAACGAAAAGTGGTATTACTTACGTAGTTTTATCTCTTTAACGAACGAATTTCGTGGAGGTCCTTCTTTTTTTCAGAGAGTATTTGATAGGAATGCTTATAATTTGGATATTATGGTCACTCAATGGATTCTTGGTAATAATCAAGTCATAAGCTTTTTTTGAAGTTGTTAAAACATGATCTATCAAACTGTTTTGTCTAGTAGGCTTTTTATCATTACACAGACAAAAGTTATTTGAGAAATAGATATCCATTAGTCTTCTTCGGTCTTTCTTATTTCGAAGAATGTTGATATTCATATCACCAATAAATATACATTCAGATTTCATTTTGTTCAAACGTTCGAGTTCCTCATCAATGATGTTAAAAAATGTTTCCTTCTTCAAATTCGGAGGACGATATAATCCACTTAGAATAATACTGGGAGATTTAATTTCAACTGTCAAATAAGAGAACTCATTTTCAATTTTGTCAATAACTGCAAAATCCAAATTTTTATTAATAAATATAGCCAATCCACCACCTCTTCTTTGTCGACTTGCATAAACTGAGTTGAAATGTTTGAAATTGTAATATATTTCTTCCTACTTACTTATCCAGGTTTCAGTAATAACTATGATTTGAACATTTTCTTCGTATGCCAAAATTTCGATTTCACCCATTTTTTTTCTTCATAGAACAAGCGTTCAGATACAAGATTTTCATATGCTTTTTATCTCTCATGTTGTTCAATTCGTATTTGTTTATTTCAATTTGAATAATATGTTTGTTGTTTGGAGATTTTAATTTTATTTAAATGGATGGGACAAAGCTATGGCGTCATGTGGAAACTCAATCATTTTATTGAATTTTTCATTGGCACTGGAGCAATTTATGCAAGATGGATGTTCCATTGTACAATTTGCAATTTGATGATTTTTTGTATGAAAAGAACAAATTTGTTTTCTTTGGCAAGATGTTTTTTGTCCCTAACCACAACATCGCCGACAAAAATTTATATTGAAGTCTTCTCGCATTTGACATAGTTTCCATTCTAGGCTCATTTCTCTATTTACCAGTTTTGCAAATGTTTTTCCTGATGTTTCTGCATATAAAATAAATTTTCCAGAGTGCTCTGACTGTCTTGAGTATTTTATTAATAATTTGTCTTCTGAATCTGTATATCTGTAGGCTTTCAATTCTTCGAAAAGTTCTTCGTTGGTGAAGGTTGAGGCCAATGAAAACAATTCTAGGTGATTTCATTCTTGTAGTTTGTACTTCATAGTCTGTTCCTAATTGTTTCAAGGTCAGGTTTTTTATTCTCTGCTCTTGGTTTTATGACAATTCCAACATCTTTAATTTCTCTAACACCAGTTACTGTAGTTTGTTTACTATTTTGTTTCTTTTTTGGCTTAATTATGAGAGATGGAATTTTTTTAGCTGGTCTTCGGAATTTTTATTATTTTTCACTATAGCTAAATAAATTACGAAAATTTGTTCTTGGTTAGATTTGTTTATAAGTTCACTTAGCATTTTCTCAATATTTTCCAATTTTTTCATGATTTCCTCTTCTCTACCGTGTTTCTCTTCTATTTTATCAATTTTATTCGATAAATATTTCATTTTCTTGCTCATTTTTTGAATTATGTTATAGAAATCGGAGGTTTGTTCATGTAGATGGTATTTCTCAAGTAGAAAGTTTGATTCCTTCGGTATTATTTCACTTTTGATACATATCAAACATGTCCAATCTTTTTTTGTTTTTCTCATTGTAGTTACGTCTGACTCCGCTAAATTAGAACACTTCGAGCAGAACCATTTGAAACATTTCAAACATCTCACTGAAAATATGTTCTTTTATTGAATAAGGACGCTCAACTTGTACATTTTTCATCCATAAATGACTCATTTTCTGGGATCTTTATTGTGATTTCACATGAGATTCTGAGATCTTGAGATGGAATATGGAACATTTTAAGAAATTCTGAATAAACATTGTCCGATGGATAGTTTAGTGGGTTATAAATACTTTCTTCATCAAATTTAGGTGCTGGATTTGATTCCTGCTAGCATCATACCTGTGTGACATCTTTCGAAATTGACAATTTTAGTTTTTTCTTTGCTGTCATTTTAGTTTCATGAAACGAAAAAACGAAATGACAACTGCAATAACAAAATTTTGTCTTCTTTGGCCTTTCAGTTCTCTTTCACTGATCTTCTGAATGGACTTTGAAAATTATTTCAGGTTTCACAAGGTAGAAAAAATCAATTTCACGGACTTAACAATGACGTTTTTCAACAAAAGCCATATACGTTATATTCGAGACAACACGTCCCACACAACACTGCCCGCGTCTCCCATCAAATTAGCTATTCATTACTATCAATATTTGATATTGTTTATTCTAAATGAGTTGAGAGGTATCAACTTCCACGATAGAAGTCTGGACTCAATCAAAATATCCGTTAAATAAAACAAGGAATAAAAATACGATTCTCTAAACCTGAGGACCGTCGTATACAGGGTATACCACAAATAAATAACAATGCCCACTGTTACACACTTGTCAAGTGTCGACATATACCAGAAAGATTCGCTTCAACTCACTAACGTTCTGATATGTCCGTCTAGCTGTCAGTACTCGTCGTCATTGACAAGGGAACGGCGAGCAATATAAATAAAGGGAGCACATGGATATACTGTGTGTAATCATATATGTAGGAAAAAAAATACTTTACTGACTGGAATTAACAATTTCGTTGATTTCAGACTTTAACTGCGAACATCGGAATGGTAATGCAAAAAAATATCTATAGAAAAATATCTTCTTGCCACCATATTCAAAATTCAACTCAACCCCCCTTTGGGGGTAGTTTATTCTTGTTATTTTTCAAAAAACTTAGCTGACTGATGGTTTCCAGTGGAAATATTTCATTGAAACAGTAGGTTATGATTTCTCCAAACGTACTTTTTGTGCCACCATAGAAAAAATTTGGATCAGCCCCCACACAAGGGTAGTTTATACTTGTGACTTTTTGTAAAACTTTGCTGACCGATGATTTCCAGTCAAGATATTGCTTTGGAACAGTGAATTACGATTGCTAAGAATATACTCTTTGTGCCACTGAAGAAAAAAGTCAGATCAACCACCACATAAGGGTAGTTTATGGCTGTGATTTTTTTTTAAACTTTTCTGATCGAGGATTTCCAGTAAAGATAATTCGTTGGAACAGTAGATTATGATTTCTCAAAATTCACTTTTTGTGCCACCATAGGAAAAATTCGGATCAATCCCTACATAAGGGTAGTTTATTCTTGTGATTTAAAAAAAAAAAACTTTGCTGACCGAGGATTTCTAGTGAAGATATTTTGTTGAAACAGTAGATTAATTTCTCAAAATAAACTACCTTATGTGGGGTATGCCAAATTTTTTATATGGTGGCACAAAAAGTACGTTTTTATAAATTATATATACTGTTTCAACGGAATATCTTCACTGGAAATCCTCGGTCATCAGTTTTTTTTTTAAATCATGAGTATAAACTACCCTTATGAGGGGTTTGATTTGATTTTTTTCTATGGTAGCACGAACTCCTCATCAAATACAACTCAGTTTTAGAGTTGAGTTCGATTATATGCACCCTTATGTCCTCTTCGAGAGAATTATTTTCTGGTCAGCAAATTATCCACACTCATATATGTACACGACACACGTATAGATTTGTACCACGGACATGTCCGCTGTACAGATCTACAGCAATATTTATGATTTGTATGAACCTCATTTTTGACAGTATTTTTTATTTTTCAGAGTATAATGGAACGATTTCCAGCTAATTCCATTCAAGAACCGACTGCATTCATGAGTCAGGACCCTATGGAGATGTATAACAATATTTTGGTTTTCATCGTAACGAACTCAAATCAGTCTCATCCACCAGAGATGCACATATTTCAGGTAAGTGGTTAAAAATTAAAATAGTGTAATGTTACGTAGTCCTTTGTCTTAGGAAAAATCGTTCGGATATTCTATTTTTGGGTTGTTCAACCTGCTAATTTGTACACCATCATCGAAATTACCGCACTAGAACATAACAAAAATAATGACCATCTGTTTCAGTTTCTGTTCATGTAATCAAAGCTTAAAAATGAAGGAATATTTCAAACATTTTCTTGTTAGTATAAATTTATAGCATCAGTGTCACAATTTTCACTCGGGTTTGAAGGCCGTCGTTTTTTCGAATTCCTTCCTAACGTTACGCTAGCGCCAGTGGCTAGCTTCTTCAGAGGCTATACATCATGAATAATCTCCTTAAACAGAATCTTTTGGTTTGAGGACGTAAAACTTCTTGCCCCCAACCAGGGATACCGTAGCCGACTTGTACGGGAGGCAATAGAGAACCACAAACACACGGAGAATTTCAACAGAAAAGAAGAAGCTGTGAATCTCAACCGAATATGGAATCTCTTTCTTAGAAATTCCAAAATAACAAAAGAAAACTACGACATTAAGACAGCAGGCAAATAGGTGTCAATTATATAAGCAATTCTGAAATAACAATGGATATCAACGACATTAGGCGGGCAGGTAGAAAGGGGTCAATTAGGGATAGTGAGAATGTACCAAATCCAGATACGGTAATTAACGCACAAGACTACCTAAGTCAGAATAAATACAATCTCC
This sequence comes from Chrysolina oricalcia, assembly GCA_944452925.2. NCBI lineage: Eukaryota > Metazoa > Arthropoda > Insecta > Coleoptera > Chrysomelidae > Chrysolina > Chrysolina oricalcia. The sequence goes on from OX101809.2 coordinate 26,992,615, forward strand.
GCAGACGGAATCTCCAGTCATCTGAGATTATTCATGGTGTATAAGCCTCTGAAGAAGCTAGCCACTCGCGCTAGCGAAACGTTAGGAAGAAATTCCAAAAAACGACAGCCTTCAAACCCGAGTGAAAATTGTGACACTGAAAACTTCGGCCGCGAAAGCCTTAACCATTTTGTCAATTGATAGCATATTCAGATTGGGCATATATCGACTACGAACGGTACGATAAGTTTGCTGGAAACTGACAAATAATTTAAACGATAATGTGGTTCAAGGTGTCCCTTGATGGATGGAACGTCGTATTGAAAATCAATCTTAAAGTTCATATTTTTATCATTCTGTTGGATAGCACCAAAATTGGTTTGGTTTTTGTTGGATGTCCTCGTTTCAAATAAATAATTTAATATTACTAAAAGTTAAAAAATCAGTTCTGTTATGCAAAATTCAGCGAAAAGCTTTACTTTAATGAAAAATATTCACATAAAATTTTTGTTTCAGTGTCAAAGTATATCAGCCCAAGATTTGGTGGAAGATCTGATGCAATTACGGATGGGTAAAATGCTGACAAGGAGCCGTAAAAGTAGTATTCCCCCGCCTATGCACAAACCACCACAGAATATCATAAATCCAAGCCGTGAAGTGACTAGAGATTATCATGGATCAGATTCCGAACTAACAGCAAATAACGATGATTCGAGTTCAACAACTAGCGAAAAATACGAGAGAGATGTTACTATACTCAATCACTGTTTCGATGATATTGAAAAGTTCATTGCTAGGCTTCAACATGCTGCAGCGGCGGCACGGGAGCTAGAACGGAGGAGGAAAACGCGTAAAACCAAAAAAAGGGACATGGGAGATGGCATGTTGACGATGAGAACCAAACCACCTCCTGAGAAAGAATTCATAGATATTTTCCAAAAATTCAAACTTTCGTTCAATTTGCTAGCAAAGTTGAAAGCTCACATTCATGATCCGAATGCACCTGAGCTAGTTCATTTCCTTTTCACGCCTCTTGCACTCATAGTTGAGGCATCAAACGATACCTATTTTGATCAACATATACCACACAATGTGATCGCACCGTTACTTACACGTGAAGCAGTCAACCTTTTGATGAATTGTGTGACAAGCAAAGAAACGGAACTATGGCATTCTTTGGGAAATGCGTGGCTTATACCAAGGTGAGTCCCAATATTTTTGCTACTCAATATCAAAATCATTGTTTATATATGAAAGGAAGAAGTTTTTCAGTATTAACATTAAAAAACTCCTTTGACTCACGGCCTTCTGAATCCTCTTCTTTCAGTCATATTACAGATACCCAAGAAGTTGTACGCATTTATTTCATACATTCGAATTGTCTTTTTAATATAATTTTTTACATTCTACCTATTTTATCTTTTTTTTTTCAATATCAACTTCAGATCCCGTGTTACACTAGCTATGTGCGCGCTGTGTCTATTGCATGCTCCATTTTTTGCAGTAAAATTGGTACTTTCCTGTTATGATACCAATACTATATTGGTAGATATTTTTTTATCTTGGTGTAGAAATACTAGTTATGTACCTATACATTAACAGGGAGCGATATCTGAGTCATGTGTTCTATTCTGAGCTGTGCCGAGCACTGCCAAAAAGTGTTCTCGAGCATTGAGTACTTAGCCCTCAAAAAGTGCTCGCGAGCAATAATCACTGAGCACCGAGCACATTCAGAAAGTGCTTAAAAATTCGGGCACCAAGCACTTTTGAATAATAATAGTTTATGTCAGTTTAATTTATAATACATAATGATGACCAATACAAATTATCCAGAACGACAATATTGTTATCGAACTTCCCAGCTGTCAGACAAGAATCTCTGAAAAATAGTTCATTAGAAAACAGAAAGATATGAAGAGATGGAAGAAATCTCTGTTTTATTTCTAGTGGTATCTCAAAAACCCAGTAAGTCAGGTCAGACAATTTTTATTTTTCTCACTTTAAAGCTTAAGGACAATACTAAGCGACAGTTGAAAAAAATTGAGAGCGGAAGTTTTTTGTTATCAGCAGAAAAAAATTAAACCTTTAAAAATAATATAATTCAAATGGATTCATATTCTCCTTATGACTGATGCGGCACTACATCGATAGCACATAATCATTTTTCAACAAAAATCATAAGGAAAGTTCATGTTACTCGAGATAAAGTATTATTCAATGAACCGATGAAATACCAGGGCCTTATTTATTTTTTTCACGTTTTTATTGATCCTGTAAAAACAAAATCCTGAAAAGCGGGTTGAACAAATTTTCTTTCTGTCACGTCAAAGCGGATGGTAATAACCGAAATAAACTTTTACTTTTGAAAACAGTGCAAATGTAAGTTTTTGTGCTATGGCTGATACAGCACTACATTGGAAACAACATTTGTTTAAAATAAAATCGTTAGGAAAGTATTACTTACTCGATTGAAAAGGCGATAGTATAGGTCCTAACTTAGTTTTTTTTAACGTTTCAATTGGTTTTGTTAAAACGATACCCTGTCACCTTGGAATATAACTACTCAAGTACTAGGTACTCAAGCAAAATTAATTGAAAAAGATTTAAAAACTAATTGATTTCTATTATGCAAGTAAAACAAAACCTTGGATGTGTATCCAAAAAAGATGGCAGCCAACCAAATGTAAAAGATAGTTCGTCATAGATCTTCAACATTTGGTCGGCTAACGATTTTATTTTAAATGAATGTTTTTTCCGATGTAGTGCTGTATTAGCCATGGCAGAAAAACATACATTTGCACTGTTTTCAAAAGTTAAAGTTTTTTCTATGCCAAACAAGTTTTTTTCATTTTGGTTAGTATTATCCGCTTTGACGTGACAGAAAGAAAATTTGGTCAACCTGTTTTTACAGGATCAATAAAAACGCAAAAAATACGGTCCTGTAATTTCAACGGTTGATTGAATAATACTGTATCTCGAGAAATATGAACTTTCCTCATGGTTTTTGTTGAAAAATTATGATGTGCTATAGATGTAGTGCCGCATCAGTCATAAGCAGAATGTGAATCCATTAAAATTATACTAATTTTGAAAGTTTAATTCTTTTCTGCAGAAAACAGAAACCTCCGCGTTCAATTTTTTTCAACTGTTGCTTAGTGTTGATACATCAAGAAAAGAGTGGAGAGAGATAGACGGCTGCAGGCAGTCAAACCAGATGATATCGGAGCCCGACAAGGTAAGGTCGGCCAAGATACTGAAGCTATGACGCAAAGAACTCCGACTGTTGGTGGGAGTTCTAACTGGCCTCAGGAGACACCTGGATCTCATCAGAGTCGAGACAGACCCACTATGCACAGAATGTGGTGAGGAGGAGGACTCCTTCCACTTCCTAGGCGAATGTGGTATTTATGGCAGGCTCAGACAAAACGTCTTCGGAGCTGCCACTATTAAGGAGGAAGAATTGCACTCATTGCAGAAGGACATTTCGACGTTCATAAGAAGGTCGAAGCGGTTCGAGCAGGTATCCGACTGGGGCCTAGTCGCTGACGTTTGCGACCCCCGCCCATTACCATTAGTATTGTCACAGGTAGCCGAGTGGTTAAAGCGAAATTGTTTCAATCACTTTGGCTGCCAGTCGGCGATGGTTCAAACCATGGCGACTGCAGAAATTTTTCTGATGGCCCAAGAAAGTGCTAGGAATCGCACGTAATCCTTGGCTCGCACAAGTTTCGACTTCTGAGGGCTGCCGTTCGTTAGGAGACGACAGCTGGTTAACGTAAAAAAAAACAATTCAAACAAAACAATTAAGCTTTGAAATGAGAAAAATAAAAATTGTCCGATCTGAAAAAATAATAATAATATATAAAAAACAAGTCCGGACCTGAAATTAAAGTTTTTCAAAAACCTATTTCATTGAGCTCAGGGAGTATTCTCAGCGTGCCAAATTTCATATGTCTGAGTTTTTTACTTTCAGAGATATTCAACATAGAATAATTCACATATTTTCGAAAATCGCCCTGTATATCCGTCAAAAACGCAACAAGGTATTTTTAAATATCAGATATGAATTGGCATTGGTCCATAGTACTTTGACACTCTCAGGCACACGAACTTCGTTCTAATTTATTGCAGTTACTATTCATAGAGACTGTGACTTCAAGAAGTGATTCTTGCTTTTGCTCACGAGTGGCGCTGCGGCTAACGTATTGTAAGTCGCTGCTTCCAATCGAGATAAATCTTTTTAAATTGAGTGCTCATTATTCATTTGGATGGAACACGGACGACTTCAATTTCAATGGACATACCCCAGCACTGACAAGAGGCAAGAACCTCAAAATGCTAGTGTTGTATATGTGGTCATCCCCAGCCAAATGAAGTATAAACTCAGGCTCTGCTGTTTGATACATGATACACAATGCACTTGCAATATTCCTCGAGCTTCCAGTAATTTCTGGAATTCCATCATATAGTTCATGATATTCACAGGTCAAAACCAATATATACGAGTATAGATGCGCCTTTCGGTATATCTATCTATCCTACCAGTACAAAATGCACAATTCAATAATGACAAATACCAAATACCTGATACGTAAAAACAAATTTTACATTTTTTTTACCTTTCTTTTCATAACAAATAAAATCGACAATTAAAAAAAAAATATATATATATATATATATATATATATATATATATATATATATTAAGGGCAAATACTTTGTGTAATTACTGCAAGTACTTCATTTGATAGAAGGTAGCACTACTTTATATTTGAATTTCAGTTTGATATCGGCAATTGTCTGGGTCTTTTTTTTCTCCAAGTGGCAATTAAAGTGAGACACAGTCCCAAATACAGGTGCCTTTTTTGATTGCTAATACTAAAATTTTAAAAGGGTTATTTTTCTCAGTGTGTGCTGCTATCATAGAAATATGGCCAATGTATTCTGTTACTATGATTGTGGATCGTTTATTGCTGAAGCCACACTAGTAATCGCTCCTAGTGTATCAATTTCGAACGTTTCAAAATAATAATGTACCAACACTGGTTTGGCTTTTAGAAATCAATCAGTTGAGTCGACAAATTCGTGATATAATATGACATGATATGATTTACATATAACTTTCTTGTTTATTTTGAATTTTATCTGAAATTGCGGCACCGAATACACAGTCATATCCAAATTCAGCATTGTGTAGCCAGTCGACCCCTGTTTGAAGACAAATTGTGAAAATTCAAAAACTAATCTATTTTCAGAGATCAACATAAGGGCCAAGTACCATTGTATCATCCAGTATTCATGGATGGCTGGACGCCGGAATATCCAATCGAAGGTCAATATAGTGGCGAGTACAATGATTATCCATCATCGAGTCAGGAAATGTATGAAAGGGGTAATAATTCCCATAATCATCAACAAGACGTTTCGGCAGTACTAGTTGAAAGTACAAGAAGCGATATTTCTGTCGATTCTATTGAGAGGAATGGTGGCGAAGAAAGGGGATTTGGAAGGAATCAAGAGAGTTTTCTAGAGGAACTGCAAAACAGAGGAGCAAACATTGTTTTAGTAACTTACCCTCGAACAGCTAATAACGATAAAGAGCTGACAGTAGCACGAGGAGAATTTCTTGAGGTAAGTTATGTGGGCAATGAAAAATCAAGTAAATTATTTGATTCCATTATCAAGTTTGGATTTTGCACAAAAATTTGTATAAATAATTCATATCTCGAAAACGGTTGGAGATAGGTATAAAAGTTTGGAAAAATACTCAAAATCAAGTGGACAATTGGAAAACATAAAAATTTACAGGACGTCCATTTGAAATAACGAAATTCATGCCGGTTTGAAGTACATTTGGCAAAGCTGGATCCTTGAAAATATTTCAGAACGGTAGAGCACATCGACTTACATACACAATTTCAAATTTTCCTTCCAAATGTTTTCAAGATATGTCTAATGTTTCACCCACCCACCTTTCTGAGGAGAACTTATCAAAATGGTAGTTTTCAGTTGTATTTAACTCGGGAATACAAATAATATATTATATTACTGTCTTTTTACCACTCAGCTTGTACTGAAGATGAGTAAACACACAGAAACTGGTCGCAAATACTAGAATTTAACAGAATAGCAGTATTTCTTATAGAAATCGCCTGTAAAATTATCCTCTCCACTAAGGTATATCCTGGAGAGTGTAGTTTTTTTTCTGTTAGATATGAATTATGCCATATAAATGAGGATGAAAATTGAAATAAAATTATTTGTGATTCTCAATATATTAGAAAAAGGAGCTGAGAAATTTTGTGGGGAGTATTTGGAATTGGTGTTCTACTCGAAATATATCGAAACTTGAAATGCAGGGTTTTATGACTATCCTTCGGGATTCAAAATCTTACTGGTTGAACGGGTATCAAATTTTGTTTTGGCATTAACAATTTCTTGATAATAAGATTGAAGCCAATAGATCTCCCAGTAGCTGATATCAGAATTATTTACTTTTGAAGCTTATTTACTGAATTAAGACGAATATGCAACCTAATCCATTTAAGGATATTTTGGATTATTTTCCCAAACTCCTGCTTCTCAGAAATTCAACTCGCCTTCGTATTCATTTCAGATTCTGGATGATAGTAGGAAATGGTGGAAGGCTAGAAACAGTCGAGGACAAGTTGCTCACGTTCCACATACGATAGTTACACCCTACGTCTTCAACAACCCTTTGTATACGCAGAATTATAGCAGACAAACTGTGAGTATTTCAAGTATTATATTATAATATGCAATAATGCAACTGAACTATTTTTTTTTCACATACTTGTACTAGGTGCGTCGCCCTTCTATAACATATACAGCTTCTGTTTGGTGACCAAATACTCGGAAAATCCCCGTTCACCGATTGCGATGAACGGTGGACTTAATCATTATGAAAATTCCCCAAAATTTTAGTTTCATCTCCCTAGGTAGTTCACAGCACCCACAACCTCAAAAACGTGTGCATTTTACAGAATCGTCGCATTCAAGCAAATTATCTGAAAATTCAGGTAGCTCGTATTTGTATTTGTTTTTATTTTTGGTGAGAAATTTTAATTCTCAAAATCAGAAATTGGCATTAGAACTAGAGGAAATACATGTACTTTATCCAAAACTTTTCATAAAAATGTTCGCAATGCAAAAAGTCACATCTAGGTGCAAATAACGTGCTTCTCACATAAATATTATTTTTGTTAGGTTCCTCTTAACGCATAAACGCAGAAACTACTGAACTATTGAACTTATGAAAAATTTACTGGAAACCTTTTCAAGTCATTTAACAGGTTCTACTAGTAAACATGGTTATTTTTTTCATATTTTCAACGGTTTTTTAAAACTTTAAAAGATGGTAGTAACATTTTCATCAATTTCCCAAATATCCGATGGACTTGGAGAAAAGTACTAGATCTAATTTTCTTGAATTATTCAGGTCTACATGAAGTAATTTTTTCTTTTCATTTCATCCATTGGTTTGATCAATATTCTTGGTTTAACAGGGACAATTTTTGCACCGAAGAACTCCAAAATTCATGTTTTCTCTTTTTGCGATATTCTTCAAAATCAAAAAATCTAGGCGCTACGAAGGTTGTTGTAAATGATTTATTTTTTATACTCCGGTTGTCAAAGCGTTCACCAACTTTTGGTTTAAGTAAGATGGGGGCGTAGTTGCTTTGGAGAAAATGATTAGCATTCAAAAAATAAATTAAATTCTGTAGTCTGTCTGTCGAAATATTGATCGAGGCAATGGATGAAATAAAAAAAATTAAAATGAGTCATGTAGACGGAATGATATTCTCTCTGCCTTTGGGTATATTCAATTGGGGGAGAGTATCAATATCAATAATTATCACATAACCGTTAAAAAGTTAATTGAGAAGGAGATACAAATTTTAATAAATGTTTTTGGGTACCGGTGTCATAAGAACGCAAAAAAATAAAGGAACGAAAAATATCATACATAAATACCTAGCTATATTTGTTTATATAAGTTTGTCTTCTCAATTTTTTGCTGTAAAATTTTTAATAATAATTAAGGTTCTCGGCAATGAAATTCATGTTGTTTTCAGGAATCACCAGTAGAACGATTCAATGCTGGACACAAGTTAAGTACACAGGAGCATTCGTCACAATCTAAAAATAGTGCAGATTGGATAAGAAATGAGAGAATTGGTAAGAAAGGCGAGTTTAGATATTTCTGAGCGCTGCTTCAGTGTTTTATTGACGTATACAATGTTTGCTTTTTATGTCTAACGTTTGTGTTTCGACTGTTTTGTTATGTATTGTGCGGTAACATACGACATCCAAATGCTGAAAATGTATATAAAATTTCAAAGAAAGTGCTGCTGACAATTCTCTTTGAATTTTTCTTTACATAAAGGCCATCATGTAATCATATATTTTCACTATTATCATAATGTACATACAAATATAGTTTTGTACGATTTTTTACACTACCTTTTCTATACTAACCCGAAATCAATACGTAAATGTACCTTTTTACAAATATTACAATGAAATAAATTTATTCAAAAGTGATTTTCTCAAAGTGTTTTTTCACCTACCTTGTTTTAGATGGATACCACAGAAAATTCCATGAAGACACACTGCAGGGTGTGATATTTTTGTCTAAGCAATTGAATCGGTAATTTTTGTTCCTTGCTGAAGTAGGATGTGTAGACATGCTCTACAATGAATTCTTAAACAATATAAAAAGTCATAGATAACATCACAGTTTCTTACTGAATATCCAGTCAAAAAGAAAGTCCTATTGCAGAATCTCCCATTCAAAGTAGAATATATTTTGCGGGGGTTGTTAGACTAAGAAAGTTGTGTTTAAATTAAAATAGGCCCAAAATACTATAGTATTCCAAACAGGAGTATAGGAAATTTTGAATTGTTTTTAGTCTTTCTCCAAGAAATATGACTGTGTATAGTAGATCAGAACGTCTTCTAAACATTGAAATATTACAGAAAATTTTGCACAAATTTAAAGGATGTGTAAATGAAGAAACAAAAAACTACAAGAAGAAAAGCTCGTCGAGACGAGATGTAAAAAACGTAATAAATAGCAATGTCGATCTGGTGAAATTATACGATTATCCCAAAGAACAGATGAGGGTGTAAACAACTATAACAATACTAGCAATCAAAATTGTGATGATTAACGAAATCGAGGAAGCTATTGGCAAAACAATGCTGAACTAATTATGACAGTGGCTGAAAGTATTGAACAAAAAGTGTAACCATCAAAAAACCTTTCAGAAAAACGTCAAATGGAAAGTAATTTACCTATTACTAAAGAAATGCAAGTAAATTTTGTCCAAACCAAGTGAATTTGTAACAAGAAAATGACAACAAATAGGAATTTTGAAAACTTACACATAAGGTGTCCATTAAACATGTGATGATCTACAAAAGATCATGTGATCTAAAGAGGTGCGGGAATGCACAGTGTGAAAGTATGCTTTCGAGATATCCAGACGTATATTTAAATCATTCAAGGTATCAATATCATGTGCATACAAGAATATTTTTACTAATCAGAACCATGCCCGTGATACTTATGTTCTGATAAATGAAGTGTTACAGGCTGCAAAGAATTAAATGAAACATTGCATCAGTTACTAAGTTCATATTGATTCACAATTAGGTGAGGTTTGTATCTTTTACATAACATTAAAAGCCTGCTATACGATTGAGCGATACTAGAATAAATGATGATAATTTGGAAAAGGCAATTTTTATTGATGGATATACAGTATCAGCTGCCTGAAAAAAAATCATCAAGTCCCCCGGAGCGCTACGACAATTATTAACGATAGCCTTCATCTATGGCCAATGTTGAATGCAGACTTGGCTTGGCAAAAAGGGCTATCATATGCTACTAGAGTGAACGGACGCTCTTCCCATCTTTCTTTTTTTTACCGCCCCTGTTCTTAGAACGCATGATTATCCTGATGTTGACAGTAAAATAAAATCAATGACAATGACTTTACTGTGCGTAATGTCTCCCTTAACAGAGTGCAGGATCAAGTGAGTTAACTAGTCTCATGCATCCGGTTCTTCTTCGAGACTCTAAAACATATAGGTATGATGATTCCCTGTGGCCGAGATTCTGCTTTCCAGAGTGAACGGACGCTATCCCCATCCCTCTACCTCTATCCTGTTCTTAGAACGGATAGTTACCCTGATGTTGATTGGCGGTCAGCCAACAAATAAAATCAATGACAATAATTTGCCGTGCGTTATGCATCCGTTAACAGACTGCAGGATCAAGTGAGTTTACTAGTCTTATACAGCGAAGTGGTCGTGATGTTAGAGCGTTCGCATTCCACTCAGGCGGCCCGGGTTCGATCCCCGGACTCCTTTCACGGATCTGAAGTGGTTCGGATTCCACTCTTATTTAAACTGCAGGTCCCGTATCTCCCTTGCTCGCACAAGCTCTGCTTTTGAGGGGTTTTCTCCGAAACCTGGGAGTTTCGTAAAAACAAATTTTACAACATCTGGTTCTTCTTGGAATCTCTGAAACATAGAGGTATGATGATTCCCTGTGGCAGAGGTTCTGCTTTCATCGAACATATTCAGGAGTGTCATTGCGGCCTGGTCGATGGGTTGTCTGTCCCGGCATCTGTCGTCTTTTTCGCGTCTATCTTTGCTAGGTTAGTCAGTGGCGGGTTAACCCTCATAAGTCTAAACTTGTGCGAGCCAAGGATTAACGAGGTCTTACCTTTTTACGTGCGATTCCTAGCATTATCTTGAGTCATCAAAAAAATTTCTGCTGTCTCCATGGTTTGAACCATCGCCGACAGACAGCCAACGTGATTGAAACAATGTCGTTTCAACCACTCGGCTACCTTGCCCCGTGAGTAGTAAATAGTATCGCCTCAGTGGCGGAGAAATAGAACAGTGTAAAATTAATATTGTTGGAAAAACGAAACGAGAGAACTCTGGTAAATCCAGAACAATCGTCATAAGCGTTCTTGTACAATAATGTCAATCATTCTTATGCGTTCCATAGGCATATACAATGCCAAAATATTATAAAACTAATGTTAACCGGTCCCCACGAAAATCGTTTCAATTGTATCCAATGACCCTTTTGGCAAAACATAGTCATAGGCACAAGGTAGAGTAACCTGTACAAAAATGAATCAGCTTATTATAGTTAAAGATGCTATTTCGTTCCCAGCAGACGGTTTATTAACCTGTCAGTAAATCATTACTATCTCTCTTTAACTATTACGATCTCTAAAATTCAATCATTACTTATGCAAATACGATAGTCATATCGTGAGAAATGCATCAAAAAAATTTACTTCTGGTTAACATAACATAATATGGGCTGTTGATTTCATAGATAATATGAACAGGATGTTCATAAAGTCAGTTGTGGAATCATCTGCGACTGAAAGTTGGAATTTAGTCGCTGTTTTCCATCGTACAAGATAACCTCTCTTGGAAGGGATTCACGTTTTAAAGAGAAACATTCTCAATTGAAAATTGAATCAATACATGACTCCTCTGGAAATGGAAAAACCCCACCATAAAATTGAAGTTACTTTTTTGTAATATCTAACAGAAAACAACTACTTCCCCGGCAAAAGCCACGCTGGACATTGAACTACATCTGATAGATATTGAGAAAGACCCTATATAACTTGAGAGAAAAAATCTGAAAGTGAAAATTTGCATTTTCATTCAGATAGTTGATCATTTATTAAATGATCAGTTTCCATTGGAGATTCTTATCTATGAATGAGATAAGGGAGAATGTTATTCAGAAGTATCACTCACAGAAAATCGCTCATTCCATTGATGCGTGAATAATTGCATCTCTTTCGCTAGGCCTCCAATACATTTTGGTCGACAAAAATCTATTTCACTCTTCTAAGATCATCAGGGAGGTCGGAAGAATTGGAAAACACACTCTTCAGAAGCAATTTCACACTGTAATGAGGAATTGTTGGACTATTTCTTGTGGGGTGAAACTTTGAAAATATTTTTCTGACATAAAACCTGTCATCGGTATGGCATGTTGAATTCATTGAAAATATGAACAGGATGTTCATAAAGTCAGTTGTGGAATCATATCTGCGACTGAAAGTTGGAATTTAGTCGCTGTTTTCCATCGTACAAGATAACCTCTCTTGGAAGGGATTCATGTTTTAAAGAGAAACATTCTCAATTGAAAATTGAATCAATACATGACTCCTCTGGAAATGGAAAAAAAACCCTACGATAAAATTGAAGTTACTTTTTTGTAATATCTAACAGAAAACAACTACTTCCCCGGCAAAAGCCACGCTGGACATTGAACTACATCTGATAGATATTGAGAAAGACCCTATATAACTTGAGAGAAAAAATCTGAAAGTGAAAATTTGCATTTTCATTCAGATAGTTGATTATTTATTAAATGTCCAGTTTCCATTGGATATTCTTATCTATGAATGAGATAAGGGAGAATGTTATTCAGAAGTATCACTCAGGGAGGTTGGAAGAATTGGAAAACACACTCTTCAGAAGCAATTTCACACTGTAATGAGGAATTGTTGGACTATTTCTGGACTATAAAACCTGTCATGGGTATGGCATGTTGATTTCATTGAAAATATGAACAGGATGTTCATAAAGTCAGTTGTGGACTCATCTGCGACTGAAAGTTGGAATTTAGTCGCTGTTTTCCATCGTACAAGATAACCTCTCTTGGAAAGGATTCATACTTTGGCCGGGGAAGTATTTGTTTTCTGTTAGTTATTACAAAAAAGTAACTTCAATTTTTATCGTAGGGTTTTTCCATTTCCAGAGGAGTCATGTATTGATTCAATTTTCAATTGAGAATGTTTCTCTTTAAAAAATAATATGGGTCTTCTATAAGCTGAATTGTCGCGCAAAGTTCGCTGCAACACTGGTAGTCGTGTCGAGAGTCGAGACGTGCATCCCACAGGCCTCTCTCTTGTGCCACTCACCAAACCGCGTTTGGATAATATTCGAGTTGGTACAACCGTACCCTTACAACCTTACCCAGTCCACCCTACGACAAATCTGATTTGTGGTAAGTGCACGTACCCACTGCGCGCTATGCGATGCTAGGATATGAAATTCACGCTCGCTATAAAATAAGATAATAAGATAAGATGAAATAAGATGTGGTTTTTATCGAAGCCCTGTTAAGTTATGTGTTTCTAAAAAAACAGATGAGGAAAAAGAAAAATTTGGGTCCACAAATTTAACTACAGCAGATTTAAATATGGGGAATTTCACCACCTATTTACAGAAATTCGAAGAGATCTTTAGAAATTTCATGCGTATTTTCGTAAGCCATCAAAAACTTTTGAATATTATACTCCATGGCATACTTAATACTAATTGGTAGAAAAAAGTAGAACTAACTTTAGAAAACCAATGAGAGCAAAGGATAGACTTGTTGTTACATTGAGGTAAGTGAAGCTACTGTAGATTTTTATTTTCTTCTTAGTTATTTCATTATGTGACATAATATATAACATTAATATTTGTCATTCAGTCACTGATGGCCAAGATGTAAGTATCTTGCTAAAATTATTGAAAGAACCTCATCACTCAGCACAGTTGAATACAGGTCATTTGTGTTCCATGAATTTATAGGATTCATTTGCGTTGATACTCCAATGGCCTGAAGTATTGTTGAAAGCTTTGGAGAAAACAGTGTGTTACTGTGTTGTGAAGTAATAAGGGACATATCTGGCACCATTTCGGAAATAGTGCATTTGTACAAAAGTTATTGCATTTTCAAACGAAACATCTTTGTTTGTTTTTCTTCATGCTTGACAAGAAACTTTTAGGTAATTATAGTCGTCATTATTTGTTTGTTCACTTGTTTTCATTAACTCAAGTTTCTGTTTCTCTAACTGTAAAAATGAATCTATATCAGAATTGTGTTTTCGTTTTTGTGTTCCTTTGACAGGCACTTTGAAGTTTTTCCGTCTGAAAGCATTTTGCCCTGGATTATCATACAGTTCAGTTTTTTCTGCTACCTGCTTGGTCTCAATTACAGTTCCACTTTCCTCGACCACATGATCGGAAAATTGCTCAACCATATCGTTTTCTTCTTTATCGTAATCTTATGTTTATGTCTGAGACTGTAGCCTGTTTTGAGCGTCTATATCTGCATCGAAGTCTGTTTCAGTTTCACCAACCGAACCTGTAGTCTTCTAGGAATCATGTTATCTTTGAGAAATACCATATTGTTGAAAAAGGTCCGGGGATGACGTGAATATAGACTTCAATTTAGGTAGTTTTTCCAACTTCTGAATATGTCTCCTGAGTACTTCCAATTTTTCTCAACGGTATCTTCTGTGAAGAATAGATTTAATTAGTTTAATCATTTTAATTTAAAATTATATGGTACCTACTAAGTTTGGGGAATAATAAAATTTTCCAAATAGTAAAATCGCGATTGACGACAAACATGTAAGGCTAAAATGCCTTGGGCTGATTATTCTTATTGTTACCATCCAAACAAAGCGATGGTGGTTTTTTACTTCCTCTGCGGCCTACGCTTTGCTACGGAATGGTATAAATTCATTTACCACAAGAAAAACCTCTTCCAGATAAGGATGAATCTTTTTTTTGTTCTGGTTAGCGAATGCTAACTAAATTCCTAATGATACCCTATCTACGACGGCAATTAACAGCAGAATAACAATATTTTATTTGTCGCCTTTTTCGAGCTAGACGATGACGCATGTGCTTTTGGCATACTTGTAGCGAAATAGTAGGAAAAGGTATGGAAACAAAGGTCCCTACAGCAGCGATTGTGAAATATACAAGCCTACTTCCTCACAATATTATCATTATAATCGTGAAGGCATGACTCATATCTTTAGTAACTAGGGCATATTAAAGGACATAAAATGCTGCTTTTATCAATTACGTGATACACTCAACAACTATCTGAATAATAATCATATAGAGAACAAAACATACATATTATTACGTCTACGTACTTGTCAACTTCAGATCCTTAGATACTTCCTCACATATTTTGTTTGTAGTATCTCTGTTGTGGTAGAGTTTTGTCTGTTGATCCCATAATGGCGAACGACATCGAATGACTTCAATGAGTTTTTCCACATACATCAGTGACTACTAAGATATTATCGTATCGCGAACACATTCAAATATGTAGGTACTTGAATATTTTCATAGCATAGCCTAGCATCGCGTAGCGTGCAGTAGGAACGTGAACTCACTATTAGCGCTGATGCGTTTGCATCTGCCAGTTTTATTCAAATAGATTCCTGTAACAATTTCATATTTCGCTGAATCCGTCGATAAGAAGCTTGAGTTGAGGCTACCAGTTAGATGAAGGTAAGAGATATCACATGACTTTTGGAGGAGTGAATACATTTTATTTATCAATCCTTATGTAGTGGTTTCCTTCGTTACTAGAACCAGGAGAAGGGATAATCAATTTCAGTCTACCAGATATAAGATTTGGATCAAGAGATGACAGGTTTTGAAATTTATGAAGAATTTGTCAGTTTTAGAGAAACGCAAACCATCAACATCATCTCCATAATGGGCAGAAGAATTATTGATGTTTCTTGGATCCGTCTCATTCAAAAGGTACAATAATGACAATATGAATGATGCCTGATAAAAAATAAATGATTTTAGTAATGAACTTATTTCAGTGATCGACTTTCGACCGCATCCGTCCCAATAATCATTTGACATTCATAATGATGATAATGATATTAATGCTTTTTCTTAATATTTCATTCGTGCTTTTCATGTAAAGTTCCATCGGTTTATGTGCATGCTTTTTATGTAGAATTACGGAACATTAATTGATGAAATAATGAACATTGCTTATTTTCACAGAGAAAAATGATATCATACCCCCTCCTCCACCACCTCTCCCGCCAGCATCGCCTCCTGTGTCTGAAGAAACCGAGAGATCTAGCATTTTTTGCGACTCTCCTCCAACGCTGAAACGTAATCAATCTCGTCAATCCATAATATCGACAATTTCTAATGGAGACAAAATGCAAGAAGAACTTACAAGTGTTCTTACTTTGGTAAGAGAGAGGTCGAAACAAAAACACTTGGATATCAAACAAACACCAGAATCATATATCAATCAAAAATCAAATCCAATGGAAGTCAAAGAATGGTTAGCCATGAAAGGTTTCAGTGAGAATATTCAGGATAAATTCACAGGTATAGCTGGACACGATTTGTTCGACATGAATAAAAAAGAGTTGGAGAGAGTGTGCGGACAAGAAGGAAAGAGGCTTTATTCTCAGTTGAATATCCAAAAATCCATCAGCGGGGTGAGTATATCTATTCTAGACTTTGTAAGGATGAACTCACTTTTTAGTTTAAGAAATTATTACAGTTTCGTTGGCTGTTGTATACACGGTAGAGGTTAGGTAGGTTATTTTTGCCGAGAATAGAATATATAAAAACACACACACATATAATAGGTATACAGTGTCATCCCCAAAAAGTACGCACCATATGGGTAACTTCTTTATTATGGGTTTTTCAACAAAAAGTTATTCTTGATAAAAGTTTGTGTGTCTTCTAATTCTGAACACGCAC
Source organism: Chrysolina oricalcia (assembly GCA_944452925.2). Lineage (NCBI taxonomy): Eukaryota > Metazoa > Arthropoda > Insecta > Coleoptera > Chrysomelidae > Chrysolina > Chrysolina oricalcia. The sequence continues at coordinate 27,009,214 of OX101809.2, forward strand.
CAATATACCACAATATAGCGAAACATACGTAATATACCAGGCGCATTAAAAACTTGATTTTGAGCCAAGCCAAGTAACCTCATTTTAGAAAATATCCAAAAATGTTGATGAAAAATTTGTTCGTCATTATAAAATACATCTTGATTTGAAGTCATGTCGCCTTCTAGTGTAGTTTTGTTTCTTAGCCAAAATATAAAATTCCGTTAATTCAATAAAATAAACGAAATTACGTATACAACGGTTAATCGAAAAAGCGTATAATATTACAAATGGCTCAACTATTATTTTAACTACACCCATTATTGAAATAGACTTCAATATGTTTGATGCAAAGTTCTTTTTATTTTTTGTTAACACATAAAACTGCTAAAAATAATACAGTATTAGTATTGTAACAAGAAAATGATGAGTGATAAAAAATCAAAATTAAATTATTATCTTAGCACAAATTGATTACATTTATTTTGTGAAAGTTTTCATGTTTTAGTAATTGTTTCAAGTTGGCTTTGAATACAAACGAATGTTTTATATGGTTTCTAAAGAAGTATACATTTCAGTATGATGTCTATTTGGCAACATGTACAGTTCAGTTCTTCTTTCAACATCGTTGAATGCCTTGTTCCGGTTTTATGCTCTCACACAATCAGTAATCAAAGTTATTAAATGTTCTCTGTCCCTTAAAAGACAATGTTTGTAAACTTCGTTTTTTAAAATGCCCTAAAAGAAGAAATCCATTGGGGTTAAGTCTGGTGAGCATGCTGGCGTGAGATACTCTGAGTAACGTTCTATAAATTATCCATTGACTATTTCATTCAAAAGTTGTCGTATTTTTGCACTACAATGAACAGTCGCTCCATCTTACTGCTAACTGTGCGACATTCGATTTAAAATTAGTAATGAATATTGTCGTAAAAATGGCAAATATCGGTTGACAGTAAGGATTTCATCAAAGAAGATCACAGTATTCTTCATTTACTTCAAATGAATATTGGTTTCTTCTGCACTCTACAGTGAAATGAGGGTTTTCTGTATCCCACCACCTATACAGTTCGCAGTGGACTTACTATTCCATTAGCGTTGAATATTGCTTCATCGGGCCCATAAAATATTTATTGGGAACCGTGAATTTTCTTCGTATTTTTCTTGATATCATGCGGAAAAATCATATCTCTGAATAAAATCTCTTCCATTAAAGTACCTATTGATGAATTTTGGTTTAAAGGCATTGAATTTAAAGTACAGTAGTGAAGGGGAAATCAAGAAATGTCGATATCTGCTTAATTGCTGCTGTGTGCGGTTTTTGGAAATGATTGTTATACTGCCTGTTTGGTGTTAATGTGGTATGAAATTGCGATTAGGATGCTTGGCATTGAACATGTACGCAACTTGTCTGCTTGGAGTATTTTTCCCACACAACAAAATAATCTCAATATTTTTCCATTTTTTCTGTTATCATGTTGATATCATTTTAATAGTACTTATTATCAAACAGTTACAAAATAAGCAATAACAACAACTACTTATGAATATTCAGCAAATGGGAGAGGCATCTATAACTGGTGTTAAATAGAAACTAAACTTATACATACATGGAATCAATATATTCAATAAGTATAGGAAGGTACCTAATCATAAATTTACCAATGGACAACTAAACAAACAAATGGCACTACTCGGGGGAAGGACGTCCGTTAAGAATTACGTATCTAGTTCACAGACCAGCTAGGTTGTCTGTGATCTAGTTCCCGGACGTTTCGAATATGAATAGACATAAAACGAACAAAAAAGACAAAAAGAGCTGAACATTTCTGAATATCGACTATTTTTTCTTATTCACAAGTATTTGTTGAAATATCGTAAGTTACATTTATATATATATAATTTCTGATGTGTGTGGTAATTCAATGTATTCTTATTGTTCTAACTCATTAGCAGCCACTTTTTAGATCAGTACTTATATACAGTGTGTCCCACTTTGAACAGCCACACCCTCATTTTTCATAGAGAATGAAATGTTTTGAATTTTTCTTTTTTTGAAATTATAGTACTCAGGAATACCTACCTTTATGTTGATGAAACAATTCGTATATCCATTTTCCACGGCTTACTATGACCAATTGAAAAGTGAGAAAGTGGGGAAAACATATTAGGAATTTTTACATCACAAAATTAACATCAAATTCTGTTTCAGAATACCCCCAAACCCCCAAATCTCAATGCTTGAATCAATTGATTAAACATGGTGTCATTTATAGCTGGCAATATGATTAACTCTTTTTCGTCGGTAATGTTTGTTTAATTTCAAAATTTCTTCACTTTTCACAAAATTCACAAAAATGTTCAATTAATACTACGAAAAATAACCACTTATTCCTTTTCCATGGCAAACTGTGACCACTTGAATAGTGAAAAAATTAATTATGGATCTTTTATTGAAAAATTAACCCCAACTCCTGGTTTTGGGATGTCTCAGAACCCCATAACTCAGTGCTGAATCATTGAAATATACAGGGTGTCATATATGTAGCTGGCAATGTCACCAACTCTCATGCATTCGTCCATAATGCTCGGTTGATTTTAAAATGTCATCTTTTGTCACAAAGTGCCCAAGAATGTTCCATTATTACTGTAGAAAGTAACCAAGAATCACTTTTTCATGGCTAACTATGACCAATAAAAAAGTGAAAAATCAGGAAAAACATCTTATGGATTCTTTCATCACTGAACTAACATCAGATTCTGGATATCAGAACAGTGTAAAACCCCAGATCTCAATTCCTGAGAAATATATAGGGAGTTATCTTTATATGGCAAAAGTTCAACTCCTAAATCGAGTTATTTCGAAAATTATTGCGCTTATCAATATTTTCCTTTTCCGCAGTTGCAAATTCACATCAATTTATAATATTGGTATTTGCAGATGACTGGGGGATTAGGATCTAAGAGTTTTAGAGTATTCTAAACCCATTTCTAATGTTAGTTCAAATTTCCAAAGAGGTATGTCAAGAAACGAATATCCTCCTCAAGAATAAAAAACTTTCGTTCAATAATTACACATATCTAATATGTTTTCCCCAATTTTTCACTTTTCAGCTGATCATGGTTAGCCATGGAATAGTGAACACTTAATCAGAATAGAAGACATTTTCGAAATCATCCCGAGCATTATGGATGATTGAGAGTTGTTGATATTGCCCGCTGCAAGTGACAACCTGTATATTTCTCGGGAATTAAGATCTGGAGATTTTACAGTGTTCTGAGCCAGAATCTGGTGTTAGTTCAGTGATAAAAGAATCCATAATATGTTTTTATCCAATTTTTCACGTTTCATTTGGTCATAGTTAGCCGTGACAAAGTGATTCTTGGTTACTTTCTACAGTAATAATGGAACATTTTTAGCACTTTGTGACAAGAGAAGACATTTTAAAATCAACCGAGCATTATGGATGAATAAAATTTGGTGATAATGCCAGCTACATATGACACCCTGTATATTTCAACGATTCAGCATTCAGTTCTGGGGTTCTGGGACATTCCGAAACCAGGAGTTGGGGTTGATTTTTCAATAATATATTTTCCCTAATTTTTCTCTATTCAAGTGGTCACAGTTTGCCATTGAAAAGTAATATTTGGTTATTTTTCGCAGTATTAATTGAACATTTTTGTGAATTTTGTGAAAAGTGAAGAAATTTTGAAAATTAAGCAAATATTAATGATGAAAAAGATTTAATAGTATTTCCAGCTACAAATGACACCCTGTATAATCAATTGATTCAAGCATTGAGATTTGGGGGTTTGAGGGTATTCTGGAACAGAATTTGATGTTAATTTTGTGATAAAAAAATCTCTAATATGTTTTCCCCACTTTTTCACTTTTCAATTGGTCATATAGTTAGCCGTGGAAAATGGATATATGAATGTACCATCAACATAAAGTTATTCCTGAGTGCTATAATTTGAAGAAAAAAAAGTTCAAATTATTTTATTTTCAATGAAATATGAGGGTGTGGCTGCAAAGTGGCTGCAAAGTGGGACACACTGTACAATAAGTGTAAATGAATCTACATTCAGATTATAATTATTTGATTTTTCAGTATCAAACTGTTAGGACCACCGAACTGAAAGCAATTCTGGCTAGAGCTAGACAAAAAATTGAGACTGAAAGAAACGAGCAGCAATAGATAGTTTGATGGATATAAAACTCGATATCTAGTGAGTCGTAAGTATATTTTGTTGTTTGTTAATAGCGGTTATAAGGTACATCCATAAAGACTCACAGATCCCTCACAAAATATCTGTCGGTTTTGAAACCAAATCTCCAAATTATCAAGTACAGGAAATACACCGAAGTGTGAGTGAAAATAAATGAGACATTTCATTGAGTCATTGTTTGACAGAAAATGTTTATCCTGCTATATGGCGGAGAGCTATTGTATCTGTTTTGCCAAAAAAAAAAGCAATCCGACTGAATATAAAGATCTCAGAGGTATGAGTATTCTACCTACCCTGTCAAAAATTATTGAAAAAATCGTGGATGTACAGTTGAGAGCATATTTAACAAATAATAACTTATTACCGATAATACAGTCTGGCTTCAGGGCCAACCATAGTTGTACCACGGCTATTCTTCATGTAGTAGATGATATTTTCAGTGCACTGGATAAGGGACATTGTACGGCGCTAATATTGTTAGACTTCAGTAGGGCGTTCGACACAATCAATCATAGAGTATTGTTTAGTATATTTAAACATATTGGTTTAGTGCAGTTTCACTACTCGATACTTATCTAACAAACAGAGAACAAAGAGTTCGTATAGGTGACACTATTTCTGAGACTATCACTTTGAAATGTGGTGTCCCACAAGGATCTATTCTTGGACCATTATTATTCACAATAGCCATATTGTCAAGTGGATAGCCTACACTGTCAAATTCATTTATATGCGGACGACTCACAGCTCTACTACTCTTTTCCTCCTACTGACATAGACATTGCCGTTGAGAGAATCAATAAGGACTTGCTTACATTCATACAGTTAGCTGAAAGACATTTCTTGAAGATCAACGCAATGAAATCTAATGTAATTATATTTGGTCCTAAATTCTGCCGAAATGTTATAGCGGAAGATATGTCTATAACCATTAATAATGTGTCTCTAGAGACAACCAATAAAGCAAACAGTCTTGGAGTATTAATAGATAGTGATCTGCGGTTCTCTGAGCATATTAATAACTTTCTACAAAAGGCGTATGCCCATATCAAATTAATTTATGCTAGTAGGCATTGTCTCACTCGTAAAACAAAAATAATGCTCTGCGATTCTCTGGTTCTATCAGTATTTAATCATGCGGATGTTTTGTATTGCCCAAGCTTAACGAGTGTTTACTCTGAAAAGATTCAAAAGGTTCAAAACTCCTGCCTCAGATTAATTCACGGTATTAGAAAATACCAAAGGATATCTCACACTCTGAAAATCACAATCTGGCTGAATATGCAGAATCGTAGACTTCATCATTCTCGCAAGGGCCGAAGCAAATGCCTTATATTTTCCATTATTTCAACAATATATGGAGTCTATAGAAGACATCAAAAAGGAGTTTTTTAACAATCATAACTCAGTTATCGTCCTGATTAGTAGCGATGAAAGCACCGCCTTTGATGAAGAGGACCTCATCAGAAAACAATTTGAAACAATATTTCACGATATTAAAGCTATTTGTTTGAAACTTTCTGAAAAAACCGCAAATAATACTGACGATTCAGGTTTTGCCAGTAGGATACCGCTCCGTACGGTAGAATTGCCAGTTTTTAGTGGAGATATCCTCACTTTCCACTCTTTCATAGAAATGTTTGATTCACTTGTCGGAAATAATCCTAGATTGAGTAAAATAGAGAAGTTCAACTATTTACTTACTTCATTGAGAGGCCAGGCTTTGAAACTTGTTTAAACCTTACCTATGACGTCATCCAATTACACTATTGCATACGACACATTAGTCAAACGTTATAAAAACAAGCATGTAATCGCTTCTGCTTACTGGTCGGCTTTGGACAATGCTCCAAAGTTGAACAGTGATTCCCCCATCGAGTTGCGACAACTCTTAAATATATTTTCCGACAATTTAGCGGCTCTTGAGAATTTGAAATTTCCCGTAGCTGAATGGGACTTCATTCTGGTACAGATACTTTTAAAAAGGGTGGATATCAGTGTAGCCACTCAGTTTGAGCATCATCACAACTCCTCGGATGTTCCTAAATATAAGGATGTTTTTGATTTTTTAGCAAAACATTGCAATGCTTTGGATAACTTGAAATTCTCTCGCAAACTTCCTGTTTCAAAGAAATTTGAACCCAAATCTGTCTCTTGTAACCGCTCTACTACCCTTTTAGCTCAGACTGACGAGGTTAGATCCAAGTGTATTCTGTGCTCTAAGTCAGATCCTAATATATACAAATGACCTGATTTCATGAATATTGCCGCTTCCGAGCGTTACAAGTTCACAAAAAATAAAAGGCTTTGCATAAATTGCTTAAGCCATTCTCACAGCTTCAAATCTTGCCAGAGCTCATATAAATGCCACAAATGTGGACAGTCACACCACACTCTCTTGCACTTTGAAAATTCCCCCTCTTCCGATACTATTACCAATCTTGGTTCTGCTCCATCCACTTCCAGATCAGCAGGGTTCCGTTCCACACCCACCAACAATGCAGCTTCGGTTAACGTTGCATTTTCCCGTTACAAGTCCGCTGTGCTCCTATCCACGGCCAGTGTTGAGGTTATGGATAGCAGGGGAACATTTCAACCCTTCAGATGCCTTCTTGATAGTGGAAGCATGACTTCATTCATGAGTCAAAGAAGTGTCAAACGGTTGGGATTGCAACCCACTTCTCTTTCTCTAAGCATTCAGGGACTGGGTTCCATGCGCGCCCAGTCTACTCAAGGAGGGCTTACCCTCTCTCTTCGTCCATTGCAACAAACTTCTCCGACACTGATTGTTGATACTGTAGTTCTACCAACTATTTGCGACAACTTACCCTACTCCGAAATCCATACAAATGATTGGATACACCTTTCCATCCTACGATTGGCGGATCCACATTTTTCGATTCCTGGTTCAATTGACTTGTTGCTAGGTGCTGACGTTTTTTCTCAAGTTCTTCTTGACGGACGTATTCCTGGAGTTGAAGGAAAACCGGATGCCATCAACACCATCTTTGGTTATATTTTGATGGGAAAATGCAATGTTGGCCCTCCCACTTCCACCATTGCACTTTTCAGTACCGTCAGTGATGTAACCCCTTTGGAGGAAACGGTGAGAAGATTCTGGGAATTGGAATCTATCCCTGAAGTCATGGAAAGTTCTCCTGAAAACGCCTTCTGTGAGAAAACTTTCTTGGACACCACAACTCGTACTCCAAATGGTTGAGTCGTTGTCAATCTTCCTCTCCAGCAACCCATCACTGAATTTCCTGGAATTCGAAACTTTGCACTCCAGCGTTTCTATTCTTTGGAAAAACGTCTAGTAAGACAACCCGAATTGTATGAGCAATACAAAAACTTCATGCGAGAATATCTTAATCTAAATCACATGGAGCTCGTATCTGATGACAAGGAGTTGCCTCATTTTTACTACATTCCCCACCACTGCATTATCAAGCATGACAGTGTGACAACCAAGTTGAAAGTGGTATTCAATGCGTCGGCCAAACTTCCTAATCAACCTTCCCTGAACGATCACCTATTGACAGGTCCAAAGCTTCAACAGGACATCGTTTCTATTTTGTTAAACTTTCGTTTCCATTCTCACGTTATTACGGCAGACGTCCGTATGATGTTCAGGCAAATTCTTCTTTCTGATGAACATCAAGACCTTCAGCGTATTTTTTGGCGGTTCTCTTCCCAAGAACCTGTTAGCACCTATCGTCTCCGAACACTCGTGTATGGAGTGTCGTCTTCTCCCTTTCTGGCTATTCGTACCCTCCAACAGCTTGCGGATGAAGATGGCGAAAAATACTCCCTGGCTGCTGAGGCGTTACGCTCCTCTACGTATGCCGATGACATTGTTGTGTCGGTTCCCTCCTTCGAAACTGCATCACTCCTCAAAGGCCAGTTGATATCACTTCTAGATAAAGGCAGATTCGAATTGAGGAAGTGGTCCAGTAATGATGCTGCTCTTTTAACTGACCTACCTTCCACTCATCTCTGTATCGACCCGTTATCTTCCGTCAGATAACCTGACGCGTCGTGTAAAGTTTTGGGGCTCCAGTGGAATCCATCCACGGACTCCTTTAAGTTTTCAGTGAATACATTGAAATCCCCTTGTACCAAAAGGAATATTCTTTCTACCCTCGCCAAAATATTCGACCCTCTTGGGATTCTAGCTCCGCTTACTTTTCTCATCAAACATCTGATCCAAAAAATTTGGGTTCTCCGAATTGACTGGGATCAGGAACCCTCTGCAGAAATCGTCCGAACTTGGAAAAATTATATTGGCGATTTTCCTTCCTTGTCGGAGTTTCCATAGAAAATTTTCGAAGTTGTGAACTCCACTGCTTTGATGATGCGAGTAAAAAAGGTTATTGCTCTGTCGTTTATCTTCTTTTTCAGTCAGAGACAGGAGAAAAGTCAATTCGCTTTGTGTGTGGCATGTCCAACTTTGTGCTGCCGTTCTGACTGCCCGCTTAGCCGAGTTTGTTCGCAGTGTTTACAAAACTACACTTCATGTAGAAAAGACCTACTGTTGGTCTGACTCTAGAGTAGCTCTAAGCTGGATAAAGAGTCCTTCTTATCGTTGGAAAACATTTGTGAGTAACAGGGTTTCCTTCATTAGAGAAAGAACTTCCTCGGAATGTTGGTATCATGTTCCCTCATCTGACAATCCAGCTGATGTGGGGTCTAGGGGTCTCTTCCCTAGCGAATTCCTCAGTTGTACCACATGGTGGGCGGGACCTCAGTTTCTCCTCACCTCCAACTGCCTTCCCGACCAAGAGTTATCGACTCCTCCTGCCGCTATGGAAGAGGAACGTCGGGTGACTTTGAACGTCACTATTGCTGAATCCAACTTTCTTGAGATTCTCCTCGAAAATTATTCCTCTCTCATGACTTCGACTCGGATTGTTGGTTATATCTGCCGCTTTACACATAACTGTTTAAAGTTACCCAAAAGGACAGGTTTCCTCACGTCTTTCGAAATCCATCATTCCCTATTGATATTCGCCAAACATTCTCAATCCGTATGCCTTTCACACGAAATATTCCCACTGAAAGATGGGAAAGTGCTTCCCAAATTGTTTCGTAAACTGTCCCCCTTTATTGATGGTCAGGGTCTTGTCCGCGTCGGAGGACGACTCAGGAATGCTCCGATTTCCAATTCTCGAAAGTACCCAGTACTGCTGCCCAGTTGAGGTAGATTTACAGATCTCCTCATTGAGAATCTCCTTCAGAAATATTTTCACGCCGGTATACAGACGGTCCAATATTTATTAGCTCAAAACTGGTGGATAATCAATTCAAAGATCTATCAGACGCATCGTATCTAAATGCGTCACCTGCTGGCGGATTAACCCTAAGTCAACCCAACCTGCCATGGGTGACCTACCACTCGCACGTGTCTCGCTTGAAATGTTTTCTTCACATAGGAGTGGACTTTGCTGGGCCCTTTCGCATTACTATGTCGAGGACAAGGGGTGCCAAAGTTCTGAAGTCGTACTTGTGCCTCTTCGTATGTTTTGCACCTAGAGCTAGTGTCCGACTTGTCCGCAGATGCCTTCCTGGCTGCTCTTAGGAGGTTTGTTGCACGTCGTGGACGATGTCTTCATCTCTATAGCGACTGTGGAACAAACTTCGTTAGTGCCCATCGGCAATTGAACAAAATGTTCGAAAAATCAGCTTCAGTTGAAGGAATTACGTGGCATTTCAACTCCCCTGCAGCCCCAAACTTTTGAGGAACTTCTCACCGTCTTCACTCAAATAGAAGCCACCCTGAATTCTCGGCCATTGACTCCCTTCAGCAATGACCCTAATGGTTTTACGGCTTTAACTCCAGGGCATTTTTTGACAATGGACCCCTTGACTGCCCTTCCTGAAGAAGACTTTCGAAATATTCCGCCAAACCGTCTCAGCCGTTTCGAGCTTCTCTCCCTGTTACATAGAAGTTTTTGGGATCGTTGGTTCAAAGAATACCTACATACCCTCCATCAGCGTGCCAAATGGGTGGTGGATTCCCCGCCATTGAAAGAAGGTGTTCTAGTCCTCATTAAAAATGATAATTTACCCCCCCCCCCCCCGGAAATGGCAAATGGGTCATGTCATTGAAACATTTCCTGGTCATGATGGTAAGGTGAGAGTGGCTTCGGTAAAGGTCTCCACTGGCGTTTTGAAACGCCCGGTAAGCAAGCTCTACCCCTTAACTCATTAGTGATTTTTTTGAACTAACTATTGTGCATTGTGCAACGCTTATTCACACTTCTTCCAAGGGAGATCAGGGAGATATCCTTCCACGTAACCCCAGTAGACTGGCCAGTCAAGATCCCCCTGATAAGGATTTTACGGAACGAAGGTAAGATTCTTAAAGGGTTCGCATCATAAATTCATTTCGGCTACCGTCCATTTTACTCTCATACAGCTATCGAAGGAAATAAGATATTTTACATTCAAACTATTACAATTATATTGACAGAAACATGGCTCACAAAGGATATAAACGATGGCGAACTATTTGATGGAAACTATAGAGTTTATAGAAAAGACAGAAATACACATTTTACAAATAAAAAAAGGGGTGGGGGATTTCTCATTGCAGTTAGAAATAAGTTTGATTCTTCTCTGATAGTAACAAAAACTACCTTAGAAACTATCTTTGTAAAGGAGTACATTGCTGGAAATGAAATCATTCTAAACTCAATCTATATTCCTCCAGGATCTACATCAAAAGTATATAAAGAGTATAACGACGTATGTGATAGTTTGACAATTGATAATAACACTTTTCTCCTACTTGTAGCAGATTATAATATTTCAGAAATAAATGGTATCTCTTTCAAATTTGACAATCGCAATGAAATTATTAGTACTATTTCATCCTGGATGGACACACACAACGTGAAAACACAATGTATTGAATGAAAACGACAAAACGTTGGACTTGGTTATGAGTAATTTTGAATCGAATGTACAGGAGGACTTATCACCGTTGGTAAAAAAAAGATGGAAAACATCACACCGCACTACTAGTGGAATTCAAAATAAAAAAAATTGAAAATGGGCAATTTGTAAATAACCTGAGAAACAAGTACAATTTCAAGAAGGCTAACTTTGAGCAAATCTATGAGTTACTTAGAGAACATGATTGGTCGGCGCTTAATATATTTCATGATGTCAATGACTGTATAGAATACTTTTATGCAGTCTTTCACAATACTCTTGATGTATCGGTACCGAAATTCCATGAAAACCCGAAGCATTGTAAAATATATCCACCTTGGTTCACAGCAGAAATCAAAGCTGATATGAAAATTAAACAATATTACAGGGAGAGGAAAAATATATCTCAGCATTACCTAGATAACTTTAAAAAAAGAAGAGCCTCATTAAAGATTGAAATTAAAGAAGCCCACGCAAATTATATCGAAAATATTCAAACCAACATTAAAAATGATAGCACACTCTTCTGGAACTACATAAAGAATAGACAGCAAAGAAATAACAATGAAAATGAGTTTAATCAATGATCGGGAAATAACACATAGCAAAATCATTTCAGAAGAATTTGCAGACTATTTCTGCTCTGTATATGATCACGACTCCACCTACAATTTGAATGAAATTAATATAATCACTACTCAATGGAATACTACTTATAATTCACAAAATGTACATTTTGATACAATCTCCTATTGCAATCTTGAGCAAGCATTCCGAAAATTGAAACCAAAACGGTCATCTGGGCCTGACAATATTCCATGTTATATATTTAAAGCATGCAAAGATTTGTTGGCACATCCACTCTTGATTATATATAATAAATCATTAAAAAATGGTTATTCCCAAAACAATTTAAACAAACTCGAATAACTCCAATATTCAAAAAGGGTGAAAGATATCAAATAAATAATTATCGACCAATTGCTGTCCAATTGCTGTACTCAATTGTATCGCAAAAATGTTTGAATTCATCATTCATGAGAAACTATATAATTTCATCAAATCATATATTGTAGTTGAGCAACATGGGTTCACTAGAAAAAAGTCTATAGAGACCAATTTACTAACGTTTACTACTAAAATATTTGAAAGCATCGATACCAAAACACAAGTAGAATGTATTTATACGAATTTTGCTAAAGCATTCGATAAAGTCAATCATGACATATTGCTAGCTAAACTGAAATTCTACGGATTTAGTAATCATTTATTACAATTTTTTGTATCATATCTGAAGGAAAGAACTCAACATGTTATCTACAAATCTCAGTCATTTTTGGCAGGCTCAGGAGTACCACAAGGCTCGAACTTGGGGCCATTACTTTTTACAATGTTTATCAATGATCTCCCAGAAGCGGTCTCATCAGACTGTGTACTGTATGCAGATGATTTCAAAATGTACAAAAAAAATTAAAGACCTTAATGATTATTTAGAACTCCAAAATGACATAGATAATAATATATCGACGTGGTCCGAGAAAAATAAACTCGCATTCAATTTATCTAAATGTAAAGTTATCACTTACAGTAAAAATAAAAATCGACATGATTTTATCTACACAATGCAAAACACAGTCCTTAACGAATCGATGAAATATGTGATCTCGGTGTGATATTTCAAAGCGATATGAAGTTACTAGGCACATTCAAAACATCGCGAAGGAGGCTAACAAGCTGGTAGGTTTCTTGAAGCGTAGTACACAATCATTCACAGATACAAATACCATAAAACATCTATTTGTTACAATTGTGCGAAGCAAAATAGAATATGCAAGTATGATATGGGATCCTGGGCAAAAAAATATGAAACAAATGATAGAAACTACACAAAATAAATTTTTGAAATATCTTTGTTACAAAAAATACAGAGTTTCTCCTGAACTCACATCATATAGTCCTACCATAAAAATATATATTGTTACTATGTATTACTATGTATTATTACTACTTACTCATTGCATGTTGTACTCTGAAATACTAAAAAACATGTAATTGGGCTCTGCCTGTTTGTTTCTATTAAATAAATATATAATAAATGAATATTGTATGAAATGTCTTCGAATGACTGTGGAAATTGAATTTTCTACCAAATTATTCATAGGAAATGTGGAAATATACTGAAATAATACGGATATATTATTCCGTATCGTGGTTTGGGCATAGAAATATAATAAACACTAGAACGCCAAACACTATGTCCGAGATTCAGTTAAAAGACCCCTCACAGGGAATGATGACCAACCTTTGCACTTGCGCATCATTGCTCCTTCTGGGCACGTCGTTGCCAAGTTTTTTTTTTGTTCCAAATGAAGTTCGGAATGTCGTATGTGGTTAGTGCAGGTAATTGTGGGAAGTCCAGTAAACTTGGCAACACCGCCTTAAAATCCCATCGTGACGTATCAAGCGAAGAAAGATAACAGTGTCGGCTTCTGAGTTTTGGCATTGGTAGGTTTTAGCAGTTGTTGTTCAGGGAAACTGTGAATCTGGATAACACCAATATGTTGACAACGACACAGAGGCAAAAAAAATCTATGCGGACTTGAATTTAGATGATACGTCCATAACAAAAAAATATGACATTGATGTCAACAACATGTTAATCGAAGATGAATTTTATCATTTAATTTCATTTCTCCCTTCTTTCAGTACTCTGACTGAAAATGTGGTTACACATATATCAGGATTTGTCGTTATATCTAAAAAAATATCAAATGTAGAGTATGTTGGTCTACTCTTGAAGATATTACAGAATATTCTGCAGATGCAGAAAACTTTGAATTATTGAATAGAAAAAATAGAGGTGGTCTCATTAGGCCATCACAAACTGTTATAGATGTTTGTATTTTCCTTGAGAGAAAAATCCGACAGGTTCTTGCAATTACTGATAATTTCATGCCAGAAGAAACGAATTTTTTGAAAACCATCATACACCAAACTTCATCAATATTATTTCATAATGAAAAATATTCAGCTCCATAAAAAAACACATTTTTGATATATCTCCCTATGAGGTGAGTCACAAAATGAAAATGATAAAAGCAATAACAAGAATTTACACCAGAATTAGATTTTTATTATTGCAATGTCGCAAACAGAGAAAATCAGAGGTGAACTGAAGAGAAAAACACTTACAAAATTGATTTTATTTTCCCATCAATAGATTTTGTAACAAAATGCCACAATTTGTGTTTGATAGAAATAAGTTTGTAACATTACAAAATAAAATGTGTTTGGAATTATCATTGTCCTTTTTCCTCCAATCGTACCATTTATCCTTATTTGAAACAAAGTGAAACAAATATCCTGTAACAATTTGAATTTTTGTCTTTCTATATTTATTTCTCTCAACATTCGATAATATACTTCTTTTTACAAAAAAAGCCATTTGAATTTAATGCGCTCAGCGTCATTCACAATTATAAATGAGAACCTCTGACCGAATGCAAAAATGTAGTTTTTTTACCCGAGAAACTATATTTGATAGATTTTATTCCCAATTTTATATCTCCAATCAAGGACATTTCTGTTTTTCAACAAAAATGGTGAAAGAGTGATATCAAGAGTCAACAAGTAGTTTGAACTTATGTAAAAAAATTTGTAATGTCTTGACAATAAAAGACTTTGTTATTATCATTATTATTATTACATACTTTTTGCATTAATAAATAATTAATTATTCAATCAATTTGTAGAAGTAGATTCTCTCATCACATATGATTACAAATCACCGCATACATTGGGTTCTTAATTGATTCAACTCACGTCATTCATAACAGAAGCATTCGTAATCTCTGGAACACAAAGGTCACTTTACCCAAATTACTCAAATATTCATGAAAACCACCTTCAATATTCGGAATTTAGAAAATCAAAAATTTGCCTACCTTGAAAAAGTGTTTCCTCACTCTGATATGGATTTGGTATAATAGGCTCAACGGTTTAGGCGTGAGGCCGATGGACACACAAATTGAGTTTTCCCATCAAAATACCAAATTTGAATTTTTTGACAATCACATTTCTCCGTACTTGGGAGAAAGCACAAAATAGAAGACCTACACTCAATATTTCTTGTTTAAAGAAGTCAATTATTGGTTTTCTGTATATATCATTGAAGGAAAACTCGATTATATTGCAAATGATATTACCGACAACTTATACCAGATTAAGGAACAGGAAGTCAAAAATCCTAAGACCGTCCCTGGCGACACTTGCGCTCTATTGAGCAAACTCATAGGTTGGTGTATCTGCCGTAGGGGGACCACGTTATTCTGAACTATTTGGCGTTCTAGTGTTTATTATATTTCTATGGTTTTGGGACACTTGGTAGTTATCAAGGAGACTTTTTAGTCTCCTTGGGTAGTCATCATGCATTTTGGTGTCGACCGACTATCAAGACTCCAGTGACATCTGCAAATGGGAGATTCAACTAGACCGGAGGATGTCCCAATTCTACTGCCACCATTGTTTAAAGAGAACTTTCTCTTTGAATAATGCTGCTACCATTGCCTAATTAGACAATGCTGCTACCATTGTTTAAATAGAAGTAAAATAGTCAATGCCTGTGGAAAAGGTATTGGACCTAAACGCGAGTGTCATCTAGCGTGATTAGTTACAAACCTGAATATTTGACGTCATTTTAATGCAGGTTTCTTCAAAAAACCCTGATTTTAATGCTGTCCTATTGTTTCAATCAAGTTACGACATGACTTAGAGGCCAGATCACTGAAGTTACGACATGACTTGGATGCGAGATCACTGTCGCCATCTACATGTCGCATCCATTTGAATCCAATATAAATCCGAAAGGTTAACTATCTTACTTTGCTGCTACTCAAATAAATTCGTATTTTTTACACTAGCGACTCTAGCGGCCATCGACGGCAAATTGATTCTGTAGGGCGGATTTACCCAAGGAGACTAAAATTTAACAAGGAGTGTTTGATTCCCATAAGACAATGGGGACACTAGTAGAAAGAGATGAAAGAACATTTGTGACGAAATGTGACGTAGTAGGCCGCCGTTCTCTATAGACAGTGACGGACTAGCTCTTGGTATATGAGAGTTACTGCTGACAGTTTTGTTGCTTGGTTCGAGTTCGACTCTGTACTCATATCCAAGTACGTCACTATGACGCGTTGATGCTACAAGATTCTGATTGGCTAGAGCTTATTAAACCCTCCTTGTTAAATTGTAGTCTCCTTGGGATTTACCGGATTCATAATGCATAATTTATTGCACATGCGTTATTTTATTGCATAATCCATAAAAGTTCAACACAGGGACTCGACTGAAATGATTTACCCGTTTCACAATTTATAAAGAAATCCCTGTGTTGAACTTTTATGGATTATGCAATAAATCCGCCTTTCTTCAGTCTCTGCAGCATTAATGTGAACCTTTTGCTGAACGGAAGTGCCATTTTAATTTTTTTTTTCAGATTCGATGACCAACAAGCAGAGTTTACCAGCAGAAAAAATGTTCTTAGACTATTGAGTTTGATGTCAATCAGTGCCATATCGATGAGCTAAGTCACCAAATCAGATTGTCACTATTATTAAATTACTTATACCTACTATTATTGTTATCTACCACTGTTATTGATATTCGATTGAAATTATGAAATAAACGTATACTGTACATTATCTTTCAAATCAGTCAGTATAGGCAAACCAAATTATAAAGTAAAATTAAACTGTAAAGTAGTTTTGGTGACTGTAAATCAATATAAAGAACAATTCATGCATAAAAATTTAAAATTGAAAAAACTGAAATAAAAATGTGCACCAGTTGGGATTCGCACCCAAGCCCTCCAATTTCCACTAAACCAACTATGCTACCATTGTTTAGATATAATCTATTTGAGCAATGCTTTAACGAAATTAAATAACATACATTTTTTGTGTTTCTAGCAGCCCTTGCCAGCTTTGAAGTTCTGTTAATTTTTGTTAAAGAAAAATTATGTTTTGTACTTATTAAGAATATATACTTATATTAATTTTATAAAATGGGCACTGTAAACTTTTATCTTCTTTATAATTTGCAGAGCTATTGGAATTTTATGGCTACATTAAACATGAGATTGGTCAAGAGTAACTACATTCAGAATAAAATCAGACCATAATCACAAAACTCGTCCGCCATTTTGATTTGATGAATTTTGACAAAAAAATCATCTGACCTCGACCAATTTTGATTCGAATCATGATCACAAAACTCCTCCGTCATCTTGGAGACGACCAAGGAGACTAAACATTATTTAACATTATTATTGTTAGTTTAGTCTCTTTGGGAGACATCTTGACTTACCGTAAACTGGGGTGAATAGGGACATGGAGGTGAATAGGGACAAAAAAATCAATAATTGTATAAATATTTATAAATACAATAAAAATAAAGATATTGAAATTGGGTTTGTGGCAAAAGAAGGGCCATTCGTCATTTGTCAGTTTTTTCACATGAAGGCGTCAAAAAAAAATTAGACGGCATTTGGCAACACTGCCTGTCAATTGTCATTTTCTTCAAAAATATCATAACCTCCAAACTGTTGACGGAACGAAACACGTGGTTGTTATTATCAGTTCGGTGAATCTAACTGTTGATGAATTTGTATTTGGTAAGTAATTTGTCATATTAGACTTTGAGATTAAGGCTTTCATTGAATTGTTATGATTTTTTTTGTAAAGCAAGACCTAACACATGGCTAAATTGGGGTGAATGGGGACATAGCAAAGAATACGTTTGAATCGTTCGGTGCCAATATTTATAGTGTTAGGTATTTGATAATACCTATATCTACCATTTTGAATAGGTAAATAAGTTGTTTTTTCTATTCAGGTGGTGTTCAAAAATGGTCAGAACATACAAAAAGGACCCCAAAGCTGGAACACATGCTTCTGTTGATCCAGAGTGCGTTCGGAATGCAGTTCTGGATGTACAAAGAGGGATGGCATTGAGAACAGCAGCGGCGAAATGGAAAATTTCAAAATCCGCTCTGCATCGATATTGTTCTAAACCCAACCTGGAAATTGGAAAGAAAGGTGGACAAACAGCATTATCCACAGCTTTAGAAATAAAACTTGTTGAATGTTTAAAAAAGTGCGCTGAATGGGGCTATCCGCTCAGCGTTTTTGATATTCGTTGTTTTGTAAAATATCATTTAGAGCGAGAGGGGAAAGTCGTACCAAAGTTCAAGGACAATCTGCCGGGGACCGATTGGGCACTTAGCTTTATCAACAGGCATCGAAATCAGCTTTCACAACGAATATGCCAAAATATTAAGAGAAGTAGGGCCGCTGTAAGTCCTGAAAATATCAACGCCTTCTTTGAAGAACTTGGTGCCACCTTGGAAAATGTACCGCCTCATCTCATAATAAATTACGACGAGTCTGCTCTATCGGATGATCCTGGGCGGCGTAAGCTAATTTTCAAAAAGGGATGCAAATATCCCGAACGGATCATGAACCAGACCAAAGCCGGGGTCACAGTAATGTTCGCTGCAACTGCATCGGGTGAACTCCTTCCACCTTATGTTATATACAAGGCGGTACATTTGTATGAACTTTGGATCCAAGGTGGTCCCCAAGGGACAAAATATAACAGAAGCAAATCAGGATGGATTGATGGACACTGCTTCCTTGACTGGCTTCAAAAAATTGTTTTGCCATATGTCCGACGTTTTGAAGGGAGAAAAGTCCTCATTGGGGACAACTTGAGTTCACATTTGTCCCCGGCTGTAGTTCAGACTTGCGTGGAGAATAACATCTCATTTTCTTTTTTGCCAGCAAACTCAAGCCACTTAACCCAGCCGTTAGACGTTGCTGTTTTTAGGTCCCTTAAGACCCATTGGAGAGCGGTTTTAGAACAAACTAAGGTCAAAGCAAAGAATACCAATCAGCCGTTTGATAAAAAAAATTTTCCTGGACTCCTAAATCAAACTTTAATTAGAATGAAGAAAGAGGATGGTCTCAAAAACGCCATATTATCAGGTTTTAAGAAGTCAGGCTTGTGTCTTTTAAACAGACACAGGGTTCTTGAAAGACTTCCTGCTTTTGAACCAAGAGAAAATCCGGATATTCCGCTAAATGACAGTCTCACTACATTTTTGCAAGAAATGCGCTATGGAAATGAAGAATCCAAAAAAACTAGAAAAAAAAGACTTCTTGTTCCACCAGGTCGAAGCATTGGTCCTGACGACTTCAAAACTAACACTGACGAAAGTAGTGATGATGGTCATCAGAGTGATAACGCAGACGAAATTAGAGATGATGATCATCAGAGTGATCTGGAAGGAGAAAATTCCGGTGAAAATGAGGGCGAACTAATTGAAGATGTAGTAGGTGGACAAGAAGAAAATAAAATAATAAGCAATTCAGAAGACAACAGAAAAAAAATTGAGGAGCTGAAAATAGGTGACTGGGTTAGCGTAAAATTCAAATATGACAGAGGAGTTGACAAAGTATTTTATGGAAAAGTGCTACAGATTGCAGCAAACAAATTTCTTGGGACTTTCCTAAGACAGACATCTAAAATGGCATCCATATATGTATTTCGGGATGTTCCAGATGAATGTGAATTTGACAGGGAGCAAGTTGTGGATGTATTACCTTCCCCAGATATTCGAAGAGGAAGGCACACCTTTAAGAAATAATTTAGCTTTAAGAGATACTTTTATATATTTTGAAATAAAGTTTTTTTCC
This sequence comes from Chrysolina oricalcia, assembly GCA_944452925.2. Taxonomy (NCBI): domain Eukaryota; kingdom Metazoa; phylum Arthropoda; class Insecta; order Coleoptera; family Chrysomelidae; genus Chrysolina; species Chrysolina oricalcia. Next base: position 27,029,118 of record OX101809.2, read on the forward strand.
TAAAAATGATGTCATAATGTCCTAAAAACTTTTTTAAATAAATACAAAGTCCCTATTCGCCTCATAGAAGTATTGAATAGGGACGTATACGAGAAATAAAGACGTGTCCCTATTGACCCCACTACGGGGGCGAATAGGGACACCCATTATAAAATATATATATATAAAAACCAATAACAATATGATCATATGCAGTATGTCAGTTCGTAACTTTAGGTCGTATGCCATGATATCATAAAAAAAACATTTTGAAAAATGTTGTCCGATTGGTCAGGATTTTCAAAAAACCTTCAAAACTGTCCCTATTCACCCCAGTTTACGGTATTAATTTTGACACAGGAATCATAATCTACGTCCCTAAAAACCACCACATACCAATTTCGAGTAGATCTTCCGCCATATGTTTTCTCTTATGAAAATATCATATGGCATTTGTCACCTGAATGACGAATAACTGCCATATTTCAAGTCAATTGCAGGATTTGATCTTGTCAGACATAGACCGGGGGATAGTGACAGATTTTGGGACATGATTTTACTCAGTATGCCTTTTTTACGACAGTATTGTCCGTATATCCTCATAATAATGTATGAATCAAAGAGTCGTCGTAGGTTCTTCATATTAAAATATAATAATAATAATTTTAATTATTATTATTATTCGGGTACGATTTTAATCAGACTGCCATGTGTTTCGTGATGAACTAATAAAACTAAAATACTCGAAAAACGATTGGCAAGCCGTTAGGTTGGGTCCGAATGGCTGGTATGGTCAGGTGAAATTGTATTTGGAAAAGGGAATTCTCCGCTCATCCTGATGGTATGCCATGGTTTTTCGAGTATTTTACGTCTATTACTTTATTACAAAACACATGGCAACTTGATTGGAATCGTACCGAAACACATAATTTTTCGAAAATATTATTATTTTTCAATATGAAGAACCTACGACGACACTTTGATTCATGCATTATTATCACGAGGATATACGGACAGTACTGCCCTCCAAAAGGCATACTGAGTAAAATCGTGTCCCAAAATCTGTCACTATCCCCCGGTCTAACAGGTACGTACAGATAAGTATAGGAATAAAAACTTTTATTGTCATAATCTTGAATAAAATTCCTGAACGTTTTGTCACAGAAAATATGTCAACTACTGCACGGATTGAAAAATTCAATATGTCCTCATGTTCCTGGCAGATTGAGCTGGAAATCATCTCCAACAGTTGATACACAGACATCTTCATACAATGCTATAGAAATCGACCGACAGTGCCGATACAATCGCTAGGAAAAAGGCGACGGTAGGCCTGTTTGTTTGTATGAAATCATCATCATTTGTAGTTTCAAATAAACTGTTTTATACATTTACAAAACAAAATTATTTACCTCTGCTGACACATAGTCGATCTGAGACAGTTTTTTATTCTGCTCAACACACTGAACGACCTTTCAGCCTTTTGCTATGAAAATCGGCAGGCAACAAAATATCCGCAAAGCAATACATACTTTTGGGAAAACGTTGGTCAAATTTAGTTTCACGAGCTTGTTTAAAAGTTCCACAGGTTTTAGTCGAGTTTCTGCAATGTTTGATTAACTTATATACTTTTTAGGTACTTATTTCCTCGACTAAATCATGGCTTACGTCTTATTTGTACTCTTCAGCAAATCTTACATAACTAAAGAGCTTCAAAGTCAGTATCAAGTTTGCAGGTGTTTCAACAATACTTGTTATTTTATCTCTATCGTTATTTTAGCGCAGATTTGGCAATACAGTTGTCTATCAACTGTTAGGTGTTCGGTTCTCAAGTGATGATTGATTAGATTCTGCACGGACTGGATTTCCAAAAGAATGGGGAACGCGAGCTCTAATTCAAAAAAGTTTCTGCTTTTCATTCGGCATCCGATGCAACTGTAAAAAAAATCATCTAAAAGATGTTTATACTGAAGGAGCGATAGTAAATGATTCAACAACATCAGTGGTTTCTCGGGAACTGATCAAACTATTCTCCTGCTCAAAAATTGTTTTCAACAGGTACCCCAAAAATTCGAAAATGTCTTATTGTCCTGATGAAAAACTAGTGCCCCAAAGACTTCATAAAATCAACCGGAGAAATAGAAGAAACCCTTTGAGCAAATTGAAGTTGGTAGAACATTTGCTTCAGTTCGATTATTATGGGCAGAAAGACCGCTGTCAATAGCCTTTCAATTGTTTGACAATGTATTAGTGTTAGTAGAATTCTTCTGGACTTCCATTGTCTAGAAACAAAGAAAATAAATTCTTTGCATGTGCTTAAGTCACGACGTTTCAACAGTTAACATCTACTGTCGTTATCAAGTGTGTGAATCCGACAAGATATCTCGGATACTTATTATATACAGTGACCGCCAAAAAGTATGTACCATTTGGGAAAAATTTTTATTATTGGAGTATTGGAAAAAATATTCTGGGTAAAAGTTTGTGCATGTCCGATAACCTAAAAATCGATTTTGACACATGTCACGTGATCGCTATAATGGCGGCAAAATGAAAAAAATTGCAATGCAAAGGCAAAAAAGGGGTAAGATGGCAAGATGGAATTCCGATATAACTGTTAGATACGAACCGATGTAACAGCAAGAGTTCTGACAAATTCCCATTTTTTCAATTTAGTGCCCTCTGGTGTGGAGAAAATGAGAAAGTTTTGTCATTATCATTAAAATGCAAATGTTTCAGTATAGTCAAGCTATTCATAAGAAATAATAATAATATTTTTAAATAGATGGGAAAATATTTTTAAAAAATTGCTATTTGAAACTTCGTTTATGTGTATAAAATTGAATTCTAAGTGACTTTTTCAAATAACTTTTTTTGATATCTTGCCATCTTACCCCTTTTTTTTGTCTTTGCATTACAATTTTTTTCATTTTGCCGCCATTCTAGCGATCACGTGACATGTGTCAAAATCGATTTTTAGGTTATCGGACATGCACAAACTTTTCCCCAGAATATTTTTTCCAATACTCCAATAATAAAATTTTTTCCCACATGGTACATACTTTTTGGCGGTCACTGTATATAGCCTGCAACTGATGTACCTGCTATAAAGGTAATTATGATCTTCGTGGGGTCTCTCTCAGGTCATCAATGTTAATTAATGGGGTACAACGACCTTTTTTTGGTGAGTGTTACTATTGATGACCGATTTAGACAGGTCTTGACACAGAGTTTTTATTGAAATCTCAATCGATCTAGCTGAGTCATAAGTGGCTTCCACACATTCCGAATCTCTATGCTCGGCTGACTGAACACGTCATTATTCTGAATACAAGCCGACTCTATTGGCGAGTAAATCGACCGATGGTGCCGCCACTATCGCTAGGAAAATGGCGGCTTTGTCAAGGACTTTGTTTACATTTGTCACTTAACTGTCAGTTTTGTTTGTCATATGTATTGTTATGAAATATATTTCTTGTTTTTTTTTTTCGTGTTTTAATCGTGTTTAACTTAACTTTTCATTGTTGAAAACGAGTGTTTTTTTATAGTGTTAGTTTAAAGTGTTTCAAAATATTGTGGTGGAGAAATTAGTAAGAAATTGAAATTTAATCAATTCAGGGATTGTTTGCTGAGCTAATCTTTTTACAGGAGATCATGGACTCATTTGTAAATATTGCTGATATATTCCAGTATCTGGAAGCTCTGCCATCGTCGAGATGTGTCAGTGAGGGACAGGCTGTGTTGAATGCAGGGCATATAATATTGTGTGGCATAACTGAAAGAGATATGAACAAGCTGGTATTATATGCCCTGTGTTTGAAAACCAGCAAGTTGGGTGACACACCTCATCAATTAGGTGGGGTTATGGCAGTTGAGGAAGGAAAAGTTTCCATAAAGGAAATGTCATGCTCATGCAAAGCAGGGAAGTCATCCCGATGTAAACATGTAGCCGCTTTACTTTTGCTTTGTTCAAGGTTGTATTGGTTCTACAAATGAAAAAGGCATATCAAGCCAGTGCAATTTGATGCAATGCATCTCTTTTGATTTTATTTTATTTGTGCTCTTTTTTGTTGCAGAAGGAACGTTTTGGATCTGGAAGATTTGTCCTCAACTGATGTGGATTGTTACTGGCGGAAAGAAAAAACCCGGACTTTAGAGAATTACAAGCCTGTACCACTTTTGGAAACACAATGTATGAAAGAGAAGAAACCTAGAAAAAGTTGCATAGCAGTGGAAAAACAATGTATTGCAAATAAATCTTCCTACATGTTACACAAATTGTGTGCAGCTGCTCCAAACTCAGAATTGAGTAAACATGGGTAATTTCTAACTTAATTTTTTTGACTTTTTTAGGCGATTCATGATTATTAGTTTTTTCCATGGTCCTGGACCATGTATGAAAAGTACTATTTATTAACTATATATCTGCACAAATAAAAAATCAACTGAAAATACTTCCATTTCAGAAAAAGAAAGAGGAAAATAATTGAAGTTGAAAAAAGATTTGTTCCTGAGGAAAACACCCTCAAACTTCTGTTTGAAAATATGGATGGTTCTCCAGCTATGAAGGAAATACCAAAAAAAGGACCATCTAGGGAATGCTGCCAGAAACAATATCATAACATCGAGAGCAGTAACTTCCTTCAAGTTGCTCAAACTTCTCTTAATAACAGGCATGTGTGGGTTAGTAAGAGAAAGTTAAGAATTACTGGTTCTCGATGTTATGATTTGTTCACCTACAGTAAAGGTGATTGGCATACAAAGTCACAGAAATATTTCTGGCCAAAGGGATTCAGTAATAAGTGAGTTATGAATATAATATTTTTTCTTTTTTGAATGAAACTAAAAACTCACTGGGATTTAACAAATGACTAATATTTTGAACCACTAAAATAACAGACTCATACTCTTCACACTACAATATTCTAAGGTTTTTATAACAGCCTTTCCTATATACATGCTACTTTCAGATTTGTTAGACATGGCATTGAAACGGAACCTGAAGCCAGAACTGCCTATGCTACAAGAAATAAATATGATGTGGAAGAAGTGGGTCTCATAATTTCTAAAAATCATCCATGGTTGGCATATTCCCCAGATGGAATAATCATGGGACCCAAAGGACCACATAAGCTCCTCGAAATCAAATGCCCTTTCATAGGTTTGTTTCTAAATTTAAAAAATGGTTCAAATAATCAGGAATGACTTATAAATTCTTGTAAAATTTGTAATATTGGGATTTTTCATTTTAGGTAAAACCAAACCATCTATAGATTTCATCAATGCCTGTGATTTTCTGATTTTCGAAAATGATTTCTTGGCACTCAAGAAAAATCATAAATTTTATGGACAAGTCCAGCTAGGAATGACAATACTTAATCTTCCCCTTTGTGATTTTGTAGTGTATTCCAGTTTTTCAAAAGACTTTATTAACATCGTGGTGAAGTATGACCACAATTTTGCTTTGCAATTGATACGGAAGTTGCAGTCAATTTATTTTGAGAAAATGTTGCATGAATTGTGCTTGAATGAAGAATGCATGGGCGATGATTGAATGAAAAATGCATAGATGATGCATGAATCGAGGTTGAGTCGTTGATGAATGGATGATTTTTATATAACAAGAAGTGAATTAGATTTCTAGTTCGTCCATTGAATCCTGTCTCTTGATAGGGTTGTATGCTTCATTTTCTAACAATAAAAGCCATTATATATATATATATATATATGTAGAAAAATTATTGGGTATAACCCTCAAAATGTTCTGCAACCGTAGACACGTGTTTCGAGCTTAAGATCTCATCAGTACGGTAAAATCAAGTGCGAAGATGTACAACACTTGGATGTAAAAATAGAAACAAAGGAAGTCAACAACAGGAAGCCAACCACACATTTGTGGCTTCGGTTAGAAGACCTTGTGCTTACAAGGCAACAACTAACGTCGCCACGGAGGCAGCTATAGCTACCAGCGTGACAATCCTACCTAGGAAAATACAAATAAGGATGGATTTAGCGTACTGATGAGAGCTTAAGCTCGAAACACGTGTCTACGGTTGCAGAACATTTTGAGGGTCATACCCAATAATTTTTCTACATATATTTTCATATATTGCCCCTCGCTAAATCCATCCTTATATATATATATATAGAGGTTAAAATTCGTGACTGGCTGTATATTAGTTTGTAGTATTATATATATATGAAAGCACTGAGACCATTAAATGTCATTCACAATAAAATGTTAGATTATTTACAAAAAATATAGATTGTATCCAACTGCGTCACAGTTCAATGAAAGGATTGCAAATATTAGAGTTCTATTATTTAGTCAGTGTCACCTAGTGAGATTTTTCAAAAGTGTGAAATTTTCAGGGCCTAAATGTTGAAAAAGATTAATAATTGGGAATGAATGAAAGAAATGCCATTTTAGCAAGATGTGCAAAATACACATCCTTCAAAATTATGCAAATTTCTTGGAAAATTGAGAAAAGTTAAAGTTTTTTTTGTCCAGTGATTCAATTTTTTTTTTATTGGCTCGGCTGTTACTTGACGAAGATCCATAGTAATTGTATACAATATAAAGAAAACGATTCGATCTTCACAAACTTTATTCAAACTTCACAACATGTTTTGGCTAAGACAGAATTTTCACAAAATGAATAAATCGGTAATCAAACTATGTTAATGCATTAGGTACCTACTTAATTTTATTATAAATGTATCATTCACTCGTATAAAATATCCATATACTTTTCAAAATTTACATCTATGATATATATATACAGGTGCTCTCACCTAGGTGCCAGAACCCTAAATATAAGTTATATAAACTGTGCAATGTAAGTTGTGAATTTTATTATCTTGTTATTTTATTGGAAGAGACAAAAAAATCATTTGTTGAACTTTCAAAATTCTCAACCTTTGATAAAAATGTATTCATTATATTTTGATTTTTATTTGGAAATATGAACAGAAGGTTCATAATTTCAGTTGTGGAATCATCTGCGGCTGAAAGGAAAACTTTAGTCACCATTTTTCCATCATTCAAGTTGGAAGTTATTCATGTTGAAAAGAGAAACATTCTCAATTAGAAATTGAAAAAACATGATACCCCTGGAAATGGAATGGAAAATCCTATGATAAAAATGAAGTTAATATTTGTAATATCTAATAGAAAACAACTACTTCCCCGGTTAACACCACGCTGGACATTGAACTACATCTAATAGATACTGTGAGACCCTTACTTGAAAGAAAAAATCAGAAACTGAAAATTTGCATTTTCATTCAGATAGTTTATTTTTTAATTATTCAGTTTCCATTGGGGATTGCTATTTATAAGTTTCTAATTGAGAATGTTTCTCTTTACAGTATTCATTATACTTTCATCAAAGACCTGATAATGTTGAAAATTTTTGAAAGGATTTTATGACAAAACCTTTTTTATGCCAAATATATATTTATTTATATAAAATTTGTCATAGATCATATAATATTATACAATTGTACATACATTTAAAATAACATCACATATAAACTAACATAATTATATTGAAACTGTCCCATTCACTCATAGTTCGGAAGTCCCCATATTAAATGTGATATGTTACCTCATTTATTTGGTAGTTATAGAATCGTTTTGTAAAAATATACTACTTGAGTGAATAAAGAAAAAATCATTAACTATGTTTTAATTGATTCAATGAAATCAGCCTTTTGTTATCAATAGATAATTGTTGGTATATTTGCTAAATCAGTGAGTGAATAAAAATTGAAATTTCCTAAATAAGAAGACTGACTAAAAGGACAAAGTACAATACAGCATCAATGAAAAAACAAGTGGTATTTACCCCAGGTAGCTATGGAGTAATTTAAAGGAATTTATCATCACCAAAAATTGGAGCAGATAAATTGACGATTGCACATATAATCGTGATGATATTATCAACCTGAGGAAGTAGGTTATAAGATAAACTTCTTCCAAGTATGGCAAACATTTTTATCCGCTGGTTACTCCTTTCAATATGAACTCGAGCTCGGGCAATTTTTGCATTCAATAATGCCTCTTCTTTTGAAAATTGGGTTTTCTTCTTCAAGAAAGGAGGCTGAATCACCTTGATTCCATATTCTCCAGCAAAGTCTTGAATCAGGAATCCTTTATCCACCATAATATGGTCTCTGAACATTTCACATCTCTCAATCAGTCCACTTTGCTTGAAGATCTCTGTATCACATGCCCGTCCCCCATATGCTTTACTGATGAATGTTATGAGACCTGATGGAGAAACTCCTGTCATAAACTTTACTGTATGGTGTTTTTTATATTGGGAGTATGTTCTCAGCCTGCAGCAAAGGCATTTGACTTTTTCAACTGGAATTTCAGTGCAGTCCACTACCACACGGACATTCAGAAAATCCTTGAAACATGTTGGTACATTCTCCTTCACTTCATCCAAAGATGGCCAGTAAATAACTGGTTTTAATACCTTTGCCAACATTGACAACGTATGATGAAACACAGTTTTACATGATGCTTTTGTAATATTGAAAAGTACTGATAAGACAGCATATGTAATCCCTGTTTTCAGCTTAATAAATGTGAATACAATACATTCCTTCATAGAAAGTTTGTATTTTTTTGACCTATGAAACATTTCAGTACAAAGGTCCACAATAGTATTGAGCAACTCAAAAGAAGGAATGCCAGTCATTGTCACTAGTTGGGACCTAGAAGTTATTCTGTCTGTTATGGATGATGATACTAGATCTCCACTTGTGACCTGCATTCCTTTGTCAAGACTTTGACAAGGTTGAATAGCATGCCTCAATTTCAAGAAAGCCTCTATGTCATCTTTTTCAGTACCTGAAAAATAAAACTGGTGTGTGAAGTTGTTCATATTCACACTTAGGTGAGGAAAAAAAATTGCAAATTTTTTGGTTTTATACATTTATACACATTATGCTGTGTTCTTCATTAAAAATGTGTTAATACAAAAGTGAACATATTGCACACAATTTATACTGACTGAGGTTATCGCTACAGAATACTCAATATTTTCCCCAAATGAAAGAGTACTGTGTTCAATGTTTGCAATGTGTCATTTGTTAACAAAATTACATGCCACTGATAGTATTATTTTAGGCCGTCGAAGGGGTGGAAGAGGAATGAATTTGAATCAAATACTCAACAATTTTCCTAAACAACTACATTTCATTCATTTGGGGAAGATATTGTGTATTTTATTGAAAACCAACCCTCTTCTACCCCTCTTAAGACCCCAAACAGTGTAATAACAGAAATTAGCAATAAATTATAAGATTAATGTGGAAAATAAAAGTGTTTTATTCTCTTCTCAGTCCCAGAACACACTCTACTCAAAAAATTTCAAATAACTGCTAGTTTATAGCAATATTAAGTTGAAGACATGTTGAATCATATTGAACTAGCCTTCTTTTTGATTTCGTTTATATACCTGTTTATATAAAGGCTGTAGGATCTTGGTCAATTGCTTATAATTCAATAAAGAGCATTATCAGTGAACATGAATTTCTACAACATAGTTGTTAATTAATTTAGTCAATTTAGTATGTTGAAGCAAGTGGGGAAATATTTCTATTGACAAGAGAATTATGAACGGAATGATATACTTACTTGTACTGTTTTCAGTGGCGAAACAATCAATCCTATCTGGTATCTCACACACTTCCATATGATCTGAAGAGCCTTCTCTAGATAGAGTTAAATGTCGTACTTTTCTGACACTCGGCATATCAATTGTCTTTGGCATATTTCCACTGTTAATTGCTGAATAGTGGTGTATTCCTTGGGAAGGGCCACCTAGGCGTAAAAAAATCACTTTATGATATCTTATAGCTTACTGAATCAAATTTCAAAGTGGTACTCAATTTATGCTGTCAATAATTCAGTTGTCATATGTTTATTCAGCGTTCATGCAACATTATCACCTTTAAATATATTTAAATTTAATAAGTTGAAGCAAGTGGAGAAATATTTCTATTGACAAGAGAATTATGAACGGAATGATAAACTTACTTGTACAGTTTTCAATGGCCAAACAATCAATCCTATCACATACTTCCATATGATCCGAAGAGCCTTCTCTAGATAGAGTTAAATGTTGAACTTTCCTGACAGTTGGCACATTTCCACTGTTAATTGCTGAATAATGGAGTATTCCTTGGGAAGGGCCACCTAGGAGTAAACAAATTTCACTTCATGATAGCTTCTAGCCTACTGAATCAAATTTCAAAGTGATATTCAATTTATGCTATCAATAACTCAGTTGTTTATTCAATGTTCAGGCAACATTATCACCCTTAAATGTATAATATTCATGATTTTACCATAAAGCTTGCATTAGATTTTATTTGAGCACGATACAATTTTATAGATGTTTTTGACAAGTCATAGTAGGAATGTTAATGAGCAGCAATTCATAACATATGAGTTAAGGCCCATTTTATAACATAGTTCTTTTTCCTTTATTTTTTTTGCATCCAGAGAATGTTAAGTATAACATTCTATGTAGATACATCCTATATCCTTACGATTAACATAAAAAATCATCAATCAATAGACGATATCACAATATTTAAAAAAAATGATAATAATAATATAAAAAACTAACAACGAAGTGTACTAAGCTATGAAAAGTAAAAGAAAAACATAGTAAAATGAGACCAAGTAGTAAAAATAATAGTCAGTGGATTCTTTCATTCAGTAAGTGCCAGTAAGTGGTATTTTAAACATGACTTAAATTTCTCAGAATTGAGGAATTTAAAGATTACTGGAAGTTCATTGTAATAATTAACCCCTATGACTGTTATTAATTTTTCGCCAAATTTTGACCCAATTCGTGGAACAATTATATCATTTTTATGTCTCGTAACATGACCGAGTAATGTAGTTTTACTATTGAGCAAAGTATTAATATGCCTGGACTTATGATGAATGATGAATGAAAATGCAAGATTGGTATCTATATATACTTCTCAAGGGCATTATTTTGAAAAAGTTATACAAATCACTTGTGTGGAATCTTCTTGGTAGCAAGTAGATAACTTTAATAGCTTTATTTTGAAGGACTCTCAAAGGTTTGATGATATATTCATGGGTTGGACACCAAATGAGAGTTAGATAATATAGGTGAGAATGGATAATTGAAAAATATATTGATGTCAGATACTTTTTTGGTACAAAATTGCTGAATCTTTTTAGTATTCCAATAACAGAGGATATTTTATTCCGTAAATATTTGATATGGGGTGTCCAGCGGAGCCCCCCCATAGGACATTCCCATATGAGATGACTGCATAAAAAAGAGAAAATATGCTGTTCTTTGAATTTCTAGGCTGGTCAACCTACTTAGTTGCCTGAGTTATTTATTCCTATTAACATGTTCTTTCTATACATATTATATAAAGGTATTATTCAAGAAATAATAAAGGATATCTATCTATCCATCAGTATAATTGAAAGTTAAATATAAGTACTCACTGGAACAGCTTTCTATACATGAAGCTTCGATTTCCCCTACATTGATTTTTTTTTGTAATTCTTCAACGGGTGCCTTACTTTCTACAGGGATATTCTCTTTGTCATGTTCTAAATATTTTCGTCTCTTGATATTACCTGCTTCATGACTTGTCTTTGGCAAATTTAGGCTAGGTACTGCAGTCAATTTCAGTCTCCTTTTCTGGGTGGGGCAATCTAGAACATTGTATATTTCACTCCACAAATAACTGTTCTCACAAATTCTTAAGGATGTGTTCAATACCTCATAATGTTATGAAATATAGCTTGGTCTGTCAGTTGATATAAATCATTGAAATTAGTCTTCTACTTAAGTAGTTATAATGCTTGCCAATGGGCTTTGAAATACATTCAGACATTTTTTACTTACCAGGCAAGATATAATCTTTTGTAGTAAAATGCAAGGAGCAAACAACAGCTCTCCGTGAAAGTCGGGACCCCATATTCAATTTTATCAGCCATGCTTGGAGTCTATCAACTTTTTCTTCCACTCCAAACTTATTCCTCAAGCGCACCCAACTTTTTTTTTCAAGTGGAAATATGTGGAAAGAAATGGAAGGTTGTTTCTTGCTGTGGCATCCAGGAACACAACACCTCGTGTTACTTACTCCTGTTCTCGGCATTTTCACTATCTCTAATGTAATCAATCCACTCTCACAATTAATACAACTAGATCTCAAAATAATCAACTCGAAAATATTAGTTCTATCGAATAATAACATCGATATATAATATTTGGCAAAATTGTACACAAACAAAGCATGTCAAAAGTTCATGCAGGAAAACATAAACATAACCTAACTTACCTAACTCTCCTTGACAAAGAGGTTCATATATTTCCCGGTAGAGGTCGTGACCTTATGCTAAACTCTCCAATAAACTTTCTCTTAAACCAATGCTGTTCTTTGTGGATAACTTCGGCTTCCGACCATGCGATGCTGTGCTGATTAGTCCATACGTGATCTGCTATTCCCGACTTCGCTATTTCTCCTCGCTGAGTATTTCTCTTGTGTTCACCGATTCTCACATTTAGTGGCCTCTTACAGCCGTATGCATAGTCAATTCCAGCGACTCGCCAGAGTTTCGCCGCTCGCTACTCAAGAACTATAATCACAGCATAAGTAACTGCTGTGCTATAATGCACAATCGAGCTCTAAAAAAGTGGTACATCGCCAGCGTTTCCCCAAAATGTGACTTATCGCGTAGTTGTCACTTTTTTGGGGCTCGACTGTGCATTATAGTTCTTGTGTAGCGAGCGGCGAGTCGCTGGAATTGACTATGCATACGGCTGTTAGTTTCTCCAACATAATCCATCCCACATTCACACGGTGAATGCAGTTTTTAGGGTCACTATTCTCGTTGGGTGGTCTCGTTTTTGTGAGTTGACTACGAATGGTATTACTTGATCTGAATCATGTTCGGATGTTGTACCTCGATCCAATTCGCCTTATCTTATCCGATAAACCTCTCACACATGGAAGACATAGGGTAGGCAGTGTTGGTTCATCTGATTTCTCGGTGTTGCATCTTCTGCGGTTAAGGACCGGAGTCAAACCATCAACCACCATGGAACGACGAAGAGAGGAATTATCCGCTCGTTGGTTGACCGGGCCTACAGCCTCTGTAACACCGATGTCAGTCTAACCAACGAAATGAATAACATCAAGAAAGATCTGCGACGGAATGGGTACTCCGACAAACATATAGCAGCGGTCCTTAACCGCAGAAGAGGCAACACCGAGAAATCAGATGAACCAACACAGCCTACCCTGTGTCTTCCATATGTGAACACAAGAGAAATACTCAGCGAGGAGAAACAGCGAAGTCGGGAATAGCAGATCACGTATGGACTAATCAGCACAGCATCGCATGGTCGGAAGCCGAAGTTATCCACAAAGAACAGCATTGGTATAAGAGAAAGTTTATAGAGTCGGCTTATATTCAGAATAATGACGTGTTCAGTCAGCCGAGCATAGAGATTCGGAATGTGTGGAAGCTCACTCAGCTAGATCGATTGAGATTTCAATAAAAACTCTGTGACAAGACCTGTCTAAATCGGTCATCAATAGTAACATTCACCAAAAAAGGTCGTTGTATCACATTAATTAACATTGATGACCTGAGAGAGACCCCACGAAGATCATAATTACATTTATAGCAGGTACATCAGTTGCAGGCTATATAATACGTATCCGAGATATCTTGTCGGATTCACACACTTGATAACGACAGTAGATGTTAACTGTTGAAACGTCGTGACTCAAACACAAGCAAAGAATTTATTTTCTTTGTTTCTAGACAATGGAAGTCCAGAAGAATTCTACTAGCCTTTTAATTGTTATTTCCGTCAACCGATTGCACGCATACACACAACCCTCGGAAGTTTTCAAATGTAAGTGTATTGAATGTAATTTGGATTCAATAAGCAACATTTATTATTATTTCTAATTAGAAAAGTCACACTCGCTCTTCATCATTTGACTTATTCAACTCCTTAAAATGTTTTTCAATTCACATCGAATGAAGATCACTTCTCATTTATCACTAAGAGACCTGTAATCAATTGAGACCAACTCTCATTGGACTAGTGAGAGCTAAAGGAATCTCAATTTACATACAGGACACAAAACTTCAAAAGGGCAATATGTAATCGTCTCGAAAACACGTTTGGCATTTTCTGTGTAATTAAAAATATTATATTTTCAAAAACGTTCAACAGGTTTTAATAAAGTTTGTATAACAAGCAATAGTTAAAAGCATCTAAAATGGACAGAAATAAATCAACGGCATCCCTAAACATCCTATGAGCATTATTTTTTAATTCCTTTCGATAACTTTCATTAATAGAAAAATAGAAAAATTAAATAAACTATACATAATGATCGGGAGTTCTGACAATTCCCTCTAGGATGAAAATTACTTTTGAACAGTTTTCCTTCTTTTCATCGAAGTGTTTCACTAGTACGAGATGGGTTTTTACTCCTAACGCTGTTATAGATTGCTTCAAGTTGCGGCTGAACATAACCCAATAAAGGCCTATCAGACGGATCCGCGGCCCAACATTGTTCCATGATTCTCCAACAATCTTCTTCGAAATTAGGCAGACATTCCGGTCTTATTCCTGGAAAAAAATCATCTTGTTATAGTATATCCAAACTCATTTGAAGATTTCTACCTTCAGCTCAATATACAGGGTTAGTTCATAACAGTACATGGTATAATAACGAATAAAGGACGAACTTTCATTTATCATTGTTACAAATGAGAAATGCTTGCCTATCCAAATTGAGGTACGAGGTACTAGTAACAGATACGTGAAAAGTTAGATTTTTTTTCTTTTATGATATCCACTCTACAAATAATGTAAAATTTTAAATTTGATTTGATTTACTATTATTTTACTGGTGAATGAACAATGAATACACAATTATGTTATTTTCAGGGTTACCCTATTATTGGAAATATTTTATTTCTGTTGGGTTTCCGATGTTTATAAATAAAAAAAAATAAAAACGGAAAATTCAATAAATACTTTTTCCTATATAAAGAAAACAATACACCAGATTGAGGGAACCGTTCGCCGCCTGGAAACCAATCAGTAATTGCGCTGACCGCATAAATTACCATAAATAACAACTTTTCATTTTTATTGCAGTGCGGTCGTCTAGAGTTATTTATGACATACAGAACAGTAGCGTGCCATATATAATATTTGTTATAATTCCTGTTGAAAAAGTGTAGTGGTTTTTGTAAACCTATTTTTGTAAAATCTCTAGTGTTTACTGTTTTTGCTTAATTTAATTTGTGTAATAGACGACTTGTTTACTTTGTGGAGATTAATAGAAAAACACTTTTGTTTAATTTCCACTAGGTATTATTACGAACGGTTTCGGGTTTTATCCCATTATCAACTATAATAACTGACTAATACAATTTGAAAACTGAAAGGGGTTTATAAAAGCAGATTGCAGATAAGCTAGATAAATGAATCATTGAGAGATAATTGATGTATGGGGTGCCAACTATATCAAATTCAAAAGTGGAGACCTTAAATATAGATGGTTATAACTTAATATACAATTACGGCACTCTTAATCAAAACGATGGTACAATAGTTTTTATCAAATCATCCTTAGATTATAACTATAAAATCATTTCTCTAGATAACGGTAACAAATTGATACTTACAGAAGTGACTTTTCACAATAAGTTGATAAAAATTCTGTCAGGCTACAGATCTCCATCAAACCCACCAGCAGAATTTATAGAAAACTTGAAAAGCTACTTACTGACCGTAAAATTTCATAAAACTAATCATTATATTTTAGCGGGTGATCTTAATATTGACTTCCTCGATGAGAATGATGGAGACTCTGTGGACTACATTAATACACTGAGCGAATTGAATTTTTTGTCTACAATAAATAAACACACTCGAGTAACTGAAAATACAAAATCCTGCATAGATCATATTTTTGTCCGTACGAAACATGATTTAGAATTATTGCTGCCTTTTGTTATAAAATCTAGAATAACAGACCACTATTCTGTTCTACTACAAATTATTTTCCCGCATACAAAAACAATCACCACCAAAAACAAGACAAACACATACAAAAAAATAGATTACAACAAATTATCCATGAATATCAAAAATACTAATTTCAACTCCATTTATAATATTACAGATATTGACTCAGCAGTGGAAAAACTTATAACATTGATTACCACAGAAATTAAAAATTGTAGCTAAAAAAACAAAGAGAGAAAACGCAAAAGTTGAATGACTCATGGAATAATTAAATCGATCAATGAAAGAGACAAAATGTATCAGACTTTGAAGAAGAAGAAGAAATTTTATTTATTTAGCTGAGAGCTAACATACAAATAAGTACTAGTACTAATATATCACTAAAACTAATTTAGAAAGTTAAACAATAAAAATTTCAACCGTCACAAATTTACAAACAACGATCACTACAAAAAACATGGTGAATACATATTACATGTATATATAAATATAAATAGATATTCCAGAAAAAAAGTTTTATCACATTTCCTAATGCTAACTAATTTAAAAAATGCTCTTTCAATCGCTTAATAAATATGCCAATGTTTCCAGACGTTTTAATCGCTTCAGGTAAGTTATTATATTCGCTCATGCCTTCATCATATATATTTCGTTTAGTTTTCATCAATGACGTAGGAAATATTTGGACGTGATTTCTTTGTCTGGTATTGTAACGGTGAATATCTTTCCTGAACCGAACATTCTCACTTAAATAAGTCGGAAGCAAATTATTTAGAATCTTATATATAAAAACTAACGTACGAAATTGAATGTATTCTTTGACTGGAAGCCAATGTAATGTCATTTGCATTGATAAAATGCTAGTATATTTAGAACTCCTCAGAATAAATCTCATACAGCGATTTTGTAAAATTTGAAGTTTTTTTACGTCTGTACTATTACACATGTATAAAATTGTTGCACAATAATCAAAATGTGGTTTTATAATTGAGTTATATATAACTTTCTTAGCATATAAGGTTAAGTCCCTACTAACACGATATGCCAAACCAATCTTTTTTGATATCTTTTTACAAACATAATCAACGTGTGGTGAAAATGACAATTTCTGATCGAGAATTATACCCAAGTATTTAGTATATTCTAGTTTTTTTAATATTACACCTTCAAATTCTACAGTAGTTTTATGTTGCTCTATCAAATATTTATTTTTCCCTATTATCATATAAGTTGATTTATTTGGATTCACAAGCAGTTTGTTCATTTTCATCCAATTTTCAATAAAACTGTGTTTAATTTTTCAATGACAATATCAACACATGTACCGGACACATATATTATTGTATCGTCAGCAAAAAGGTGAGAAAAAACTACAATCACGAATTAAATAAAAAATATGTTGAATATAAAAACAGGCTGAATTCCATCATAAAAAATGCGAAAAATGATTTCTATAGACAAAAAATTTCAGAAAACGCAAATAATAATAAAGCGATGTGGCACACATTACAGGAAATAACATCTGGCAAACAAGTCAATACACGTATTAAACAAATGAAAAAAAATGGTCATATTATCAGTGATGAAAACACTATAGCCAGTCTATTCAATGAACATTATGTTGCAGCAGGCCCAAGCTTGGCTAACAAAATAACGTTATCCTCATCAAACAAAATCGAAATGACCGATAAAAAGTAATAAGTAATAGGGCGCCTTGTTCCAAGGCCGATTGCAATCCTGATAGCGTATATTTTGATAAAAATGAGGTTAAAACAGCGATTACAAATGCCCAAACTCTAAACACTTTACAGAAATACCAAAACGTAATAGATGACATAGTCCCTTCCAGACCACCAAATGAGAAAACTCTGGACGAGTCTGCAAAAACAACTGAAGTCACAGACGGCGAATGGTCTCATGTGAAACATAGAAATAACAGGAAAAGACGTTTTCTTGTAGGCAATAATAGTGACAAAGATTTACCAGTACAAGCAATCGCAAAACGTATTCAGCTGCATGTGACGAGGCTGGAACCAAACTCTACCACTGATGGGCTGTCACAGCTTCTTGAACCTACATTTATGGACGTTGTATGTGAAAAAATCAAATCCAAACACCCAGATAAATATTCATCTATGGTTGTTACTATAAACAAAGACCAAGAAAAGGATGCATGGAGACAAAACACATGGCCAAAAGGAGCTCTTGTCAGTTATTTTTTAGGCAAGAAATTGGGATAGACCCTGACTATCCCTGGATGAAAAATGGCATGTCAATTGTTAACTTCAACATTAGGAGCTTATGTAACAAGGTAGAGGAGCTTTACCTTCTCCTATGCTCATTACATTTACCACAAGTTGTGTGTATCACAGAGACATGGTGCAATGAAGAAGAAATAAGGAACATAAGGCTCGAAAAGAGGATTATGCGGGAGGTGGTGTTGCCATTTTTGTTCACAATTTTAAGACTGAGAAAGCTGTAGGTATATCATATCGTGTCTCGGAATCTATTGTTGAATTCACTCATACTACAATTTGTAATAGGTCTGATTCTTTAATCGTGTCTTGTCTATACAAAGCACCAACAGCAAACACTGATATATTCCTTGATTACTTAGATAATATGATTCCAACTATTAATCCTGACAATAATACTATGTTTTTATGTGGAGACTTCAATCTCAACTTTGATAGGGATGTAAGGTGCACAAAAGCCGATAGCGCACGTAACATCCTATTAACATATGGACTTGCACCACACTTTCAGTGCTACAGTCGCATACAGGGTGACTCTCATACAGTCATTGATAATATTTTCAGTAACCTAGAATATGAAACAATTGATGAAACTGTCTATGCAAATATCTCTGATCATCACTTGCAGATCTTGAGTTTTCCATATGATCTACCTGATGACCATAATAAAGTATTTTATAGACGAAATTTTTCAAACCAACAAAATATCGATAACTTCAAAAGCTCAATACAGGCACCAACCTGGAGCAGTGTATTTGCAGAAGCGAATGCAGAATCAAAATTCAATACCTTCCTGGAAATTTTTCTGGATAGTATGCATAAGTCTTTTCCTATCACTAAATCATCCAATAATAACATACGAAATAGAAAATCCTGGGTCAATAAGGAACTTATAGACCAGGGTAATAATCTACGATTTTTGTCCAAACTGTGCAAGAGCTCTGGAAGTGGTGATCTCCAATCCCAATATAAAGAAAAATTGAGAAATCATAAAAAGGAAATTCGGAAAAGAAAGCGTAACCACTACAACAACTTTCTTCAAGAATCGAATAACTTTAGTAAGTCTGCTTGGAAAATAATAAAGAGTGAAACTTCACATAATGGACATAAACGGTATCCCCAGTCTATTACAGATAACGGAGGGAAAAATTTATCTGAGCCGCAGGATATTGCTGAAGGATTCAATGATTATTTCGTCGAATCTGTGAATATGCTGGCAAAATCAGCGAAAGACAAATTCATTGATAGTGCATTGAGTTTTTCAATCAATGAATCACTATTTCTGACACCAGTCACTGAGACGGAGGTTTTAGAAATAATTAAGTTAGTTACCAAGAAAAAATCTGCAGGACAGGATGGGATTCCATGCTTATTGGTGTCTAATATAGCGACAGACTTGGTACCCATACTAACCTACCTGGTAAATGAATCGTTCAAGGAAGGGGTATTCCCATCCAAATTACAAATGGCACTTGTAGTACCTATACACAAAAAAAGCAGTTTATCTGTAATGTCAAACTATAGGCCTATCTCAATCTTACCTGCATTCTCCAAGATCTATGAGAAACTTTTCCATATTCGCCTAGTCAATTTTTTAACATCATTTAACATAATAAACGACTCTCAATTTGGTTTCCGAAGAGAGATGAATACAGAAGATGCAATTGTACACTTTCTGAACACAGTGTATGTGAAGCTGGACAACAAACAACTGGTTACTGGGTTGTTCTTTGACTTCTCTCGTGCGTTCGATCTTGTAAATCACGAATTACTACTTAAAAAATTATATTTCTATGGAATCAGAGGACAACCCCATAGCTGGTTGAAATCATATTTAGCAGGCAGGACCCAGAGGGTGCAACTAAGGGTTCAAGATGCAACCTACTACTCAACAAATAAAAGTATACAGACAGGAGTCCCACAGGGAAGCATCCTGGGACCCCTACTCTTCATTATTTTTATTAATGATTTACCAAACTATCTTAGTAATAGTCGATCTTCTCTATTTGCTGATGATCTATCGGTGGTTGCATCTGGTACCTCTATGAGCGACCTTAGTCAGACTTCAACTGATTATGTCAGAGCTACTAATGAATACAGTATTAAAAATCAACTTGTACTGAATATCTTGAAAACTGACCTATTGCAGTTTTCTGCCTCTAATCTGGACTACAGCTTACTAGTAAGATCTGAAAACTCATCAATTTGTCAATCAAAGGTTGTTAAATTTCTTGGGGTGAGTATGGATTCACATCTAAATTGGTACACTCATATTGAACATGTTGCCAAAAAAGTTTCATCTCACTGCTTTATAATATGGAGATTAAGAAAGTTTGTAGACAGAAACATCTTACTATTATATTACTATTCATACATAAATTCTACACTATCTTATGCAATAACTATATGGGGAAACTCAAACAAAATTGAGTCTCTCTTAATATTACAAAAGAAGGTATTGAGAACAATGACCTTCAAAGATCGAAGGTACTCGTGCAAAAACCTATTTAAAGAATTAGGAATTCTAACTGTCATATCCCTATATATTTTCAAATGTGTAATATTTGTAAAAAAAAATATCTCTAAGTACAATGTATCTGGTGATATTGTTAATTACAATATGAGATCTAAGTCGGTAATTAGACTACCCCCACATAGACTTGCCTTAACTGCAGAAAGTTGTACTGTAATGCCTTTAAAATTATATAACCACTTACCAAATGTACTGAAAAGTGTAACAGATTTCAAAACCTTCAAACGTGAGTCAAAAAAACTACTATTGCAGCACTCGTTATACTCTTTGGACGAATATTTTAATATTAAATTTTAGACTTTTTTTTTACATGTGCAAACTGCTGTGTGCTCATATATATTTATATATTATGTGTGTAGATGAAATTGTTTTTCTCTCTTTTAATTTTAATTTTAGATTAATACCTAAATGTTAGTATTAGTGACCTGTCCATATGTCATGTAATTTTGATCTAATTTGGAATGAATAAATAAATAAATAAATAAATAAATGAATAAATAAAATTGTAGTTGATCCGAACTATACTAACTCCCCAAAAAAAAAATTTAATAACCAAAGCCCTTTTTTCCTTTTCACCCAGTATGCCTACAGAAGTAATTAAAGTCGTAGAAGAATTAAAAAACAAAAAGTCTCCGGGCGAAGACGGGATAACTGGTGAAATTTTGAAATGTATAGTGAAACATATCTCTGAACCATTAACATATTTATCGAACAGATGCTTATAAAAAGGATATTTTCCTTCCTTGTTTAAAATATCTCTGGTAAAACCAATATTTAAATCCGGTGATCCCCTACAGGCTGTTAACTACAGACCTATCTCACTTATAACTACATTTGCCAAGATATTCGAAAAACTTTTGAAAAACCGGTTATGCTCCTACTTAGACAAATTCATCATCTTATCGAACAGACAATATGGATTTCGAAATGGTTTATCGACACAGGATGCCATATTACACCTAACGTCTAAGATGTATAACGCAATGGATACTAATAAAATGGCTTTGAGTGTCTTCATACACCTTTCAAAAGCCTTCGACACTGTAAGTCATCCATTATTATTAAAATCTCTGGAAGATGTAGGTATCAGAGGCGTTGGGCTACAGTTATTTAAAACGTACCTCACAAAGAGATACCAATTTGTACAAATTAACAGTATCCGAAGCGAGCAAAAGGAAGTTACCTATGGTGTACCACAAGGATCCGTGCTGGGACCAGTCCTTTTCAACATTTATTTGAATGACCTTTTTTCAGTTCCTACGGCCGGTGAAATCATAGCATACGCTGATGATACTTGTATCTTCTACGAAGAAGAAAATTGGGGAAAAGTCAAAATACTAGCAGAAAAAGATCTTGCTATTATTCAGAAATGGTTCAATAGCAAATTAATAACCATAAACTTCACGAAAACACCGTTTCTTCCCACATATATTGACAGTAGAACATCACCGGACTTTCAAACGATAAAAACTCAAAATAACACAAATGTAAATGCTGTTACTGAATTTAAATACCTGGGAGTCGTCTTGGATTCAAACTTGAGATGGGATAAACACGTCAAACATGTAATTAACAAAGTTAGATTTCTAATCCACAAATTTAAAGTTCTACGAAATATTCTCAATCTTAAGATGCTGCATACGGTTTATACCTCACTTGTCCAGCCACATTTAATGTATGGTATAGTAGCATGGGGAAGTGTTGGAAAAACTGCTTTGTTAAATCTTGAAGTTACTCAAAAAAATCATCAAAGTTATGTATAAAAAAGACTTCACCTATCCATCCGACGATCTATTTCGGGAAAGCTCCATAATGGACATACGGCAGCACTATTATTTTACAAACATCTACCAACATAAAAATAAACATCAACTCAAAAATTTCGATCATGAATACAACACAAGAAATAAAAATAAAACGTATGTACTTAAAAAGACAAAGAAAGCGGCAGGCCAAAAATGTTACACTTATCAAGCTCCTAAACTGTATAACACACTCCCAGATTACATTAAAAATAAACATAAATTAGAAAACTTCAAATATCACTTAAAGTGTTTCATATTTGAAAACTCTAGAGAAATGATTCATAAAATAATAGAATAACATATAAAGTGCCGTGGTTGTATATTTCTACCAATTTTATTAATGAGCTTTTTTTTAACGCGCTTCAATAGAAGCTCTCCTTTATTTGTTTGTACCAATTGCTCCATTCGCTTCACTGTAAACGCCCCTTTTATTTTAATTAACTTATTTTATATGTCGATTTTATTTTAATTAGGTAACTTCTTTTACTTGTCGATTTTGATAAGTATAGGTTATATTATTACTATTATTGTTGCAGTTGTTTTATCTTATATTGATTTGTTTGTTTATTGTGTCACGCACAGTTTAAACCTTTAGTGACTTTTTTCCCAGTTCATTTACTTTAGCTAGGTATCAATACTCATGTATGTGACTCATATTTGGTATATAAACTTATATTATTATTATTATATAAATCCATTTAAATCTTCTATTTCACTTAATTTTTTTGTCTTATATATAAACCTGAGTCAACTACATCTCCCATCGTTCAATATTACCTCTTGAAGCGTAACATTCTGAATTAAATATTAAATAGAAATGCTTTTCTGAAACTTGAAAAATCCACAATGAAAATTAAGTTAGTTTTCATGGATATCTAACATAAAACCAACTTCTTCCCTGGCTAATACTACGCTGGATATTGAAGATATTGTGATAGGAACTTAACTCAAAAAAAAACCTGATAGTAGAAATTTACATTTTCATCCATATTCTTATTTGGAAACATTTTTCTGGAGGATGTGATTCGAATTCAAATCAACAAATTATTGAAAATGCAGTTCCATTATGCACATTTCCATTTTCTCGGGCTAGTTAACTTATTTCAAAATAAAAATATTTACACAGCAATACGCAAAGTTATAAGTAAGAGAAAATATCTCCGCCTATGGTCGGCAAGTAAGTTCAAAGCAGCGAACCCATCAACTTCTCAATCCGGTTTTACAGGTCATTCAATTGAGTTAGGAAGGAATATACATACGAGTTAGCAACCTACAATAAACCATTTAAAAAATTGTCAAAGTTTGCAATTTAATAAACTTCGATTAGTTTGAACATTGTAATAGCTTCCTTGAGTAATAATAATAATGATTATACGTTGCCCAACAGTTGACACCCAATTACATGACAGTAAAATACTTAAGTACTCTTAATTAGTACACTATAAACAAATTATTAATTCAAACATAATATATCAATTACATAATACAGATATATTTCTATGGTAATTTGTCCACTAAATTGAATATAATACAACAATAAATATATAATAAAAATAAAAATATAACTAAATATGATCTCAAAGGTGCGATTTAGTGCCTTCTTGTTCATAAAACAGAACGTAAGCCTCTCCGCTCACGAGGGATCTGGATGAAATAGGGGATACGCGAGAATCATTATATTCGTGCCACGTGCCCGCATACGGATGCCTACAGTAGGCAGTGTAATGCCCGCTGTAGGAAGTCCCACTATGATTTGATAATGTGTACAGACTGTAGCGGAAAGGGGCTACATTGTCTGCCGCATAATTACTCATATCCAAACCCTCTAATGGAAAATCGATGGTTACATTCAATTTTCCTCTGAATCGATCCATCGAAGAAAACCGTTTTAAATGTATCACTAAAATGTTGGGGAACTTGTAAATTGATAGGGATTTGATACACTTCCTTCTCTCTTTGCATTTAGCACATGTTAGCTTCTCGTCGCCATCCAACGTTTCTTCCCTCGTAAACGAATCTAAACACTGTGATAATCTCAGTTGGCCTGTTCGTTGCGGTATTGGTAGTGATAGGTCCCAGAACGGATCAAAGGTGACAGAACAGTGCCCGCAATACGTACATTTCAATGTGGACTTTAGCTGGCCAACGAAATTATCAATGATTTTGGAATTGTCCATTCTTAAGTACTTCGACCAAGATTCTTGTGCCTTCTCACCGTCACTTAACTTTTCGTCTATCTCCGTCAGAATGGGTTTTGGCTTCTCCGTTATTCTGTTCACATCTTCGTGAAGACCCTCCAGAAGGTATCGCAAGAACTCCTGGTCATCTTGCTGGGAGTAAGCAATGAAACGAGGTGCGAATATTTGTATTTGACTCTTTAAAGAGACTGTATTTACCACTCGATCAGAAGAATCTTCTGACCATAGCTCCTTTATCACCTCTGCGAAGGCATTGATTAAGGCTCCCTTCATACTAGAGATACTTGTATTTATGTCTCTTGTATAGGCATCCTTCCTCAAATACTCTAATAACCATCTCGTGTTTGATAAACATTGGATAACACTGTTCATAAAACAGGTGCTTCCAATATTTTTCAACCCATTGAGGCCTAGTGTTTTAACAGTACCGTGTACCACAGGCCTGAAGGTGTTGTAGGTGTTGTAGCTGTTTGAGCTGCTTTCGCCACTGCTATCGTCTTCTGAGTAGACTCTAATACGGTGATTGTCCTTGTCACTGGAGCGGCGAGGTAAGGAACTTGAGTTAAGACTGCTGGATAGTGAGTTGGATGGAGATATAGTTGATCTTGTGAATTTCGGAGAAGTCGGCAAATCAACTTTTGTTTTGGCAGTGCTATGTACGTTTGAGCTTGAGCTGCGTTTATCGAAACTATTTTTATTCGAGTCTTCAGAACGGTGGTTGCTCCTGTCAATGGAGATGCAAGATAATGAAGTCGATTTGAAATTGCTAGATTTTGAAAAAAACTTGTTATAACTGTAGCGTTCATGTGGATATAGCAATATTTCATCGAAAGATCGAGACGCTGGTATAGTTCCAAGGATTGATGCAGCATTTCCACGTTGGATGGCTATACTTATTCTCTGAATAAAAAATTTGGTAGCTCTTGGATCTTGTGTTTCTTTTTCCAATTTTTTGCCAATTTGTTGAATGAAATCGAGAGATTGGGGAGCAAAGACGCCAAAAGTTTCTATATTGTGTATAGGACGAATGAAACTAAAATGATAAATAGATATTATTAATGGTAAAAAAGATGAAAAATGCAGATCGAGTGTAGTCATTTCTATATTTCCAATGCTACTTTTTTATGTGCTTCACGGAACAGGTATTGATATCGCAAAAATGCATTTTGGGTTACACTTTTGTCCATGGAAGCGAATTAAAAATGATTAGGAAGAGAGAGAGAAATATCCTTTCTTGTCTAAAGTTGTTCTCATTGACAAAACTTGTTACTTAAAATAATTTTAAATTTGATGAATAGTAACACAGACAAGTAATATTTAGTTCAAAAATTTAATAAAAGCAACACCGACAAATAATCCCAAAGATACACTACCATTCATTATACAACAAGTAATTAAAATCTACATAAAAAATATTTACAACTTCATGTCTGTCAAATATAATGAATCAGCTGGCAGTTTCAATTTTATATGTATTGCATTCAAACATTCACTTACCTCTTCGAACACTGTTCCAAAGCTGTTCTTTATTCTGGAATTGATCAAAATGTGTGGGAAGTTTGACATGACTGGAGCAAATGTACCAGAAGAGAATTCCAAAGGCATACACATCAACCTTGGAATCATACCGACCACTTAGAAGTTCGGGGGCCATGTGTACTGGAGTACCCACTATACTGCCAGACATCATGGCCTCTGGTATACAAAATCCAAAATCAGTAAGTTTTGCCCTGTCCTCTGCGTCCAGCTGAAACAATAGCTGATATTAAAGTATTCTGTTTTCGAAGTACATGACTTCAATAATAATAATAATCATAAATATATTTCATTGTCAGATGAACAAATGGTCGTTCAAGATAGTTAAAAAAAGAAAATAAAGTTTGAAAATTGATATGTAGAAAACAACATAAAGCTCAAAATCATACTGTTCAGTTTCATAATTATCAGCACCCATATACTGAAGCACAAACTACTGATGAATTTCCATCAGATATGTAGGTACTAAAGTAATCAATGTCAGTGGCAATATGTCGTTTCATGATGGGGTCTCATGATATAATGATTGATGGAAATCACAAAAAAAAAGAAATTGGCATACTGTCGTAACTCACCGACATTGACTTGATGGGATCGATGATTTGAATAAAATATATTATTATTATTTTACATAGTAGGTAGAGGCGAAAATTAGAGGGTGACACATTGAACCTTATGGGACTGTATTCAATCAGAGGAAAAATAAATGTGTTGATGTAGTAACAACATTTTCAAAGGACACCAGAACCAGAAATAGGAAGTTTTAATTTTCTTGGAAGAATTTTGTTGAATATTCGGATTTCCTTACAAAGCACCTTAAAACGCTATATCAAATTCGTTTTTTCTTGCAGGATTCACCTATAATTGGGACTCCGGAGACTCTGCAACTAAAAAGGCTTCTTGTGCTCCCCCTATAAATAATTGTTTCCCACACACACCTGCCTATTACCCTTGTCGGTGCAGTATAAGTGAACGATTTAGTGCAAAATTAAAATTCGTGACACTGAATGACCTAAACACAATTCCTGGAAATGGGTCCGTCTGTGAACTAGTCAACGTGGGTTGCACTATTTCGCACATGAACTATACAGTTCAACAGGCAAGATCACAAACGCCTAAATCCGATTAGAATGAGCCTAAGACAGAACTATAGCTATTAAATGACATGTATGCATAATTTTTATAACAAGTTATCTTGTAATTTTCCTACGCCATTTGAAAACATTCAAATTTCAAGGATCATTCAAACATGCGGGCTTGGCGTCACTTCCATAAGAGGTGAAGACGTTACATGTGCTGTTAATTGCTTATTTCAGCGTTGTCGGTTGTAATATTGCAAGAGAACATTAACTTTTTGTTTGAAAACAAGAATAACGATACCTAAAATTAACATAAATTAAAATACCATTGGTTCATTTAGTAATTCACTTATATTGAATTAATGTAAATTAACATTCTGATGAAAATAGTTGTGTTCTATCGTTCTATACTTTATGCACCATATTGAGCAGGAAAATGTTTGGCAACGCTGTAATGATTATAAATTACTATTATTCAAGCAGTATGAAACAAAACACGTCTTCACAGCCATTGATATTAAAAAATGCAACGGAATTTTTTTTTAAAGTGTTAAACAGAAGTTAAATAAATTGATAATAAAATGCTCGTCAATCAATCTCAGGTAACAAGAGAATTAAATAAAAAATATCAAATTATAATGAAGTATCAACTGCCCGTGATGATGCTGCCTAAAACTGATTTCAGTATAATATGTCTCCGTATGAGAATACTCAACTTTCCATACCATTTTGTCATTTATCATAAATAGTACTTATATCATGAGATAATCAAGATCTAATCATCAAACTGGCTTTATATTTATAACATGATATTTAATTGTTTGGCAAGAATGAATTGAGACGGCAACGTTGTCTTCCGTATTCGTCCTAAAAACTTTTCGACACCACAGCTTCGAGCGCTCTCAATGATTGGCCAAGTACATATGACGTAAATTACGGGCTGTTTTCATCGTGTTTAAAATAAAGTTCTTTGTATTTTTTTAAAACTACTTCAAATAAAAAAAAAATAAAAAAAAATAATAAAAAATAAAACGAAAATCAAACCAATTGGAAACAGAGTCCTGGATTTAAAATTAAAACTACATTGATATTCTTAGACCATACTGTAAGGACCGTGCAGAAAGACGCCAAACAACCGCCAAGTACCCGGAAAAAACAATTTGGAAAGCAATGTTAGATCTGCAAGAATTATGATCAAAATTACCTTCCAGAATAAACTTTTTTTTACATGTTATATAGACACTATCAGAATACTCACAATCACATAAGTAAAATTGTATAAACATTTATGTAATCACTACTGGCTGAAGGACGTCGGTCGATAGCCATTTGGTTTTTGTTACCAATAAAGAACATTTATTATTATTAAAAACAAATGTTTTTTGACTTTACTCATCGTACTGAAGGTCATGGTATCTTTTTCATGAAGTAGTGTTCTCGCCTATTGCAAGCACTTATGTTAATAAATTAAAATTAAAAAGTATTACTACAACTACTCAATTTACAAACACATTTAAAAGAAGGGATTATTTGTGTACACGAAAAATTGAGATTAAGAATAAAATAGCCGTAAAATAATTATTTGAACAAAGGGTATCAGCATAATACTCTTCCAATGTATAAGGTCGGCTACACAGCAAGAGGTAAACAGAGTTTTTGAAATGATCAACAGTGTTAATCTCTTTTATATAGTCTGGTAGGTGATTGAACATTTTTTAACCATTGTAAATTAACAAAGTCCTTCACTAACGAAAGTACTCGACAGTACGCTTGCTAGCATGTGCGTCAGCAATTTTGTGGAAAAAAGAACTGGGTTTATTGAGAAATTTGTTTCGAAATCCCAGAATATTCAAAGCAATAAACTTATCGAAACGCCAGTAAAACAAACAGGGGCGTCTATCGAGCAGACTTGATTGGAAATGTGGACAACCTTCTTTTTAAAACGTTAGGGCGGTCCAGAGCTTTCCAGGTCCGACCCGAGTTTGTTCATTTTACTGAGATTTCAAGGTCACCTGTTCAATGCTATTGTTCAAATTCATTACAACTCCTCCATGTGTGAAATATTACGTTATCTTGTAAGTTTGTTGTGATGAGACTTTTGGATGTCAAATTAATTTTATAGGTAACCTCGGGATACAGATTTCAAAAACTATTACTATACTAAACTATAATAATAATAAGTCGTCTTCATTCATCCATGTAACATAAATAATAGGGAAAGAGTGGAAAGACAGATGAAATGGCGAAGTATCACCAAAGAGTGTATTTCAAGGTAACTGTGTGACATTTCTGAGTGACAATCAACTCATTTCAGTTTTTTAGGGATAAAATATACTTACTAGAACATTTTTCAACTTGATATCTCTATGTACCAAGCCTTGAGAATGCAAATACCGTATGCCTTCAATCACATCAATGGCAATTCTCAATCGAACAAGCCACGATAATCCACTACGAAGACCACTGTATAAATCTCTGGTCATTCTTTCCATTATAAGAAGAACGGCTGGTGAACTACCTCCACCATAAGTATAGTCTATCACAGATCCTCTAAGTTTGACTATTCTAGGATGTCCCGGTATGGTTCTATGAGAAAAAATTAAGCCAGAATTAGGACCTCGTTCAAAACATAGAGTACTTCTTTACTAAAAACAACCAAGATAAAATCAAAATATCTGAAAAGTATATAAATTGAATTGTGGTACATATTTTAAATTTTCAAAAAATAATAACTAAGAATGACATAAGCGCATGACACAAATAGTTGATAAAACGAGAAGAAATAAAAACTACCAATTCATTAAAAAATTGGTTTTTATTTTTGAAGAAAGCCAGCCTACTATAACCTGCAGGATTATTACAATGAAGTAACTCTTGTTATTCAACTTTGTTCTATTTCGTATACTTTTTGAATTTTTATATTTTAGGGAATTTTTGACAATAGGATATTGTGTTTCCATTGTCCAAGATCCTAAAATATGTGTACAGTTCCTAATTCAAAATTAAAATTTAAGTGTTCATCCACAGAGTAGAAAGCTCTCTCCAAGAGTAAGTGCTTCACAACAATTTTGAATCTTTTTAATGGTGATGTCCTCTCATTGGCTGGTAATTTACTGAACAGTTTAATGCCCATGTTTTGGGCTCATTTCAGTTTTTGGTGCATATGCTTATGCGCTGGGACTTCCAATGTTGCTGAGTGTCTAGTATTGTAGTCATTATTATTATTTTATTGTTTCAAAAAACATTACAGTACAATGAGTTCGTATTTTGTGTCGATAGGCTGATTACAATAATTATATTTTAGAAATAAATATAGTAGTTATTACTATTCATACTTTCAAATGTTAGCTTTTCTATACATTAAGAGACTTGAAAAATATAAATGCTTGATAATATAAGAATCCTGAATTTTCTCTACAACTAGCTCGACTTCGAAACCCTTTTTTGTAGAACAAAACTCTACCTGCTTGAGGTGACATTCCCCAAGTTATAATTCCATATGCTACGGAGGAGTGGAAATGAGCTAAGTGATACATAACTAAGTTATTTCTATCAATACTTTTTCATAGCCGGTAAATACTACAACACTGGGACGCAGCTTTTTTACATATTATATTAATGGGACTGCCCCTCCCATGGTTGTCAGTAATTTGCAAGCATAGAAATTTTAAATTTGTAATCTGCTTCATCGTTCTAGAATTAAGAGGTTTGAATCTGAACTTGCATGATTAAATTTTATATATGCTGATTATTTATATGCATAACAGATCAGGTTATTATATATAAACCAATTTTGTACCTTTGGTAATGTTTCACTTGCCCTTTCTGTCAAATAAATCAGATTACTGGCGCTTATCAAAAAAGTGTCATCTGCAAAATTACGTTTTGAAATGAGAAGTCGTTAACGTAGATTATGTTCAGTAGTGGCCCCAAAATCGAGCTTTGAGGAATAGTTGCGTGTGCATATTAATTGTTGATTACCTGAGAAAGGATGTTTGACTTCGAAATTAATCAACACAAGGGCTCCTACTCTACTCCGGAAACTCTGCTCTGACATATATGTTCCTCGAAGGGCACTGCGCGAATATAACATTTGCCTTGGTTGCACTTTGATCCAATACTGCGACAGTTAAATGTTCACTCTAGGACTACTGACTTTTTGTTCAAATTGTTAATGGCAAATGAAAAGGGCCACTATGTAGTTCAAGCTTTTAGCATTTGAGTCTCATTTTATTTATTTATTTTTGTGTGTCCACTACTGTATAAAAATGTTTTTAGATATAGATATTGATACTTTTTTCTAATGTGTTTTACTTCCGTGTACTAAATAAATAAATGATTATCAATATGGGAGGGTGATTACACATTATAGGGGACCCAACACGGCTCAAATTTCGTTTGGCTGAAATCAATTACAGAAAAACTGTTGCCATGGCAACCGTTGCTAGGATAACGAGAATACAAAACCCGATTCCTACGGCGCGGAAATGCGTGGTTGCCAAGTTGTCCACTTTAGTTTAGCTGAAATCAGTTATGGAAAAGAGTTTACCATGGTAACCGTTGTTAGGGTGAAGAGTAATCAGAAATGCTTTTCCCGTTTTGCGGAAATTCATGGTTGGCAAGTTGGGCCAGTTATAGTTTAACTGAAACCAGTTATGGAAAAACTGCTGTCATAGAAACCGTTGCTATGATCACAAGTAAACAAAAACCCGACTCCCATGGTGCGGAAATGCATGATGCCAAATTGTCTGCTTTACTTTAGCTGAAATTTGTTAAGCAAAAAATGTTGTAATGATGGTCGTTATGGTGAAGAGTGAACAAAAACGCCATTCCTGTTCAGCGGAAACGCGAGATTGCCAAGTAGGGCAAGTTATAGTTTAGCAGCAATTGGTTATAGAAAAACTGTGACAACTATTGCTATGATCACGAGTATAGAAAACCCCTTATTTCTGTGGTGCGGAAATGCATGGTTGCCAACTTATTGCTGTTACCAAGTTAGGTGCGCTTGAAACAGATTTATGGAAAGTACTGTTAAATAATATCAAAATAAATTCATATTCATCCTAATCAGTTGGTATAATTTTAATTTTACGAAAATGTATTAATGTCAAGTTGGCTCCTTAGACTTGACATCACTGGAAATCTGAAGGCGCATCGTTCAAAAATATTATTAATGTAAGTATTTACATTTGTCAATCTTATTTCGATTACAAATGAGCAAAGCAGTCGCTTGACCCACAGGACACACACTATAAATGATCAGGAGCTTTTTCATCAATTTGAGAAAATGGACAAAGTAGTAACATGAAGGCGAGCGGGTCCGGCAGACATTTCGAAAATCCCAGCGAGCGAATTTGCGAAATGTCGGCCGGACCCGCTCGCTTAATATCTCAAACTACTGTATGGTTTCACAATTAATTCAAATTATAAATATATTATTCTCCACCGTGAACTCGTCCCTTCCGAACCAATTTCAACATCAAGGTTGAGTTTAGTTAGTTCAGGACAGTTAAGGTTGGGTCAATATGTTTCTTTCGAATATTTTGTATGTTTCATTTCACTTTGAAGAGTTTTCATATTACCTGGAGGAAAATGACAAAGTATATAGTAACATGAATGAAAGTTCGTCCGGTCGACATTTCGCGCGCGGATTTGCGAAATGTTGACAGCTTCGCAATACATTTACAATTACACCAATCTCAACAATGCATACGCTATATAGGAAGTATTTTTCGACCTTTCATCATAAATCATGAACTGCGTCTAAAAAACCCTAGCTATTATGACTTCAAAGAATTATGTAATCAATGGTTCAGATATTTTATGAGGTGTCCCGAGTCCCACAAGTATTTGTCCAGGGTCTGATCCTTTTCCTTCCACAGTGCGGCTTTTTTTAGTTACCCCTTTGTTAACTTTTGATTTTTTGTTCCATATTTGTACTAAAGACTAAAAAAACGTACTGTATATGTAAATGAACCAGCCATTACTTCAATTCACGAAAATTTTACATTATTATCTGTCGACTACACCCTCCTTTGGCATGAAGGGATCAGAAAATTTTCATTATTTATTTATTTACGGGAAAGCCCTTTTGAGAAAAAAAAATTAATTCGATTTTATTTAATTTGATTCAATTTATTTAATTTAATTTTGTTTAATTTTATTTAATTTAATTCATTAATTTTATTTAATTTATTTTATATATCAAATAAATTTATTCCCTGAACTATAATTTTTACAACTCAGTCATACAACATGAAAAACTCTCAATCTCATCAGGATTCTAGGTTAAATTTTGAATCTCAAACATATAAGAATGAAATATTGATACAAATTTTTTTTATTTTTTTTTTAATTATAAACTCCAATTCAAATTCATACACATTTATATTAGTGATGGGCATAATCGAGTTATTCTGATAATCGAATGATTAGTACTCGAGCGATCCTAATAATCGAATGATCATTCGAATGATAAATCACTCGAATATTACGTCACATGAGATGCGCTTGGCTATCTGTCAATTCCGGTATACTTCAGTGCCTTCAGAAAAAGTATTTTCAAAATCGGGGCAGCTAACAAATTTGAGAAGAAATCGCCTCTCCCCTAAACGTTTAGACGAAATTTTGTTTTTGAAAAGTATGCAATAGTAGTTTCTGATACGAAATATAACACTGTTTATGTTATAATTTATTTTTATTTTTGTGAGAATTTATTTTTTGTTTATGTTTTCAATGCAGTTCAACCTAATATTAATTTTTATTTTATTATTCGTTACGTTTTTGTACAGAATATCGAAAGTATTCGAAAGTTATCAATGCAATAATTTTGGTATCAAATTAATCAAACTCCTGAATATTTTGTACCCAAACCTATACCCCTCAACAGTCAATATCCTACAAATCTTGAAACGTACGCCAGCCCGGCACTAATGAGCAGTATGAGCACAGCGCAAGACCTAACCTACTGCTTTCGAATCGAATGTTTCGCCCACAATTCGGCATTCGCTTCTCTGTCGTAATTCGATGTTTGTTTACTACTACTACTTCATTTGAATGAATCATTCGAGCGTTCAGCATTCGATTTTCTTTGCATTTGAATGATCTGAATCATTCGAATGATTGCATCTGAATAATCGATATCTCGAATGATTTCAATAATCGAATGACCGATTATTTTTAATTCGAATTATCCCATCACTAATTTATATGAACTTTTAGTCAAATAATATTGAAAATCTCATTCACCTATAAAATACCTTTTCTACGAGAAACCCAACTTATATTATCAATAACTATAATTTAGATAATTCAAAATTGATTGTCCTAACACTTTCAAGAAAATGAAATTTATCTATAACGTCCCTGCCTATAATTTTATGACACTGAAATGACAGTTCTAAGAAAATCTCAACGACTTTTGTTGATAACTTGGAAGTCCGGAAATTATAAATGAAAAGATAATACCTTGTAGTATAAAGTTCTTATTTCCAATTCTACTTCTTTTACTTCTTTGGTGTTGATGCTATTTCCCCTTCCTTTCAAACTTTAGTCCTGCTGCTTCCTCCTTTTTAATTTCTAGTTCCTCTGCTTAATGTTGATGCTATTTCCTCTTCCTTTCAGACTTTAGTCCTGCTGCTTCCTCCTTTTTAATTTCTAGTTCCTCTGCTTAATGTTGATGCTATTTCCTCTTCCTTTCAGACTTTAGTCCTGCTGCTTCCTCCTTTTTAATTTCTAGTTCCTTTGCTTAATGTTGATGCTATTTCCTCTGCCTTTCAGACTTTATTCCTGCTGCTTCCTCCTTTTTAATTTCTATTTCCTCTGCTTAGTGTTGATGCTATTTCCTCCTTGTTTATACTATTCTTGATTTCTAACTTTTTTTAAATTCTCCTTCAAAAATGTTAAATTTCTTTCTTTACTTCTTTCAGTTTTGCCATCAAAAAACAATCTCCTCTCTCTCAATCCAAACAACCGTCGTCATGTCCCACCATCCACCAACCTCTTTCTTTTTCCATCTGAATTCACAGGCACCTTTCTATCACTTACAATTTATGCATTTTCTTTCCAATCCGCATTCTAAATCAATAAACTTACTATTCTATTAACAATTCTTTTCATTGAATGTGTTCTTTTCATTTTATTTGACTATACTTTCAATTTTACTTCAAACTTTTGCCTTTCTATCAATATTCATTCCATTATGTCAAAACTTCTAACTGTCGCTCTCAAATCTCCTAGTCTCCATACTGAATGTTTCAAAGTTTTTCAATTTTGTTTCTGAGAGTAAAATTGTAAATTTTGATAATCTACCTGAAATATGTTCTCATTTGGCCTTTCAAAATTATTATATCAACTGAAATATTGAATTTATAGTATGGTTGTTTAAAATCTGGTTTCAAACACATAAATAAACATATCTATCAGTTTTATTTACGTAATATTCTTCAAAAACTCGTAAAAAAAAATTAATTTCAAATAATTTCAAATTATATCATAACAATATATATATATATATATTTTTTTTATATGGGATAAATAATTAGTATATTAACATAAATACAATAAAAATTAGGTAGATATAAACATTATAAAAGTATAATAATATAAAAGTTTGAAATGAAAACCAGGACAAAACCAAACAGCAATCAACGATGAAACTCCTATGAGCAAGACTCATAAAAAAAGACATAAGCGTCTCCGCTCACAATTGATCCCATTGCAATTGGAGATACACGCGAGTCATTATATTCAAACCACGTGCCTGCATGTGGATGTCTACAGTAAGCTGTGTAATGTCCACTATTAGAAGTTCCACTGTGGTTGGACAATGCATACAGGTTGTAACAAAGAGGCAAAAGCTTATTTGCTGCATAGTTGCTCAAATCGAACCCTTCTAGAGGAAAATCAATTTCAACATTCAACTTTCTATTGAAATTTCCTCCAGGAGAAAAACGTTTCAGACGGATCACTAAAATTTTTGGAAATTTATGAATGGAAATGGATTTCGTGAATTTCCTTCTCACTTCGCAATTTGAACAAAAAGGTTTCTCATCACCATCTAAAGTTTCTTCTTTAGTGAAAGAATCCAGACATTGCGAAAGTCTTAGTTTGCCTGTTCTTTGCGGAAGTGGTATGGAAAGGTCCCAAAATGGATCAAAAGTGACCGAACAATGACCACAAAACGTACACTCCAATGAAGATTTGAGTTGGCCAACAAAGCAGTCTACTATCTTCGAGTTGTCATTCCGAAAGAATCTCAACCAAGCCTCTACGGCTTTTTTATTGTCACTCATATTGTTATCAATATCTGCCATTAAGTTTACAGGTTCCTCTGTATTTCGACTCAATTCTTCATGTAAACCCATCAACAGGTATCTCAAAAATTCCTGAGCATCTTGCTGGGCGAAACCGAAAAAACGAGGCGTGAATTTTTGAATATAACTTTTTAATGACCCCGTATCGACAACACCATCCGATAAATCTTCTGACCATAGTTCCTTAATCACGTTCGCAAAAGCTTTGACTAAAGTTCCTTTCATACTAGACGTCTTAGTATTAATATCTTCCAAGTAAACATCTGTAGTTACATACTCAAGAAGACACTTAGTGTTCGACAAACATTGAATGATGGAATTCATGTAACAGGAGTTGTTTATGTTAATCAAACCTTTAAGACCAAAAACATTGATAGTGTTCTCTTTCTTAGGATTTTCTTCTTTATGAGGAATCTGTGGGCAATATTTTATTGCTGATTTGAAAGGAACAACCATCGCCAATTCATCGAGTCTTTCAGAACTAGGCATGGTTTCAAAAAAGGAGGCTGCATTACCTCTTTGAATACAAACACTGATTTTCTGAATCAAGAAGGACGTTGCTCTTGGGTCATTCGTTTCTTTGGATATACGGGAACCAATTTCCTGGATGAACTTTTTCGTGCCGAATGTTTCAATTGCTACTGGATAGAAAATATAATTGTCCTTCAAATTATGGTATTTACGGTGTTTTAAGTTTTCTGCCAAAGTAGCTGCCGAACCACTAGAAATGGAAGTTGAAGAAACATGTGACTGTGCCAAAGTGTCTACACAGGTGAAATCCCAGATAACAGGTTTTCCTCTCTGCCATGGAATGAGTGTTATGCCATCAGGCCTTTTGCCGTCGTCTCGACAAATACCAATTGGTTCTACAATTGACGGAATTTTTGCAGATGAAAGTGCTCGTTTAATTAGGTCATTCACTGCCTGATGTCTTGAAAAACGACCGGCACTATATCTACAACTGAGTCAATGAGTACCTCTGCCATCTACTTCTGTACCGCATTTGCAACGGTGTTGGACACAAATCATCGAACCTAAGCGAAACCCAACAGCAATCCTGAATGACTCATTGTCCAACATCGTTCCAAGGGATGAAACAGGAAGAGCATACAGCCACGCTCCCGCATCTTTCGATGAAACTGCTTTGAGCCGTGCCATATCTTGTGGAGTCGTAGCAGACTGTAGCAGTTTGTCGTGTTCAATTTTTATAAGCGGAAGATCCCATGCACGTTGAAACGTTCTTTGTTCTGGAGGTGAATTAGAATTTGTTCGACTGATCCAAATTTGTTCAGCTTCTTTCAATAAGTTATCAGAAGGAAAATTTGTAGGTAGAATCAGATTCGTTAAATCGGCAACATTATAAACTGATGACAGGAAAGCGGGCAATGAAAGAGAGGATGCTGAACGAATTCCCAAGCCCCCCTGAGAGACCGGAAGTGATGCTTGCAACCAAGAAGCGTCATCCATTGGGTTATTCAATAATAATTGCAGAGAGTCTCGCAACGCAACATCAAATTTGTTCAAATAACTCACATTATGCCAACAGGGACTGCATTTCAGAGTATAAGTAAGTTTTGGAATGGCCATGCAGTGTTTCAGGAGGTGAAAGGCAATATGGATAGGGAGAATTGACAATCGGGAGGACATTGTATTGAATTTTTGAAGTTTCTCTTCGAAGCAGGGAGTAAAGGAATCATTGGTAAGCGGTGCACCAAGAAGAAATAAACCTCTTTTATCAACATGTCTTATTCCAGGAGCAAGATTAAAGAAACTATTAAAGATTTCACTATCGAAGCCTTCAAGAAAAAAGAGTTCACACTTGTTAAAATTCAGTTCCAGACCAATATCCGAGGAATTATCAATAATTGATGAAAGTGCTAACAGAACTTCATTTGCGTTTCCTCCAAAAGAACCATCGTCCAGATACCAAGCGTTAAAATCAGTCGTAATATTTTTTATGATATCATGAATTGAGAGACAGAAGAGTGCCGGAGATAACGGATCACCTTGTTGAAGTCCACGTTCCGACATTATTATATCATCGCCAAAAGACAGAATAGAAGGCTCACTGTAGCACTGTAGTATCCAATGATATATTTCAGGAATATACTTTCTAACTTTCTCGAACATCAAGTCACGATTCACCATATTAAAGGCATTTTTGAAATCTAATTTCAAAAAAACCTTGCAGCTCTTGTTGATGTGTTCATTCACAAATCGTCTGGCAGCATGAGCGACAGCTTCATAGCCTCCAAGAGTGCCAAAACCAAATTGTATTGGACGAAATAATTCACCAAGTTTTGGTTTTAATTTCAGGGATGCCAGTTTCGCAACAAGACGACGATAAACAGCAATCGGTCTGATACCTCCGTCTTTTTTGTTCAGACCGCACAAGGAAGCACCAAACAGTATAGGAGAGATGTCAGGGCTGATACATTCACATAACAAAAAATTGCAAAGGTTCGTGAGAGACGACAACAGTTTGATACCCGCAGATCCTGCACTGTAACTAATCATATCCTGTAAATGTGAAGGTCTAAGGGAAACTAATCCTCCAGATGAACTAGTACGGAATGACCCAATTGCTTCTTGGACTTCTTCTTTCGAAACTTTATGTTGGGCAATCGATGGGCAATCTTTCGGAAAATAACGTTGAGAATTAGCCGATGGATGCTTCAATTTGAGATGAGTGAATGTTTCATGATCAAAATTTGCCAATGTGTCATCGGAACATAATATTCTGACAGCTCCTGAAAGATCCCCATCTGAAACTTTATTCACCACCAATTTTGGAATAAAGGATTTTGAATCAGGACGATCTCTATTCTTAATGTGTGGAAAAGGTAATTTGGAAGGATTATTAAGATTCCTCTTGATTATAGTGGCTAGTGATACCTTATGATTACCATCAACGTGTGGAACACTGAAGTTTTTGTATGCGAATAACAAGAGATTCGTCCAGGAAGTGATACTGTTATTCTTCAAACAATCCTCAATAGCTTCAGAGAGGTTGGAGGCAGCGAGATATCTTGCAGCTTTGGGAACTCTTTCAATGATACGACATGTTTGTTTCAATGTTGCTAGAGTCAAGTGGAGCGGTGAAAAATTCTCATCAACAAAATGGTGAGAAACATGGCTAGATCTTGAAACATTGCTTTCTTGACTAAGCGAATGGTGAATTTTTGCCTTGTGGATCTTTAAACCAGCAGAATTCTTGAAATTTTTGCAACAGGCATCACAGCGGGATGTTGACAGTGACATTCTTATAACGAAAATTTTAAATATTTAATTAACAATTTGATTTGTTGAAGATAAGCCTTAAAACTACTTAATGATGTACCAAATAATGGGAGCTCTTTGAGGGAATTTGCCAATCTGAGTGTTCGTGAGATGTAGTTATTGAAAGTATAGTTGAACCTGTGGAAAGGTATGTGGAATGTTTGAACCAAGAAATTAATTTTTAAAAGGAGATTTGGGAAATGCCATTTATAATATTGAAGAGTAGAATAAGATCTCTGTTTTCTGCGGACCACAAGAATGGGGATGTTTAGATTGTATTCCAGTAGTGCATATTCACAGTGAAGTCCTGACTTGAAAGCAACGTACCTTAGGAAGTTATTTTGAATCCTATCAATTTTCGTTATATAGGTTGTGTAGTGTGGGGACCAGACTGTTGAACTAATTATGAAACATACTGATATTAAAGAATTGAAAACAGTAAAAATGGTGTGATACTAATCATTTAAGCTTTAAAACAAACAGAACAAACTTTTGATCAATAACATCAACGAAAATAAAAATTACTCCAAACTAGAAATATTCATAGAAAACAAACGCCGTGTTATAGAATTAACAAAAAATTGGCATCAGGATGTTATGTGCTCGGAATTGTATCAAATGAACTGGCGAATATGATTACGTATTCTCTGATCGAGTCTCACTTGAGGTATGGTAAATCATTTTGGGGATTCTGAAGTCAACATCTATTTCAGACAGTATTCATATCACAGAAGCGAGCAACTAGAAATCTTTAGAATGTTGGGACGGACACAAAAGTCACGTAGAACCTTATTAATAAGAGAAGGAATTTTAACTCTTGCTTGTATTTTTATGTAGGTATGTTTTCCTGGCCTACAAAAAGACAAAACAACAAAATCTCTGAATCAA
The DNA here is from genome assembly GCA_944452925.2 of Chrysolina oricalcia. NCBI lineage: Eukaryota > Metazoa > Arthropoda > Insecta > Coleoptera > Chrysomelidae > Chrysolina > Chrysolina oricalcia. The sequence continues at coordinate 27,070,069 of OX101809.2, forward strand.
GCAGCCATATTACCCGACAAATTAGAGTAAGCGAATTCTTAAAATTTAGAAATGGTATTGAAAGCGTATTAGAATCGTGATGAAGTTAACAATGAAACTCTGTTTGATTGTCTCATTTTGTCAAATATCTTTCGTGATTAATTTAATACTTTATTTGAAAGAAAAAACAAAAATATAAAAATATCACAATAGTAGTAAGTATTACTCCAACTCAGCAATAGTGCTGGTGGCCAAACATAACAGTATTTGAATAAAAAAACAGGCAGAACAACAAATTGAAGAAAAATTTGATTTACCAACCTCAATCACCTCTTACAAATATACTACTCAATTTTATGATATATTCGTGAGTTTGCGTTTGAATTGTAAACTGTTTATTGTTCATATTTACTTCATTTTTTATTTTAAAAACCTTTGTCAATAAGAATTTGTTTCTTTGACAATAAAGTATATTTCTATCTCCTCTCTACATTTTCTACAGAACTCTAGCTTCCACAAATATCCGCGATAGTTTTGTTATAAATCGCAACGACTGTCCTGTTGCCATAATTTTTTGTATATAATTTCTAATTAGCGTTCACTTGTCGGGAAAATGGGAATCTCTTGAAGACAATCGATCCGCATCGTCTGTAATAAATTATCGGCAACTGTGATTTTAGCCTTAGCATGAATGAAAGTGTCGAGAACCTTTCCAAAAATGTGAAACGAAACATTTTCTTCAAGTAAGTATAGCATAAGGATTACTTCTAATCACAGTTTTCGCGTCCCTGAACGAGATTTCTTCGGAACGCGATTGTGGCGCGTTAGTTGAGGAGTGGGCCTAGCTAAATTTGATTTATTTGTTCCTCTCACTAACTTCCGTTTCTTGCCACTTGTGTTGAGTTTCCTACGTTACGCTTTGAAATGTCTGAATCTGTATACGTTAATGCAGTTCCTTTTATATAGGTTCATATTATTAGGAGTTTCAAGAAGACTATTTAGTACACATTTGACCACCTATTTTAATATGATGAAATCGATACAGATAAGTAGTCATCACATTACTTTTCATAATGTAACGATTATAAGAATTGTATCAACTTAAAGTGTATACCTTGTATAAAAAAATTCCATTGCTAAATCATTCCAATGGCGGTCATCAGGTGGTACGACTGATTTGAAAGAACATGGGTTTATCATAGCCCAAGGTTCACAGGATGATACGACTCCATATTGCCCTCGTCCTATTTCTTTGATTTGTTTTGGCATACCATATCTTATAAGATCACAAAGCGATGTACTCTCCAACGTCAATCTAGCAAACCGAGGGGCGTGTTTTTTACGTATTGCTATTCTTTGTTCCTCTGTTTGTTCCAACTGGTCTGATAACTGATGATCTAAGGAACGTATGGCTGTTTGAAAGGCTTCATGTGATGATCTGATATGTTCTTTGAACTGAAAAAAAAAACGGTACATTTTGGGTGTATGATATTCAAAAACTGAAGCAATTCGAAATAAGATACCACCAATGCAATGTGAAAATTATTTAATGATCTTGTATTGTAGGTATGCGCATTTTCTAAAATGCCTTGGAGAAGCAACTAACATAAAACCACCTACATTATACATATCAACTCAGTCACAGCCAGCCGTACTGAACCTGAAGACACCCCTGCAATTCGTCGAGAGCAGGTCACCCGAAAATAACTGAAATATTTATTGGGAACATATAACCGCATATCTCCCTAACGAGAATGTAGTAATCTCTTTGAACTTTTCTATCCCAGAATTTTTTGTGTTGTTTCATATACCAAACACCAATTCACAAACTAGATCCGTCAAACATGGTGTGCCTCAGGGCTCTGTACTGGGACCCATTCTTTTCTTATTGTATTTCAACGATTTGGCTAATCTCAAGATAGATGGCAGTTTTACTATATTTGCAGACGACACGACCATCTTGTGGCATGCAGCCGATATCAACAGCCTATATTCCAGCATTATCAATGATATTACCAGCGTAAAAAGGTGGTTCAACTCCAATTTGCTGTCGTTTGCTTTTGGAGCTGTCATTTTTTTACATTTGACAAGTAGCAACTACGCCATTAATAAAAATGGAACTATACACGCTTCAACAACGCATTGACATTATTAAAATTCAATATAAAAATGGTGAATATTTGGCAGAGACGGTTCGTAAAACTTGAACATTTTTGGGTGGTCGTGAAGCACCTTGTCGGACCGCCATACGGAAATTGGAGGAAAAATTCGAGCTGTTGGGATAAGTTAGTGATGTGAAGAATAAAACCCGTGCACGTCGCTCAAGAACAGCCGAGAATATTGCTGCTGTAGCGGAAAGTGTTCAACCCAGGTTTGACCATTCATCGTCGTTCTTTGGAATTACGCATTCCAAAAACGTCATTACACCGTATTTTGAGTAAAGATTTGGGTCTTAAGGCTTATAAAGTTCAGTTGACAAAAGAACTCAAGCCAGCCGATCATCAACAACGTCGTGTCTTTGCCGATTGGGTCCTTGAACTGCATGAAAATGATCCGGAATTCCATCGAAAAATCATCTTGACTGATGAGGCCCATTTCCACCTCGGTGGCTTCGTCAACAAGCAAAATTGTCGCATCTGGGGCTCGGAAAACCCAAGAGTTATTGTTGAAAAGCCTCTCTATCCTCAACGTGTGACTGTTTGGTGCGGTTTATGGTGCGGTTTATGGTCCGGAGCGGTCATTGGACCTCACTTCTTCGAAAATGAGGCTGGAGCACCAGTTACGGTGAATGGATTGCGCTATCGACAGAATGATTTTTTATGGCCGGAACTGGGAGATCTTGTGATTTAACACCTTGCGACTTCTTCCTTTGGGGCCACGTGAAAGAGAAGGTGTACGCCAACAGCCCAGCGTCGATTCAAGAACTCAAAGATGGAATTCGTGAGGCTATCGAGGACATAGGGCAGCCACTTTGCGATTTGGTTATGGAAAATTTCATGAAAAGGATATGGTCCTGTAGACGTGGTCGTGGTGGTCATTTGGCTGATGTTATTTTCCATTATTAACGGCACACCTTCCTCTTTATAATGAAATAAACATCCGATCATTTATCTCACAAAATGGCATTTTCCTTTAAATATCAAAATAACACTTCTTATTGGAAAACCCTATAGATAAAACCAAGCTCTTGTCATTTAAGTGTAATTGACCAGATATCCCTTTAATTACCGAAGTTGTCATTGAGCAAAGGTATACAAGTAAAATCCATCTGGATGACAACCTTAATTTTAAGAACCATGTGAAGTCCTTGAATGGAAAACTAGCATCTGGGTGTTATGCTGTGCGAATGGTGTCAAGAGAACTGGGAACAGCCACTGCGAAGGTAGTATACCACGCTGCTTTGATAAAATCGCATATCAGATTTGGTATAACATTTTGGGGTATCTGCAGCCAACAAAATTTCTATAGTATATTTGTTCTACAAAAACGTGCAGTTCGATACTTTTGCAAAGTTGAACCCAGATAATCTTGTAAACCACTGTTCGGTCAAATAAAAATCCTTACACTTCCGTCATTATTCATTCTGGAAACGGTGTGTCTAGTACACAAAAACAAAGCATCATACGATGCAAATGTGGGTATCACTCGCCAAAATAACAATTTGAGACTTCCTATTCCGTCTTTAAATATTACTAAAAATTCTCTGATCTATGATCTATGGAGATCTGTCAAAAGATTACTTGTCGATGAGGTGTTTTATAGTGTTGTACATCTTCGCACTTGATTTTACCGTACTGACGAGAGCTTAAGCTCGAAACACGTGTTTACGGTTGCACAACAATTTGAGGGTTATACCCAATAACTTCTCTATTTATATTTTCTTATATAGCCCATCGCTAAATCTATCCTGATGTATATATAGTGTGTCCATTTAGTGCGTAATTCTTCGATATCTCGAAAGCCATTATCACTAGAGAAAAACTTTGAAAACAAATTTCTTCCGTTACTAAAGATACCCATTTCAAAAATATTTTCAATAATACTGGGTGTTTTTATAAAAGTGGGACGACTCGGAGACGAGTTTTTTTAAATAGAACACCCAGTATTTTTTATTCGAAATCTATTCCACTAAGGTTTACCTATACATCGCTGTAACAAAAATTGAACCCGATTGCGGCGTTGCCAAGTTATAATTGATAAACCAATTTTTACCAGTATTGAAGGGTCATGTTAAATTGGGCATGGAATATTCATTTATCCAAATTTTTTAAATTTTTTTGGCATACAGTAGCAGCAAGGTATCACGTTCACCAATCCAGTAATTTTGCGACATGATCCTTTACAGGGTGCTGAAATTTGCATTTTGAATATTGTAAGATTCAGACGACGTTCATTAGAATTTTTCAAATAGAACACCCTGTATTTTTCTTCACAAATTTATTCCGACATCTTTCGCCTTTTTATCGTTGAAAAAAAAAATCAAAATCGGTTGCGACGTTGTCAAGTTATGAGTAATTTCTTTATGTTTATCACTATCTCAGGGCTACTTATAAGGCATGGTTCCTTTATTTGATTTGATTGTGGGAATATTGCCTGCCACATGACAATCGAGGTTTTACATAGATCATTCAGGTATTTTTGCGATATGTGCATTGTCCAAATTTGAAATATTCCGTAATCTTGTTACTTATGATTTAAATCATATGTACCTATGTGAAACAAACAAACATGTCAAAAGCAACGTCTGCTTTTAAAACAGTGGTTTAAAGGCCGTCAGAATAGTGGTCTAAAGGCAGTTCATCCACTGGCCTGCTCAAACAGTTGAACCTAATTCATAGTGTTTCTATTTTAATTACATTCTTTAGTTCAGAGCGTCAACCCATTATTTATCATCTAGTCTCCCAAAAATCCCACTGGAGCACAATTATACGCTGAAAAATACCTGAAATATTCACACACACACACACGGAAATCTTCAAAATTGTTCCCTACAAGTATCTCTGCGCGTCCTACATTCTCAGTTAGCCATGAAAAAAAAATTGATCGTTTTGTTGACACTATCCTTTAATTCAGTTTCGAAAATTTCAAGTGTTTGATGTTAAGTGTTTGAAATGAATTATTATCAGGAAGAATTGATAAGCAGGGTGTGCACTCTGGGAGAAAGCCATGGTAATAATTGTCTGTTAGCCTCTAGGATATATGCCCAAAACTTTCCTCAGAGACGACACCATCGAGAAATAAGCTTCAGAAGATTGATTTGAGCGCATAGGAAGTGTAAATTATGAAAAATCTACAAAGGAAAAAACTGTTTTGACAGAAGAAAATGAATTTGCAATAGCTTTATCAGTAACTGAGGACATTAAGTGTTAGAGAAATAAGTAAACATTTAGATATTAAGAAATCATCAGTAGCGAAGTCCCTCAAAAAGAATAAATTTCATCAATATCATCTTCAACTCCACCAAGAACTTACAGAAAATGATTTTGGAAGACGAATTACATTTTGTCAATGAGCACGAAACAAAATAAATGAAAACCCTTAATTTTTCAAAAATGTGCTGTTTCAGTGATGAATCGACATTTCATAGAAATGGTTTCGTTAATCGTCATAATTTCCACTACTATGCTACTCAAAACCCGCATGCAGTTCTAGTTTCTAACTTCCAACATAAGTGGTCGCTCAATGTTTGGTGAGGTATATTCCATGATTACGTTATTTGGGCCGTTTTTCTTCGAGCAGCATTTAACCGGAGAGAGATTTTTGCGTTTTTTACAAGGTGATCTGCCCAACTTACTTCAGCATATTCCACTGGTGATTCAACAGGACATGTATTTTCAATTGGATGGTGCATCTGCACACTATCATAGAGAAGTTCGAAACCATCTTGAACAATATTTTCCTCAAAAATGGATAGGTCGGGGAGGACCAATCCAATGGCCAGCGAGATCTCCCGACTTTATGGACTTTTTTTTATGGGGTCACGTGGAATCTATGGTTTATCGCATACCAGCTACCACCATTGATGACATGAAAAAAATAATTCGGGATCCCTTTCGAAGTATAACACCGATCATGTTGTTCAACGTAAGGGAAAATTTTAAAATGCGACTTGAGGCTTGTATCAATCAGGATGGAAGACATTTCGAACAACTTCTGTAATGAGTTTTTCATTTGCTTTAATTCCTCTATTACTTGTTTTTCTTTTATCTCAACCTCAAACATTATTATTTGAAATACTTCGAATAAAAACATCTCGACATAAAATATGTATTATTTGGCAACTTCTACAATACAAACAATGGAGATTTGGAATGCGAGAATAAGAACATTTTTTTTAAATTTGGGCAACTTTTGTCTTTATTCCCGCAATCCAAATCTCCATTTAACTTGAAGGAGGCAAACTCTACATAATAATCCAAAAATATTCCTTTACTACGCGGGTTTCGGGTGGGAATTCAGCAAAATTTTAAATAAATTCAAGGTATATTTGATTGTTCCGATGTTTGACAGGCCACTACATAAATAATGGAAATGTATTTCGAAAAATTAATTCATAATCTGCAAAAAATCTCTGTGAAAGTAGTATTTTGGATCAATTTGTCAAAACGCTCTCTATTTGTTTGAAATTCAAACTTGGAGAGCCTGTAAATGTTCCTATTGTAAAAAAATACATGATGGACCACGTAGAAATTTGAGTATATCATAGCAACGCAATATTTCCACAATACAAATAAATGAAAGAACTATGACGTACAAATTACCCCGAAATAGTAGTAAACATAAGGAAATTACTCATAACTTGACAACGCCGCAACCGATTTTGATTTTTGTTTCAGCAATAAAAAGGCGAAAGATGTCGGAATAAATTTGTGAAGAAAAATACAGGGTATTCCATTTGAAAAATTATAATGAACGTCGTCTGAATCTTACAATATTCAAAATGCAAATTTCAGCACCCTGTAAAGGATCATGTCGCAAAATTACTGGATTGGTGAACGTGATACCTTGCTACTACTGTATGCCAAAAAATTTTAAAAAATTTGGATAAATGAATATTCCATGCCCAATTCAACATGACCCTTCAATAGCGGTAAAAATAGGTTTATCAATTATAACTTAGCAACGCCGCAACCGATTCCAAATTTTTATACATCGATGTAGAGGTAAACCTTGGCGGAATAAATTTCGAATATAAAATACAAGGTGTTGCATTAAAAAAAATCGTCGCTGAGCCGTCCCGCTTTTATAAATCACCCAGTAATGTTGAAAATAATTTGAAAATAAGCAACTTTTGTGATTGAAAAAGTGTTTCATTTAAAGTTTTTCTCTATAGATTATGGCTTTCCAGATATCGAAGAATTACGCAGTAAATGGACACACTGTATATGTATGTGGAGACTTATATTTGATCCTTTGAAAATTTTATTACATTTATTATTTAATTGTTTTGATATATGTTTGTTCCCTTTTGTTATTGTTGTTCTGTTTTCGTAAATATGTATTTTTTTATAATTGTGACAATGTTATAGTACCTGCTCCATACCATTTATTTTTATATATTTTATACCTTTTTATTCAATTTTATATACATATATTTATTGTGACTTTATCAATGAGATTTAAATCTTCCGATAATAAAGTATATTTTGATTTGACTTGATATGATTTCAACAGATTTTCCAAATGCGTTTTGTAATGAAAACTAAAGATTCAGCTTTGTCTAAAGATATATTTCAGGTTAGTCAAATGGCGAAGGTACAGTGTAATCAGATCTAAATTCTGTGGTTCCGTGGTTTACCCAAATTAGTAAAATGGTGGAATACTTGAATTTGATTGCGGCATGTCTGGCAGCTTTGTTGTTCGCAGAAAAATTAAGAAATTCGGAAGAGTGTGTTTTCACCTTTTTATACTCTATCATATATGGCCCCACTATATATTCTGTTTGAGCATGTTATTATTATTCTCATTGCTCGATTTTGAAGTTTTCTAAATCAGGAAAGTTAATTTTGAATGAGCAAGTAAAGTGTCGTGGACCAGTATACCGGTTGTCCGCAGAAGGTGGCTCGCCCCTATAACTTTTTTATTTCTGAAGATAATGGAATGAAATTTGGAGGATCTGCATAAGACATAAAACTGCGTTTATGGACAAGTTACTCAAATTCATGTCACTTCCGGTTTCACTATTTGCAGCCCTAAAATTTTGGTAAGAATAAAACTTCACTGTTTTCGGTCCAAACGAATGTGCTATATGAAATTTATTTTTAAAATTGAAATTACAATTTTTTTTCAAATGGCAACATGGTGGCTTGTCGGTTAGGAAGAAATACCATTTTACTACGAATAATTTGATACCCCACACTAATAGGTTTTAAACAAAGTTCCGTTAAGAAAGTAAAAAACTACGTTAGATGTTTTACGAAATAATGCATCTTTTGATATTAAAAATAAGATATAAATGTATCGAGTAACCTGTGACAAACATAACTGATAAAACAAAATCATTAAGGAGGTCGACTTCTTCTTTTACCAAAAGTAAATTGGGTATTTATTGTGTAATTATTTAAAGAACATGTTTATGAATCTATGCAACAAAATATTTTATTTTATTAGCTTTCGGATTATTGATCTTGTTTCATAAGTTGTGTTGGTTACAGGTTGCTCGATGCATTTAAATCTTATTTTAATCTTTATTTTGAGAAATTTCTAATTTGATCTTTTAAAGTTTGTTTGAAACCTAATAATGTGCAGTATCAAATTAATCGTAATCAAATACTATTTTTTCTTAACCCAACGAGCCACTATGTTGTAATTTGAAAAAAATTAGTAATAGAAATTTTAAAATGAAATTTTGCATATCAGATAAATTTTGATCAAAAACAGTAAAAGTTGTAATATTCTCAAAATTTGAGGACTGAAATCAGTGATTTAAAGATATTCATAGACCTATAGAATAAAAAATTTATTTCAAAACAAAAATAAAATTCGGTTATAAAAAGTGACAAGTAACACATGGTTGTAATTCAGTATGTCAAGAGGAGACAAGAGAAGTGAAAATATAATAGGTGTCTCATTTGAAAATCGAAAGTTTATGTCACTTCCGGTGAAACCAAAAGTTGCATGGAGTTGAGTTACTTGTCAAAAGATGCAGTTTTCGTGTCTTATACAGATCATCCAAATTTCATTCCATTATCTTCAAAAACAAAAAAGTTATAAGGGCGAGCCACATTCCAAGGAACCCGGTGTAACATGATTCAGATATTAGGGTGTTGAACAGAATACTTTTAGCCCATCTTGTCAGAAACGTAGATCATCTATACAAGTAGTTGATTTAAAATTAAATTATTTTGACTAAATTATCTAGAAGCTTCTTAAATTTGAACAGTCTATCTATAATTACTCCTAAATATTTAAATATCTGTACCATTTGAATTGCCTCGTCACTTACGGTATTATTAGCTGACTCGCAAAACAATCTGTAATCATTATCGTTGCTGATTATCATAAATTTGTTTTGTTATTAATTTGATTTCAATTGATTAGAAGAATGAACAACACTTCCTGATATTTTACAAAGTAGTAGTTAGTGTTGTTACCATTTCTTTATTATCTAAACTTGTAAAATATATGATGGTATCATCAGCAAAAATATATATAGAACAAGCTCCGGCTCCATTTACTATGTCATCAACTTATAAAAGAAATAACAGTGGACCTACGACACTACCCTGTGGAACCCCTATGTCATTTTCGATTTCAAGAAACATCATCTCATTTATTGGTAATTTTAGTTTCATATTTATTAAGTAATTATTGATCTACACCAATGCACTATCACTCCAAAACTCTTTTTATTTTTTTTTATTTCCCCAATTAATTGTTTCAAACGCCTTCTTCAAATCTATAAAAAAATTATTTAATGTTAAACAAGGATAGAAATTATCAAGTAATAAATCCGTAATAAATCATAAATTTTTCGGAGTTAGTTAAAATATGGACCAGACCATTTTTATCAGTTAATATGAGTCACTGAAAAACAGTTGAGATGAAAGTTGAAGGATATCTTACTTTGAACTCTTTTGTGATAACAAATATTAAATGAATATTTTATTGGTGGAGGAATATAGTTACAAACACAATTTTAAGATAAAAAGATCTTATGCACATATATTATATTCTATTTTTATACATACAATTTTTTAGAAAAAAGAAACGGAACAGTAGTTACTCCTGAAACCATGTGATAAGTTACTAACTAAATCAATAGACGGTGAATCTGAAAGTCAATATTTTCTCAACTTTCGGCTGAATGAACAAAACAGTGAACTAGGACAATAATTATAACATATGTAGCAGTGGCGTAACCGAGGGGGGGGGGCAGTGGGCCCTCCCCCCCCTCCCGAAATCTTCCAAAGTTTCAACGATTTAGCAATTTACCATTTTGTAAAATAGAATTTACTATTTGGTATTAGACTTTTTATAGGACCATCTGCAGCACGTGATACAGTGGGCGTGTCTTCTTTGCTTGGAGGATATCCATCCAAACTGATTCCATGCATTTTAAATGGGTGAAATGTGTTTCAAAGTGTTCCTCAGAGTTTTAATGTGTTATTTTCATTAACAATTCAAAGGAACTCATGTGAAACAAGATTATAAGATCTTGCAAAAAGTCCTTGATCAAAAGTAATTGGAAATGAAACCAAATAAATTAATATGGGGATTTGTAATCCAATTACCTACATGTAAAGTACCTGAAATTGCACCTAACCATATTAAAGGCATAATTATGTGGCTTAATTATGTTTCAATTATATCTTTGAAATTAGATTCATGTCTAAGTGTGACATTTCACATAATTATCATTCTAATAATGAAAATGGATTATATAATCCAGTTTTCCGTATTAACCATACAATAGGTATATTCATCGGCAAGTCTCTAACAGAAAACAACTACTGCATCCTACGACCGTTGAATTATATTTGTAAAATTATTTTCTACAAGAACTACTCTGCAGTGCTCTTCATCATCATATCATTCATTTTAAATTTGTGCTGATGAAGTTAAATTGTATTATTTGAGAGTCTGTTTTTCTTACTTTCTTACTTATACTGGTAAAAGAACTATGAACAATACTCTTTTACATATCAACATACAATGTCTGAATAACAAATTGAATGATGCCGAAGTGATATTAGACCAATATAATGTTGACGTTTTCTGTATTTGTGAACACTGGTTTATGAACAATGATTTGGAATACGTTACTATTCCTGGTTACAAACTCATATCATATTTCTCTAGATCTGAACACATTCATGGTGGAACTGCTATTCTTTCCAAAGAAAATCACATGTGTACTGAGATTTCAGAGATTAAACACCTTTCCATTGAATACCAATTTGAAATATGTGGGGTAAGTCATTCCTTTGGTAATCAGCAAGTTGCCATTTTGACAGTTTACAGGCACAGGTGACATCCAAGTATTCGAGGAACGACTAACATTCGCCCTTAATATTTTATACCAAAAATTCAAATTCATTATTTTAACTGGTGATTTCAATATACACCAAGATAAACCAATTTCTATGGAAACCAAAATTTTAACAGATATCTTGCAATCATACAAACTTGAGATAACAACAAACCAGCCTACTCGTATTTTTACTGATGTCAAAGGTGTTACATACACTAGCACCATTGACTACTTGGTAACGAATATTTCTACTGTCTCATTTAAATGTGATGTAGTAAATGCACACTTAGGCGATCATTTTGCACACCTTTTTCAATGCGAAGATTTGTCTCCAGTACAAATTAATTCTGAGAACATAAACGAGTATGCCACACGGGATTAAGGATCTGATAATATAAGTCATCTACTGTATCTACTGAATAAAATTGAGTGGACTCACTTCTACGACATGTCAGACATAAATGAGGCATATATGGAATTTATTTCAAATGTCAAATGCTGTTTTGATGCTAGTTGTCCAGTAATCAGAAAAATCAGGAAAACAACTCCAGCAATAAAAAAATGGTATTCATCCGACTTAGCAGAAAATAGGGATATGTTGAACACACTCCACTTCTACATGTCAGTCACTGATTTAGACAATGCTAAAAACGTTTACAAAGAAAAGAAAAAACAATACAGACCTCAACTAAAACATGCTAAGAATAATTACTATCAACAAAGAATAAAGCAATCACAAAATCAAATTAAAGAAACTTGGAAAATCATAAATGAAAACCTAGGTAGAAATAATAAATCGGCTAAAGCAATTTCTTTGCATGACAATGGCAGAATAATGTCTAACGCTAAGGAGGTGACAAACAATTTTGCATCTTATTTTACCTCGAATGGCCAATAAAAAATCACAGATTTTTTCGGTTCACAGATCGATAGTTCATGCACTGTCTCCGACAGAGTGCTATCAGGTATTTTTGTTCCCTTCATTCATGAGCATGACATATTGAATATAATCAAAAATTTAAAAAATAAAAATTCTACCGGAACTGATGACATTTCCCCAAAAATAATCAAAATTATTGCTGACGCCATTCTATCACCATTAACATGGCTCGCCAACCTATCATTACAATCCGGAACATTTCCAGATTTGATGAAAGTTGCCCTTATTTTTCCTCTCTTCAAAAAAGGTGATGTGCATTCCGTAGATAACTACCGTCAAATATCACTCTTACCAGCTACATCCAAAATCCTTGAACGAGCGGCATATGATATTATAATAAATTTCATTGAAAAGAATAATAGACCGTCAGATAGTGACAGATTTAAGTGCCCCATTTTCACATACAAGCCTCGAATAGGGTTGAGAAGTACATCGATGTTGAGTAAAATGGAGGGAAATTTACGAGTGGCTCCTGGGGATAACATATGGAAAATTCGATTTTCCATGGAAAATTCGATTTTCCATATTTTAACGCGAGCCGTGTTCACCTAATCATTAATTAATAGTACCTGGCTTCAGAAGATCAAAGGCTTGAGTGTTGAAGGTGGCTAAAGGGTTAAAATGAGGCTGTAATATTGTAAAGAAAAATCGAGATTTTAACAGGTTTTCCCACGCAAGCCCATCGAAACTATGAAAACCTACATCGTCACTACACCGAAAAACATAATGGCTTGAGTGGCGTGAATGGAAAAGTAGATTTTGTCGTCGGAAAATTTAATGAAAATTCTTTTTGATTTTTCCATATGTTTTCCCCACGAGCCACTCGTAAATTTCCCTTAATTTTACTCAACATCGACTTACTTTTCAACCCTGTTCGAGGCTTGTATGTGAAAATGGGACACCTAAATCTGTCACTATCTGACGGTCTATAACATGTTATCTGTATCACAGCACGGTTTCAGAAAATCTAAATCTGTAGAAACAGCAACAAACCACCTCTTGGACTATGTATATTACGAGTTAGATTGTGGGAAGTATGTTGCTTCATTGATGTGTGACCTGTCTAAAGCATTTGACAGAATAAATTTACAATTCATTCTTGAAAAATTAAACTCTATTGGGATTAGAGGAGTTATGTTGGATTGGATACATTGCTATTTAACTAACAGAAAATTATTGGTGAAAATTGAAAATGAGTGATCAGAAAGCCATGAAGTCCCCCTGGGTGTTCCCCAAGGATCAGTTTTGGGGCCACTAATTTTCTCAATTTTTGCTAATGATCTACCGAGAAATATCAGCTTAGGACAAATTACCATGTTTGCGGATGATACTACCATAACTATATCAGCAGCTACCCCAGAGGAGTTACAAAAACACATCAAAGTCACCTACAATGAGATGGCGGCTTGGTGTTCACGCAATAAACGAATATTGAATAAAGGTAAAACAGAATGTATCAATTTTTATCTGCACCGTGAGGTTCTCTCACTCTTCCAATTACCTGATGATCTGTCATTTACTAAAGATGTTAAATTGTTAGGAACCCATCTTGACTGTCAGCTTTCTTTTAGTATTCAATTGAATCATGTCTGTACAAAACTCAATAAAGCATATTACGCCATTCTACAAATGAAACCATATATGGACGAAAAAGGTTTAATGGACTTGTACTATGGTTTTGCATATAGCCATATATCTTACAATATCATAGCATGGGGTTCAAAAGCGTCTAATCAGACTTATTTTTCAACTGAGTTGTAGGGAAAGCTGCAGAAATACAGTCAAAAAGAAACAAATTCTAACCTTTACAGGAATATTTATTCTGAAATGCCTCACTTTTATTAGGAGCGATATCAATAATGTTTCCCAAAAACAGCATGAGTATCAAACACGCCACATTAACTTGGATTTACCTAGACATAAAACTGCAATGTACCAGAAATCGCCCCATTTCGTCGCTATAAGACTATTTAACGCCCTTCCCTGCGAACTGAAAAGTATTACTTCATATGAAAAATTCAAAAGGCAATGCAAGGATTGTTGATACCCACTAAAAGCCTTCATTGCCATCTAGCGGTTGTTTGACTTAAAGTCTTGTTAGGGTTTTGAGTGTTCTATGCTCTCCGTGGTAGATTGTAAATGAACTACAATATTCTGTGCTGTGGTTAAGAGATGAACAGATGAAGTTGATCGTTGATCTTGGTTACTGAAGAAATGTAGGTTTGGTTTAAGTATTTGAGTTGCTGTATATGAACAAGTAATACAGAAATAATAAAGAAAGGAGCTTCATTTCATTACTTCAATCCTGGTAAAGTTTATTCAAGAGGTTATGGGCCCAGGATGGCAGAAGAATAAAAGGGAATAAGTTGGAAACAAAAGTTCACTTGGCAGAGGAAAAGTAAGCAACGTGAAAATGGCCGCCAAGGCGCAGTATAGTATTGAAGTTCTGAATGGGACAAACTATTACAATTGGAAGTTTAGGATGGAAGCAATATTGGAAGAAAATGGTGTATAACAAGCGAAAATGATGTAAGCACCTTGGACGATGCAGCAAGAGCTCAGGCAATGAAAAATGAAAGTAAAGCCAAATCATTAATAATTCAATATGTTAATGACATGCAGCTAGAATGGTTGAGAGATAAGAAAACGAGTCATAAAATGTGGGAAGCCTTGAAAGAAAAGTATGAGAAAAAAGGTATCCCCGGACAGTTATTTTTAAGGAAGAAATTACTAAGCCTGAAACTGAAAGAAGGTGAATCATTGGAAAAATTTCTCATTGAATTCGAGGAGATTGTGAGGCAGTTGAAGAGTACAGGTGCAGATGTGAAAGATGATGATCAAATATGCAGCGTGCTGATGGCACTTCCGAAATCCTATGAAACAATTGTCACAGTAATTGAAAACATTTCCAATTTGACGTACAGCTCCATGAAAGCCAAATTACTCGCTGAGTATGAAAAGCGTGCAGTGTCTGGACAGGCTGGCTCAAAATCCCAAGAAGCGTATGCATTTCCTACAGAAAATGTTAAACAGGGCTGTATCAAGTGTGGCGAGTTAAATCATTTCAAAAGAGAGTGCCCTGTATTCCAAGGTCAAACAGGAAGATTGCAAAGCAGAGGACGAGGTTATAATAGAGCTCAAGGTCACAGAGGATACAGAGGTTATTTTAGAGGAACACAAAGAGGAAGATATTGGCAAGGAGGCAGCCGTGATAGAAATAATTCATTCAGAGGAAGTCATCATGTAGAAAATGTAAATATGAATGAAAACGAAAATTCTATTTGTTTTTTAGGTTTGAGAGATGAAATGGAAGAAAACAATGAAACTGTTATTAAATTTTTCATTGATTCTGGTTGTACCGATCACATGGTCAACAAGAAGGAATATTTTTCAAATCTGATAATGCTAAAAGAACCGGTGAAGATTGTAATTGCTAAAAATGAAAACTTCGTGTTGGCCACGGGAATTGGTAGCATACATGTAAAAAGTAAGGTAGGTGATAGGTATATGAATTGTACGATTAAGGATGTACTTTACATTCAAGACCTAAGAAAAAACCTTTTATCAGTCAAGAAACTAGAAATAGCAGGTATAACAGTCGTTTTTGAACATGGACAGGTAAAATTAAAACAGGGTTACAGTCTGCTAGGTATTGGGGAAAGAAATAATCTCTACGAAATACAATTTATAGTTCAATCAACTTCTGAATCATTATTATCTCAAAGAGAGAATGAGTTTATACTTTGGCATAAGAGATATGGGCACATTGGATTTACTGGGTTAGAAAAATTAATCAAAGATGAAGTCATAGAGGGTATTGATAAAAATATTGAAATAAAAAAGGGGTTTTTTTGTGAGCCTTGTATAAGTGGGAAAATGTGTAGATTTCCTTTTGGTACCAGAATAAAAAGTCGCAGAATTATAGAAATCATACATTCAGACGTATGCGGACCGATTACTCCAGTAACTAATGAAGGATTTAAATACTTTGTAACATTCACTGATGATTTTTCAAATTTTTCTTGCGTGTATCTGCTGAAAGAAAAATCTGAGGTCCTTGGTAAACTTCGTGAGTATGTGAGAATGGTTCATAGTAAATTTAATCAGAGAATTTCGAAGTTACGATGTGATAACGGGGGTGAGTATAATTCTTCAAATTTTAGAGAATTTTGTAAAGATGAGGGAATAATACTAGACTTTACGGTACCTTATACCCCACAGCAGAATGGTAAGTCTGAGAGATTGAACCGAAGCTTGGTTGAAAGAGGAAGGGCAATTGTAGATGAATCAGGAGTTCCAAAATGTTTTTGGGGCGAAGCAATATTAACTATTAATTATCTTAGAAATCGAGGAATAATGACTGATTTGAATAAGGTAACACCAGCAGAGTTGTGGTATAATATAAAACCAAATGTAAAAAAATTTGAAAATATTTGGGTGTTTAGCTTATAGTCATATAAATAAGGGATTCGGGGACAAGTTTGATTCTAAGGTCGAGAAGTGTGTGATGATGGGTTATGCTCAAACAGGCTATAGACTCTGGAGTATAGAAAAGGAAAGAATAATTATATCAAGGGATGTCAGGTTTAATGAAAACGAATTTTGGTTCAAAAATATAGCAAGTAAAGTAGTGATAGATACATGTGAGAGTGAGAATGAATCACAGAAGGAAGAGAGGGAAGAAATGAATGAAGAGAGAAAGGAGTTTATAGAAGTTGATACAGGAAATGTAATAGCCGACAAAGGTAATGTATTAAATAAAAGAAGCATCTGTTTACCATCTAAATACAAAGATTATGAAATGTATATTGGCCTTTGATGCTGAACGCTTTGTCGAAGAGGTGCCGAATACTTTCTCAGATGTTGTTAAGAGAAAAGATAAAGATAGGTGGTTTGATGCTATGGATAAAGAATTAAACTCGATAATTGAAAATGGTACATGGGAAGAAGTAGTCACACCAAAAGAAGGTACAATACTAGATACAAAATGGGTTTATACATACAAATCACTAGAAAACAGAGACGTAGATAGGTACAAAGCAAGGTTAGTTGTAAGGGGTTTTAATCAAAAGAAAAATGAAGATTATGATGAAATATACTCGCCTGTGGCAAAATTGGTCACGATAAGAACTCTTCTGAGTATGGGAAATCAGTTAGGCTATGAGTTTCTACAATTGGACGTGAAAAGTGCTTTTTTAAATAGCATTTTAGAGGAAGACGTATACATTTACCCACCACAAGGTATAAAACTAAATAAAAATAATGTATTGAAATTAAAAAAATCTATATATGGACTCAAGCAGTCTTCTAAATGTTGGAACGAAACCATCGATACCTACTTACTGGAATTGAAATTTGTGAGATCAGAAAATGACTACTGCTTGTATATATTAAATGGTGAATTTGGAAAAATATTTTTGCTTATATATGTAGACGATCTTATATTAGCAGGTCCGAATATAGATGAGATCAATAGTATCAAATCAAAGCTAACATCAAAGTTCAAAATGACTGATAAAGAGGAACTTAAATATTTTTTAGGACTTGAAATTTTTTATGATAAAGAAAATGGTATACTAAAGATAAGCCAGTCCAAGTATGTAACTAATTTATTACGAAAATTTAACATGTCTGACTGTAAAACTTCAAATATACCTATAGATCCAAAATTTTCAATAGATTTGAGTAAGAATGAGGGAAATAATCTTACGAATAGACCATTCAGAGAACTCGTAGGATGTTTAATGTATTTGATGTTAGGTTCAAGACCTGACCTATGTTTTGCTGTGAATTTCTATAGTAGATTTCAAGATAAGGCAACAGATCAAACTTGGAATTGTCTTCTTCGGATTTTGAGGTACTTAAAAGGTACAACGCATTTGGTGCTTGAATTTAAAAGATGTACTACTGATCCAAGTTTGATTTGTTATGTTGATGCTGACTGGGGCGGTGATATAAATGACAGGAAGTCTGTAAGTGGTTTTATGTTTAAATTTCATGAAAATGTTTTAATGTGGGCTACTCGGAAACAAAATTCTGTTTCATTATCTAGTACAGAGGCAGAATTGATTGTATTATGTACTGCAGTTTCAGAAGGATTGTGGCTAAAGAAATTATTTAAAGATTTTGGTATCAAATTGAAATGCATAATGTTTTTCGAAGACAATCAAGGTTGTTTGGCAATAATCAAGAATCCTTCTAACAATAGAAGGGTAACACCTGGAATTAAAATATAATTTTGTTTCCGAACAGTTTAGGAAGGGTTTGATAAATATAACATACATATGCACTAACGACCAACAAGCAGACATTTTTACTAAAGGTTTACCAAATTATTTGTTTTATAAATTTAGAGAACAGTTAGGTCTGAAGGCTTTCAGTGAGGGAGGGTGTTGATACCCACTAAAAGCCTTCATTGCCATCCAGCGGTTGTTTGACTTAAAGTCTTGTTAGGGTTTTGAGTGTTCTATGCTCTCCGTGGTAGATTGTAAATGAACTACAATATTCTGTGCTGTGGTTAAGAGATGAACAGATGAAGTTGATCGTTGATCTTGGTTACTGAAGAAATGTAGGTTTGGTTTAAGTATTTGAGTTGCTGTATATGAACAAGTAATACAGAAATAATAAAGAAAGGAGCTTCATTTCATTACTTCAATCCTGGTAAAGTTTATTCTGAAACTTTCTACACTGTAAATGCGTTTGTGAGCAGGAATAGATCCTAATTATTAACCTGTAATTTAATTATTAATGATTATCAATGAGCTTTCAACTATTATTATTTATTGTATTTTATATGTGCTTTTATTGAATTTTTTTTTTACAATGCTTTATAGTTGACTTGTCCAACACCATGTAATTATGGTATTTTATGGATTAATAAAGTTCTATACTATTCTTAAGTTTTGAGAGTTACATTTTTGTCGTTTCTGAAAGACCAATGGCAAGTGAACATCATGAACTCTGATAAAGCCCTTGCTCATGTTTGTATAAGAAGATCCATATTGTATGAAAGGAATATTGCCGACCTACCACCAGTACTGTTTCCAGATATTTTCCATATTTCAGTTTAGTGTCTGACAAATCTGTTCTTATCTTGGCTAGATTATTTTGTTTTTTATGACTGTCATACCCTGACGGAATCCTACTTCATCTCTCAGTCCATTACTGCCACAATTCACTATCATGCAGAGAACTGAGGCATTGTATAACGAAATCAAAAACTTTAACTGCTTTAACTAGAACCAAAACACATGTAAAACATACAATTGCCATCAATGTTTATCCTCCAAGCAACTGACCTTGAAGATTGTGACATCAGCCACAGATGGTCTATACTAGCCCACCCCTCAAAAGAAAAATTCTAGCTACGCCACTGATCTGTAGTCACCATCTTTGTTAACAGGAATTATTAATACTTTTAGAGAATTGACATAATTGATAGCAAAAAAATCGTTTACATACCTGTAGTGAGATTGTTTTAGCAAGTTTGAACGCACTGAGTTTGTCAATCATGTTGGTGGCGATTTGCAGTTGCCATTGGAGATTGCACTGGGTTTGACATGAGGAAGACCAAGGTAGAATAAAAGTAGACAACAATGTTCTCAAACGATCCATGACTGTATGCAGAAGTGAGAATGAAGAAGAATAGTTCAGATCAATATTGTATGCTGCTCTAACGATCTGTCTTACAGCATCTGAGGCAGAGACATTTCCTTCCAAATCATGGCAGTTTTTTTCCAGTGATTCCAAACATCTTTGTAAAGTTCCAGTGAAACTTTCCTGTAAGCAACCCACTGACTGGACAATTTGAGTAGCTACTGACTTGTTCAACCTCCTCAATATCAGTTGTTGAATTTCTATAGTAGCTGGTTTTGGAATCCGGTGATTATCTATATCTAAGACAATAATCATTGAATTATCGTAAAACAGCATAAATAAATAAATTCATACTTGTTTGGTTGTAGCCTTCCAATACCTCAGCTACATTAGACTTCATATCCAAAAGGGTTTTTTGAATTATTGCCACTATTTCTTCTTGTTTTTCACAGACAATATTCATTAACGTTTTATATAACTGTAATTCGACATTTTGGGCATATTCAAGTCGTTTTGGAGTGATTTGTATTTCACGTGCCATATCGAATGCACTCAAAATGAACTGCCTCAAACATTTGTTGTGTATCTACAAAGAAAAATATAAACTACTCATCTTCAGCAAAGGAATATTTTCAGATACAACGTACCTCACTCAATTTTGCAGCAAGGTTCAGAAGAGTGTACTTTAAAAAGTTTCTTATATGTTCTAAAAATTCTTCATTAACCATTCTTTCAGAAATCAATGTATCCAATGAGCATTCTAAACACAGAGATTTTTTAGTTTCATCAGTCTTCATATGTTCCGTATCATCAATAAATCCTTAAACATAACACAAACATTATGATTGAGTATAATTATTTACTATCATCAACAGAACTGTGGAGTGCCAGAGGTGGATTAAAGGGGTCGATGAAAACAAAACTAGGCTTAAATATTTTCAATCAATCGTTATTACGTTAATTTCAACAAGCAGACTCGTTTGTTCCTTTCGTATTTCGACAGCCATTGATGCTGGTGTGAAAAATAATTTAAAAACTTTGTAATTTTTCTCAAATGTGGGTTATCCCTGCGGATGAGGTATCCCACCATTCCACCTTAATACAGGTGGTAGGCCCTATTGAGCCATGTTTTAATTAATAATTTTTATATGAATCGTTAATAATTTAATTTCAAGTTTACTACGTCTCCATACCACGTGAGTATCCATTTTGGTTCCCAGTTCAGTAATTTTCATAAAATCTTTCTTCAAAGATGTAATTTTTGCCTTTACCTACTTTAGTTTGACCTGTATAATTTCAAATAAAGATGAGCATTTCTATGCTTGAAAACATGTTTTTGATAATGTTATGTTGATACAATTGACAAGTTATTGCCAAAGTTGCGTTGACAACAGCCCCCCTTCTACCCTAGAGGTCAAACAGATATTGTGGAGACTACTTCAAGTTTTACTTAGTTTCTTTATATATGATTTGCTAACCGATAGATGCGTACCGTTATTTAAATGAAAGAACCTAAATATTATCAAACTTTGATGAATATTGAAAATAGTGAAAATTGACAAATTTTTTCGAGAAACTTGTCTTACAGTACCAATCAACAAGCAATCCATTTTTAGGCGTTCTGATTACTAGTGTATCAAGAAATGATAGAGAGTTGTGTTTCTCTGATTCAATGGCGAATTGAGTTTTTTCATGATAGGACTATCGTCAATCTTTCTTTCAAAAATGTGTTGGTACTTTGAAACATTGCATCATCAAAATTGAGTTAACTATTATTTATTGTGAGATTGAAGAGAACTAGAAGGTCTTCTAAGTCCAATGACCTTTTAACTTTTATCAAATCCCATGTAAGTTTGATCAACCTCATAGTTTCATCAATTGGTATATTAGCAAATAACGATATCGTCTAGTGAAACTAGTGTATGGTTTTTGGAAATGTTAAACACTTTATTTTATTTGCAAAATAAAAGATTTTTTGAAATACCTTTCATCAATAGTAAACGTCAATTTCAGCTTTGTGCTTGAGAATTTTGTTAGATTATAGAGAGGACTTCCCACGAAACTAACAATGAGTCTTCCGGGCCAATCAGTTTTGAACATTTCAGAAAATTTCCATTTTTGTTATTCATTTTCTCTTCTGATAACAAATTTTCTACAAGTTTGTAGAGTGTAGATTGGATTTTTATTGTTGAATCACAACTTATTCTTTGGTGTGTTTTGATCTCGCAATATGTTATTGGGTTTTGCATATTACTCATTTTATACTACTGTATAATTTTCACTTGGCTTTCAAAACTAAAATGTTTTGTTTATTCTGCATTAGAAAAGAGGTTGAGTCTTTATATCTCTAATTATGTTTTCGTTTTCTCTTCTGGTTTTCCTCAAGTTCATAATAAATAATTATTATTTGAATTTTGATGAGGTATTCTACAACCAAGTGTATAGCATGCGGATGGGAAACTGTCTCCGATTTGTTCCGATATAGTAATGACCGATTTACAAGAAAGTTCTATAAAAAAAATCAAAAGATATGTGGACGATATGTTTCGAATCATTCCAGAAGGACAATATAAGTAACTACTTGACACATTCAATTCCTATCATGAAAAACTGCAATTCACCATAGAATTAGAGAAACACAACTCTCTATCATTTCTTGATACACTAGTAATAATAGATTGCTTATTGGCGTACCATAAGCCAAGTTTCTCGTAAAAATTTCTCAATTTTCAATAAAACATCCAATAGAACAAAAATATATATAATTCATATTATAAAAACATAATTAAAAATATGCAGTCCAGTCTATATAAGTATATTGAAAAATAACGATAAAATTCAATATTTTCATAGAAAAAAATAGGCAATATTGAAATTAAATCAAATAATATTCGTTCTTGTACGTACCCAGTCTTATCAGTTCATCACGAATTTGTTGTAAATTAGTATATTTTTGGCCGCCACCACATTCTAAAAAATGTTGTTCAGATTCAGTCAGAGATTCGGTTTCAGAAATTTCCGTTTCGCCAGGAGTCATAGCAATAAATAAAAATGGAACTTTGTACAGATCTTTCAGTTTCCGTATTTCTTGAATATTCTACAAATGCAAATTGAAATAAGAGAACTAGTAAAATTTAGGAAATCTCACCGAATCTGTCAAAACTCCTTCGGATATAGTGTATACCACTATTGGCAATACATTCTGTACATGTTTGCGTAATATTTCAGTTAATTGATCCACAGGGCAATCAGGAGGAATTACTAAACTAACATTTTCCTTCAGAACAGGGTGAGGTAATTCGACTTCCAATGACGGGCAGTGATCCAACAAAGATTCATCATGCCTTCTCTGAAGATCAGCTTCCGCGATAACATCCCACGATTTTTCATTAGCTTGAAGTTTCTCAACTATCTCAATTTCATGGTGCAAAGTTAGACGAATATTCTTTGAGTGACCATAATTGAACGATACCTGCAACAAAACGAAAAATAAGTCCAAATGAAAAAAAAATGTTTTACAGAACTACTACCGCGAAATTCCACTATATCGAAATTATGTTGAATCAATTCTAAAATTTGTAGCTTTTCATTTCTAAGAGTTGAGACTGGAGTGAAAATTTACGAGTTCTTGAGTTTAGAATTGAAGCTGACAGTATTGAAATGGGAATCGATAATCGATTTTATTCAAATAAATCATTTGTGAAATTTTTAACATCACTTCATCAAATTTCATTTTAGATGAACTACATTTTTTCAATATTTTTATTATCGATTCAGACCAGTTTCCCTGATAAATGACAGCTAAACTCCAATTATTGAATACACTACACCTAGTTAATTGACTAATTCAAGAAGAAAACAAAACCACATTGTAGTAATAATATGGTACATCCAATATTTTGTCAATCGCAGGAACTGCCCTTTTCTGATACCAAGGAAATTAAATTTTCTTCTCCCTTGTTCGTGTTATACATAATACGCTCCATCTTTTTGGGCCATTTTAATTTATCACTTTCAGTTTTCACCATCACTGCTACTTCAGACTCATTCAAACCAATTCTTACTATAATTCCTAGACGATAACGTCTTCCATATTGTACTATAACAAAATTGGCAAAAGATACTCCTTTGTTATGAAACTGACATTAATTTTTTCTACGACCACGTATATTTCACTGTACAGTCCCATGGAAAGTAGCGTATATCCACACATGTGCGAAAAGTACTTTCCGCACACGTGTGAAAAGTAACTTTCTGCACGCGTGTGAAAAGTTACTTTCTGCACGCGTGTGAAAAGTTACTTTCCGCACGAGTGTGAAAAGTTACTTTCCGCACGAGTGAGAAATAATATATTGTAAACTATACTTTTTCTACGACCATCTGAATCATTAACAAATCTGTAATATTTTTAATAATCCTTTTCATCATAAACTCTCCTGCCGTCATTTTTACATGGTTTAGATAATTTTTTCTTTCTTCACCCGTTGAATGAAACATCTATTTTTTCTTTTTGTACACGTACCTACCTACGTCGTGAAACAAATAACATTCAAAATTTTCAAATTTTGACAACTTGGAAATAAAAAAACTTTATGCAGAAAAAATTAAACACTAATCGATTTCATAAAATGAAAAAAAAAGAAATGTGGCTGCGTGGATTTGAACCCTCGCTCCCACCATCCAAAGTCCATGTGTCTATGTGAGCACATAATAACTTGTTTAAATTAACTGCCATATAGCTGTCAACTATTCAAAAATATAGAATCCGATTGTAATCAATCTTTTTATTGAAATTATTCTGGTTTTATGAAAAGAAAATCATACCTTTGTCAGAAGATATGCATTATCAGGAGCTTCTGATATAAATTTATTAATTTGATTGTTAAATCATCCTCATTATCGCTAATCATTTTTAATAACTTAATTTTTTCAATCGAATTTTGTAATTATCTACTGATGTGAAATGTCAAATTATTAGACAGACGTAAACAAACTTGATTCGATCTTATTTATGTTCATAAAATTCGTTAATACCTACCTATAATTACAGTCTAGTAGTTCATGAAAGTCGTAGGAAATGAAATATTTCGATACAGCTAGCCCGCGGAAAATGAAAATCGGTGTTACAACGTGGTAGGTTTCTTGATCGAAGACGCAATTGAAATGTTCATTTTTCTTAATGGTCGTAGAAAAAGTTACTTTCCGCACACGTGTAAAAAGTTACTTTCCGCACACGTGTGAAAAGTTACTTTCCGCACACGTGTGAAAAGTTACTTTCCGCACGGGTGTGAAAAATTACTGTCAAATGCATAATTTCTATTGAGATTTTTCGCTGTCAAGCTGTCAATTATAATTTTTTTATGTAGATTTACCCAGGTAATTTTTACATTTTCTTTTAAAAAGTGCCAATTTTTCATTTTCATAATAAAAACAAGTTAACCTGACCCTGAATCCCACCCGCGAATTCTCAATTGGAACAAAATTAAACTTCAAACAATTTAACAACTGAGATATTTGGGCGTGTAACCGAGTATATTTTTGTCTGATATATACCGGGTGTCCGCGGAAAGTGGCTCGCCCCTATAACTTTCCTTTTGAAGATAATGGAATGAAATTTTGAGGATCTGTATAATACATAGAACTGAATATTTTGACAAGTAACTCAACTTCATGCAACTTTTGGTTTCACCGGAAGTGACATAAACTATGAGACACCCGGTATATTTTCAGTTGTCTTGTCTCCTTATACTGAATACAACCATGTGTTACTTGTCACTTTTTGTAACCGAATTTTATTTTTGTTTTGAAATTTATTCTTTACTATAAAGGGCATGGACATCTTCAAATCACTAATTTCAGTCCTAAAATTTCGAGAATAATACAACTTTACTATTTTGATCAAAATGTATCTGATATGCAACATTTCATTTTGAAATAATTACTAATTTTTTTCAAAATTAAGGATCATAAGAGATTAAAATAAGATTTAATTGCATCGAGCAATCTGTAACCAACACAACTTATGAAACAAGATCAATAATCTAAAAGCTAATAAAATATTTTGTTGCATAAATATTATCATAAACATGTTCTTCAATAAATACCTAATTTACTTTTCGAGAAGCCAGGTAAAATAAGGAAGTCGACCTCCTTAATGGTTTTGTTTTATCAGTTGTGTTTTTCACAGGTTACTCGATGCATTTAAATATTATTTTAGTTCCAAATGATGCTTTATTATTTTATAAAACATCTAACGTAGTTTTCTGAGTTTTTTAAAGGAACTTTGTTTAAAACCTATTAGTGTGGGATGTCCAATTAATCGTAATAAAATGGTTTTTTTCCTAACCCGACGAGCCACTGAAAAAAATTAGTAATTTCAAAAGTCAATTTTATATAGCACATCCAATTTGACCGAAAACAGTGGAAGTTGTATTCTTCCCACAATTTTAGGGCTGCAATTAGTGATTTGAACTTATTCATAGCATCCCAGTTTAAAAAAAAAAAAAAAAGGTTACTAAAAGTAACAAATGATACATGGTTGTATTCAGAATGTCATGTGGAGACAAAAGAGGTGACAATATAGGACAATATAGGATATTGTTTGTCAAACTGGCAGCTGCGGAGTTTATAAACAGTTGAACATACAGGGTGGTCCTAAACGCCATGTACGTAAGAAAGGAGGTAATTCTTTAGCTTATTTCACAACTAAAATTTCATAGAAACATTGGTCAGCAAAAGCTTCGTTACCATATATAGGGTGTTGAAATTTTACTTTTTGGAATTTTGCTCAAATTTGGAATACAAGTTACGCTGTAGGGATTACATCATTGGGCATGCCCAATGGTTGTGAAAATCTGCAGGGAAATATTTTTGTAGGGGTAATTTTCATTATTCCCCTGAACTTTTTTGTAGTGCATCGTTGGTAGATTTTAGCTTCGTTACCATATATAGGGTGTTGAAATTTTACTTTTTGGAATTTTGCTCAAATTTGGAATACAAGTTACGCTGTAGGGATTACATCATTGGGCATGCCCAATGGTTGTGAAAATCTGCAGGGAAATATTTTTGTAGGGGTAATTTTCATTATTCCCCTGAACTTTTTTGTAGTGCATCGTTGGTAGATTTTAGGTTTAGTTTAGTCGGCACAACCTGTTGAAAATTAAAGCCGGGTCTTTGTAGCAATGATTTATTACAATACAAAAAAACATAATAATAACAATTACAAGGAAACTACTTTAATACTGTTGAAATTGACTTCCTCTAATATTCGATTTCGTAAGCCATCAACGGAATTCACTGGTGTTGTATACACTAGAGATTTGAGATGCCCCGATAGAAACAAATCTATGCTTCAAGTCAGGGGACCTAGGAGGCTATGACTGAGAGTCACCCCGTCCTATCCTCTTGTTTTCACACACTTCATTTAAATACTCCCGAGCCAAAACAGAAAATTGCGCTGGGGCGCTATCGTGCATAAACCAGTAAGTCAACCAGACAAAAAAATGGACATATCAAATAATCCCCAATTATACCACCCTAAACATTTAATGAGAACTGTTATTGAAAATGCGTTTCTACAATTCCATGTGGATTTTTTGGAGTCCATATGTGGTTGTTACGAAAATTTCTGATAGAATTCCTTGAAAAATTGGCTTCGTCGGTTAATCGGATTTTAAAATCAAAACTGGGATATACTAAAAGTCTCAATCTAAAAAATTGCAGGAGTTATAAAAAATAAACTAAAAAAATTAAGAAATTCCAACACCCTGTAGATCGGTAACGAAACGTTTGCCAGCCTATGTTTATATGTATGATTAGTCATTAAATAAGCAAAATAATTACTTCCTCCCATATGTACATGACATTTAGAAACACCCTGTATAAAGCAAATATAGTCTTCGGCAGCGTCAACGGTAACTATGGCAACGTCAACGGTAGACGGCTGCGCAGTTTATAGATTGGGCTTTAAATGCATTCAAATAAAGATATATACTTAAAGTGCCTTCAGGGCCACCCTTGGCAGCTGGCATGTGATTTGTATGTAGTGCAGGAGGAGGAAGAGTATTTAGGACTGCAATACAGTGTGTTTCAAAATTCAGTGCCCATAAACGCTTCGTTTCCGATCTACAGAGCGTTGAAGTTTCAAGATTTTTAAATTTTTTCTGATATTTTGAGATATTGACATCAAATTTTGAACATTTTGTAATATTTCTGAGGCCGGACCTGTCGCCTTTTCTTATGAACAATCTTGGTATCCGAAGGAATGTTCGAAAATTTTCGACTCCCGGCATCTCGAAAGTGCGACATCTAGATGCGAATAGATGAGGCGGCTCGATGACTTTCTGGATAGACTCCCTTCGAGCATTGTCTAAAAAAGTATAGTCAGATAATCTTTTGGGCTCATTATTGGATAGCGATGGGGTTATTAGTAGATGGCGCCAGCACGGTTGTGCAAAAAAGTAGACAAACGAATGAGATGGAAAGTGTCGTAGTAATCGCGTAAGTAAATAATGAATGGTCATTATTTCGTGTTTTTGATTGGCTCCGAGTCCGCTCCACCAGCCATTTGCAATTTGCATGTAAACAAGAGAGCGAAGTAGCGAACTTTCGTGGTGTTTAGCATTTCATTGTTTTCGTCTTGTTTAGGTCTCAGTCAGTTTTCGATTTCACATAGATATTTCATGATGACAACCTATGATTGGTGTTCAAGTTATGAAGGTGAAAATGCCATTTTTGGTAGTTACTTTTGACTATATTATTTTCTGGTTTTATTAAAAGCTTTTATTTAAATTGATCTGTGTATGTGTGTGTGTGTTGGATGGGTACAAATCTGGCAAGCTGAATTAGAACCACCTCCTCTTATCCTATGGAATTGAAATTTTACGTGTTGGTTCAGTTTCGATGACAATACATTAATGTAGAAGAAATTGTCCCCCCGGCCCCCCGAAAGTTATATAGAGAATGCGTAGAGTTTCGGAAGTTTCATTGACGGATATAGACGTCAAAATTTACAGCGAAAAAAGAATTAGGTAGGGTGGGCTTGCCCCCCCCCTTTTCTCGAAAAAAGTTGGAAAACTCGCGAAATCAAAATCGAAAAAATCCGTGAAAATAGTGAAAAATATCTGACCGTCGGATGTTATGGTTTAAAAAAAAATTGTACCCCCGACCCCCCGAAAGCTAGATATAGAACGCGAAGGTTTTTGGAAGTTTTCTTGGCGGATTTGGAAGTCAAAAATTACAGCGAAAAGATAAATTAGGTAGGGGGGCTCGCCCCCCACTTTTCTCGAAAAAAATTGGAAAACACTCGAAATTAAAATCGAAAAATCTGTAAAAATAGTGAAAAATATCTGGCAGTCGAATATTATCATTATGGTTTAAAAAAGTGTCACCCCTCCCCCCTGTCCCCTCTCAAAAGCTAGATAGAGAACGCACAGGAATTTGGGAAATTTTTTTCAACGGTATCTGACATGGAAAATAATGATGAAAAATAATCGATCCCCTTTTTTGCACGAAAAAAAAAGGAAAACTCGCGAAATAGAAAAAATCCGTAGTGAAAAATCATAAAATCATCTGACCATTGAATAAAACGGTTTTAAAAAAAATGTACCTCCCTGTCCCCATCGGAAGCTAGATAGAGAACACGTAGAAATTCGGAAAAATATCCAACGGTGACTCAACAGGCAAGCGACCGTGCAACAATGACGCATTTTTTATTTTATTCCAAATAGAGGTCATTCATTAATTGAAATGAACAGACTAAGAAACATATTCACAGAAAATTAAAAAAGAAAGTAATAAATAAACTTAAAAAAACTTTTCAGAGAAAATCTTTTATTGAAATGCACTAAAAAGAAGGAAATAAATTTTACAGAGAAAAACACATCATTTTGTTACATTATAAAAATTCAAATGATATAAAATCTTGTCGCGTGAATAAATCTTGAAAAAACATGTGTTTATTTCGAGCACAAAGTGCCATTGCCGCTTTCCAAAGAATACCGCGCTCCGCGCGCTCTAAATATAAAAATAACTATATTGTACAACAAAAATGTATTTTAGGTTTGTGTAGGATTTGCCATTCTGCATCATATGAATGATTTCTGGTGGTAAAACTCTCCTTGTGTATCCATAAATTGTTAATAACATCGAACTATCAATTACAGAACATGTCCGCCAACACTTGAATTTTCAAATTTTTCATTGTCCTACCCCAATAATTCTGGATATATATCATGGACGGATTCGGACATGAATCACAAAATTTGTCCTCCATCTTGAATGTTCGAATTTGTCTCCAACACAACAAGCCCCTGAATAGGTACCAATTTTGAAAAAATACAAAATCTACTCGAGATTCGAATTATGAATAGTAATGGAAAATAAATCACAAAAACTGTTCGCTATCTTGTTTTTTTCGCTTGTGAATGTCGTAACGAACCTGAATGAATTTAATAGACACCTGCCAAATTTCAAGATGATTGGATCAGTGGAATTGGCTCAAAATTTTCACTAAAGTTTTGACCCCGTTATAGACAGTAGATACCTAGCCGTTACGTGTGAGTGAAACTAAACAAAGGCTTGTACAAATGATACTGATATATTATTATTTACCTACTTATTAGAACTAATGAATATTCGTTATGTGTGTTTTCAAAACATATCAACTGCGATAGAATATCGTAATAGAAAATGTTTTTGTACCTATACTTAGGCATTATTTTTCAGTAAGATATATACAGGGCGTCCCTCCGGGAACTGCATCGATCAATATATAGTAAACCATAGGTGGGCCGAATTTGAAAATTTGGGATTTCACTTTTGTTGATAAGTGCTATCCGGCTAAAATATTTTGAAGATTGTGGCACTTCCGGTTGAACCGGAAGTGGACCCCAACTTCGTTATTTAAAACGGGACACCCAGTATATTATCAAGGTTTTAGATTTTACGCATGATTCTGAACATGTTTCATGTATAATGTCCTATACCCAAGTCTAACCGTTTTCGAAATATTTCAAATTTTAAGTTGAAAATTGCGTTTGCGTCTGCGGATATCGAATAGCAAATATATCACATGTTCTTGAGATAACCCTATTACATTCGCCATAAATAATAAATAGATTTAAGT
Organism: Chrysolina oricalcia; assembly: GCA_944452925.2. Taxonomy (NCBI): domain Eukaryota; kingdom Metazoa; phylum Arthropoda; class Insecta; order Coleoptera; family Chrysomelidae; genus Chrysolina; species Chrysolina oricalcia. Next base: position 27,101,182 of record OX101809.2, read on the forward strand.
AATCTTCATTCGAATAATTCAAACGAGCCGGCATGATTGATTACAATGACATATCCGTGGCAGTTGATTGTTTCCAACGCAACTGCGGGCGCCATGGCCAACTAAGAATAAGTAAACTCAAGAACACGAGATTTTCTGGAACTGAGACATGTTTATTCGCCAATATTTAGAAAACTGTTGAGTGTAGGCATAGATATCCTTATTCAAAGTTAGCTTCATTTTCGATCTCGAATCGAATGAGAATTAAAAATTGGGGGGTTTCCATTTGAAAAAATGGACTTACAATAATTTTTTCAACCGGATCATTTTCTGGTGAACGCCCTGTATAACTCTAATCGAATTGATATCGAAATTCTAGTGAACTGGGTCCTCTCCTACGAATAAATCGATACACAATCGAAAATAAATGATCATGTCCAGAAATAAAAAAAAATATATTTTTCGGTCTGCAAACACAATTTTCAACTTAAAATTTGAAATATTTCGAAAACGGTTAGACTTGGGTATAGGACATTATATATGAAACATGTTCAGAATCATGCGTAAAATCTAAAACCTTGATAATATACAGGGTGTCCCGTTTAAAATAACGAAGTTGCCGGTACAACCGGAAGTGCCACAATCTTCAAAATATTTTAGCCAGATAGCACTTATCAACAATAGTGAACTCCCAAATTTTCAAATACGGCCAACCTATGGTTTTCTATATATTGATCGATGCAGTTCCCGGAGGGACGCCCTGTATAAAATTACCACCGATCGTCATCTGATATTCGAAACATCCGAATGCTAACTTTGGCTCGTCTTTTATTCTGCTCATCATCTTACCAATGACAATATTCCGCATATTTCTGAATGAAGTGAATGAAAACTGACGTTCTATTTTAAAAAGAGACAGAAGTATAGTTTTGCGTGCCATCCGATGACGACGCCACATTACTGGATACATTTTCAATATTTCCAGTAAAATAGTATAGATGGCTCAAGTGACGGTCATCCAATGCGTTCAGCACAGGAATTGTTTGACTATTCTTTAGGCAATGCTTCGAGTATATATGCCTCGCGGCAAGCAGACAGAAGAGAGTTGGATTCAGTTTTAGTTAGGCGAAGCGGAAGACGGAGCGCAGCAGTTGAAATAAATACTTTTGTGATATTATAAATTAGAAGTAAGACTTAATGTTTAAAAATAAATTGTTTAGATTTTAAATATTCTACAATATGTTACGTTTTAGGACTTACCGAGTGACTATATGAATCTACAGAGAGATTTTTTCGCTACACTTTTTTTTAGTGCGCCGGTGGTGGATTCTAAAATATGACGTTTGTTTTGTTTATACATTTTTTCTCTCCTATAGTTTTTAGTTACGCATCTGCAACCGTTATTGAAATAATTTTTTGTAATTCGCTAGATTTAATAAAAAAATTTCAACGAAACAATGAAAACAAGAATGAGTGGGCTTTGTCTCATTGTGAATTTGTTTATTTTTTTTTCAATTTGTTTAACATTAAAATATTGAACCATATTCATTTGAACATCTGGCTGATATCCATTTTGTTTATGGTCTGGCTAATGGAGAAGGACTTGAAGCTCTGAGGTTGTACGAGCTAAAATTTCCTAATAGCCGGCAGGGAATACGGCAGATTTCAGACTACAAGGCACGATGCTGGCAGACTCCGACAAGCACGGAACCCAGTAAGAGATGAAGAGATTTTAAATGTTATCGACAAAGATCCTGATGAGTACTCGAAAAATAGCACGGTATTTGGATGTTTCTCATTCAACTGTCTGGAGGGTTTTACACGAGAACATGCTATATACCCATATCATATGCATCGTGAACACGTTCTATCAACTTCGGTCGTGAAATAGCTCTAAAAAGCAGGTATAAGTGTCCGTTAAATTTTAAATTTCGGTGTGTAAATCGAATAGACGTGAATGCCTTCAAGTCGTCAGAAAATATTACATGTCCAACACCGAGTAAGTAAGAACCCCAGTTAATCATTGAAAGATGCATGTCGCGCATCACACGTCCATGAACGAATAGTCCGGGCGCTTAAGCATAAGCATATACATACTCAGTTTCAATTTCAAAAATGTCAACGAACGAAGAAATAACAATACAACAAGTTTTTAAAGAAATCATACTTAGCAAAAACGAACTGAAGAACGCAATTCATGCCAGCGAAGCAAGAGTGAGGCTTGACCTGGATGCTCTGAGAAATAAAGTCGTGTCGCTAGAAAAAGAAAATACTGATTTGAAAGAGAAGATCGAATTACTGAATCGAAACCACAAAAATAATAACCTGATTATCTTCGGATTGAAAGATACCAACAAAATCACCCCTGATATATTCTGCACAGAAATTAAGAAACTCATCCAAGTTGATCTAACGGTGGCAGAGATAAACGATATTTTCCCTCTTGGTCGTGCATCTAATTGTCCCGTGAAGTTAGAGCTGATATCACATTTGAAAAAAAAATTGATTCTACAAAACTGCAATAAGCTGCGAGGTTCTAACGTGTCTATCGTTCATGATATGACAGAAATCCAGAGAGTGGAAAATAAAATTTTGCGAAATCACCTGAAAAAAGCCCGGGAGACAGTGACTAACATTGCTTTCATAAGAGGAAATAGATTAGTTGTTAATAATATACACTACACCATATACGAATTGGAATCACACGAAGGAGAAGAAGAAGGAGAAAATTTGAACGAAACTAAGGCAAACAGTGCACCGGAATCACCTAACATCACAATACTACAAGATTTCACACAAATATCAGCTCTGAAAAATTTTCCAACGACAACCCACACTTCATGTGAAAGTGAGAAGAAACTGTTATCTTCACAGAATACTCCCAAATCAAACAAGAAGCTGGATCAAGAAATTGCGGCTAAAACAACCTTCAAAACATTCAGTACAAGAGAAAATTTAAGAAGTTCTTTACGAAAGAATTCGAACTCATAAACTCAGATTTTGTATCTCGGTGATTTCGTGCTCAATTTATATTTCATAGGCCAACTATTATTGCTACGACGCCCGTACTAACAAAGTAAAGAAGGCCTGATAGAATTGTAATCCTTCATAAACAGTGAAATACCTACCTAAGATAAGGAATTTGTTGCTCGTTTTTAAACAGATTTTATTTTCCATATTGTTCTTATACCAGTAAGGCTATTTGTTTTTCAGCTGGAATAAGAAAATATAATTCACGATATTGATTAGTATACAGGTTTGTTCCGTTTTGTCACTAACATTAGAAGTTAATGATGCAGAACTCTTTTAGTTTTTCACATTTGAATGTACGATCTATATTCACTGGGTTTGATGTACTTTCAGAACATATTTCAAATTCCAATTTAGATATTTTCGCTCTCACAGAAACATGGCTTTCATCTGATATCTCCTCCAATACAGTTGGCATCAACTCATATCACCTAGTTCGAGCAGATAGAGATGGAAGAGGTGGTGGGGTTGCTTTTTTTATCAATGAAAATATAAATTACAAAATTATCCACTCTGAAATAAGTCCTGCTCTTGAGCAGCTTTGGATTTCGATAACCTCTAAATGCAAAATTTACTATTTCGGTGTGTTGTATCGCCCTCCCAGTGCTGATGTAACTCATTGCCTAAACGAACTGGAAGATACTGTTAGCAACCTGATCGCCTCAAGTGATTTTCTTTTAGTAGCCGGTGACCTTAATATAAATTTACTTGCAAATGACAGACGATGTCAACGGTTTTATGAATTCCTAAGTTCCTTCAACTTCCATCAGCTGGTTGACAGTCCCACTCGAATCACTTCTCATTCCCAAACTCTTTTAGATGTTTTAATCGTTTCAGATAAAGATAAAGTTAAATTGGTCGAAGTTTCTGACATACAGGGTATCTCCGATCATATGGCTGTCTCATGTAAAATTGATAAAATCGAAATTCAGCAAAATATTAAATTCATATCCTTTCGTGATTACCGTAACTTTGATTATACTTCTTTCAATTCGGATCTGCAAAATATAGAATGGGATAATATTTATTTAATGAGTGATGTTGACTACATGATATCATTTTTGAACGAAAATTTATTAAACATATTCGAAAGACATGCTCCTATTCGAAATAAACGGGTGAGTAAGCCTCCAGCTCCATGGTTAACGTTTAATATCAAAGAAATGTTATCACTGAGAGACCGCGCATTCAGCAAATATAAGAAATCACACTCAATAGCAGACTGGAATAGCTACAAAGAACTAAGGAACTATTCAACTGGGGCTATTCGTAGAGAAAAGAAAGCCTATCTCAATTTCATCCTTGCTAAAAAAGATTCTAAGAGGACTTGGAATACTCTCAGATCTCTAGAAATTTTAAGGGACAAAGCCAATCCTGGAATCCCGAATGATTTGAGAGACGTGAATCTTATCAATTCATATTTCAATAATATATTGCAGCCTGGTAGGTCTGTATACCAAACTTCTCTACTTGACCGCTACAAAGAACAAGAAGAGTCCGAGAACCAGTTTTTCTTTTCCACTGTAACTGCCCATACTGTCAGAAAATACATAAATAAGATTAAGAGTAAAGCTACAGGTTCAGATAACATTTCTGTACAGATGATACATCTTTTTGATAATTATTTACTGAACCACATAACCCATATCATCAATTCTATAATAAATTCTGGACAATTTCCTAACTTGTGGAAAAGCGGTCTAGTCATACCTCTGCCAAAGTGTAACACACCATCTGTCTTATCTGACCTCAGACCCATTTCCATTTTACCTTCTCTTTCCAAAGTGATAGAAATGATACTGAAGGACCAAATCAATGTCTTTGTAAACGAACAAAAAATTATTTCTTCGGTTCAGTCAGGATTCAGATCACAACATAGTACTACCACAGCCCTTCTTTCAATTACAGATGATATTTTCCAAGCTGTTGATAAAGGTAGTGTCTCTTGTTTAGTATTACTTGATTATAGTAAAGCGTTCGACACCATCGACCACGATATCCTTTGTGAGAAACTTGTCGCATTTGGCTTCTCGCAAGATGCAGTACGTTTAATAAAAAATTATTTATCTGACCGGACTCAAAAGGTAATTCTAGATGGAGTAATTTCAGAGGCCTTATCTGTAACTAAAGGTGTGCCACAGGGATCTATTCTCGGACCCTCATTGTTTAGTTTATATATATCTGACTTCCACCATTTTGTTAACAATTGCTCCATACATCACTATGCTGACGACACCCAGATCTATTTTTCATTTCCCATTTACGATCTAGACCTGGCTCAAACTCATATAAATACTGATCTCCAGACCATCTTCGATATTTCTACTGCTCATAAGCTCAAACTCAATCCAAAAAAGTCTGCAGTGATGCTATTTGGCTCCAAGAAGAACAGGGATATCGCAATGAATACCATACAAATTCGCCTTGAAAATGACTCACTTCCAATTCTGAAAGAATTCAAAAATTTAGGACTGTGGCTCGATCCTGAGCTCAGATTCACTAAACATGTCAGCCACCTCAGTCAATCCTCCTACAATGTTTTAAGGCAACTCTATCCAAACAGGGACTTACTTTCATCTGAATTAAAGCTTAAACTTTGTGAGTCACTAATATTCTCTAAAATTTCCTACTGCGACAGTATATATGGACCAGCTTTACGCCAACTTGACCGTCACCGCTTGCAACGTATACAAAATAATTGCCTGAGGTTTTCTTTCGGTGTTCGTAAATACGACCATATATCTGTGCCGATGAAGAAATCAGGTTGGCTGAATATGGAGAAACTTAGGAAATTACACCTTCTAACAAATACCCATAAAGTTCTAACTTCCCAAGTACCAGATTACCTTTTCAAAAGGCTAAAAACCTTTTCGGACCTTAACAGATTTTCCACTCGTAATAAAACTACACTTATCATTCCAAAGCACAAAACTTCATTTTTCACTCGTAGCTTCTCGTACAACGCACCGAAATATTATAACTCACTACCCAATGAATTTAGATCCTATTCATTAAATAACTTTAAAAAAAGATTGAAAGTTCTTCTCGGTGAGTAGACTGTCTCCTTTCGAACTGACCGGCTATTAACCAAACTGATATGCATTGCTGTTCTTAATGTTTTATGTATAATATCTACTTTGTAATTCCCACAATGGGGTTAACTTATTGTTCATATTGTTTATTTATTGTCCGTATTGTTCATATATTGTTCATTTTGTTTATATTCTTTATATTATCTTATTTCTTTCACTTCTTTCCCTTCAGGAACATAGGGTTGAGTTTAAAAACAGCTCACGCTGACACTCCGCCTTTTCACCTCCACTGTTAAATTGTACTTGTTCTGTTTGTTTTATGGTGAATAAAGACGAATTATTATTATTATTATTATTATATCATATCCAGCGCGTCCAAGGTTTGCTTCCTCGGGATTTTCCACAGTGCTTGCAGTTCTCCTCATGGATACTGCACAAGTGTACTAGGGATCCTGAATTTTTATCTTCTATCCTTTTTACCTACGAAGCTCAATTTACACGTGACGGAGTAGTGAATTACCACAACGTTCATATTTGGGCACTAGAAAATCCACACATGACCAAACAATCTTGAAACCAGGAACAGTTTAGTGTTAACATATGGGCAGGAATAATAATAATAATTTTTTTTGTAAATAGGTAACAGCATAATATAACAATACAATATAACGATAAAATAATATATAACAACACAATTATAGTGATATTTCAACAAGTGATGGACTTCATGAATTTATTTACAAATCAACCAGGAACCACAAAGTCAGAGAAAGAGAGAGAGTTGAATTGAAATAATTGTTCAAACCATATAGAAAGTAGATATGACTATAAGTGAGAAGAGAGTGACTGTAGATGTCATAAGTAACATTTTGTAATATAACAATATGTAAAAAAAAGTAACTTGTGACATCCATAGTCACTCGTTGAAACTCAATTTGAAACGAACCAAGGAATCCAAAGTTAGATGATTATCTACTCGTTGACAGGCAGCCAACAATTTTGTTGTTCTGACCAACCCAAGGTTCAATCAAGTTTCTAGTGCGTTATGAGGAACGCAAGCAGAATCTAAGTGAAAATAGAGTATTTTTCGATTTGATTCCGAGAGTTCCAACCTTAAGACAGCTGTTTCGTGGTAACCCACTCATCAGAAAGGATTTCTGAAAGCTCTCGAAATTGAGTTTCAACTAGTGACTATAGATGTCACAAGTTACTTCTTGTTATATACTGTTGTTGCCTATCGGTATTAATTATGAGTGGATTCGATTTGATTTCGAGAGCTTCCAGAAATCCTTTCTGACGAGTGGGTTACCACGAAACAGGTGTCAAAGGTTGGAACTCTCGGAATCAAATCGAAAAATACTCTATTTTCACTTAACTATATGTATATATATTTTTTACACATTCGAAAATAATTTGTTAAAATAAGAAACGTTAGAACAGAATGGAGAATATTAAATTATAAATAATTAAAATAGAAATAGATAATAATTCTATCTTCAGACAATAAGAATTTCTTCACATCATTTTTGAATTTATAGAGGGAGAAGCTTGTTCTCATTCCTGGGGTAGGAAGTTGAATAGCCAAAAATACGTGACATCTTTGACCAACAGTTTTGTGTGATGATGGATTGATGAGGTCATTGTTTACGTTTCTTCGTGCCTGGTACTGGTGTGAAATATCATGAAATTTCGGTTTATTTTTGAAAAAATAACGCAATTTAATTGAAAAATATTTGCCGGGGATCTGGTACTCTTAACTCATTGTACAGGTCACTGGAGTAGCTTATTTCTTTTTTGTAAATAATTTTCAAGATGAGTTTTTGTGTAACTTCCAGTTTATCTAAATACGTACCTATTTGTGGCCCCTCTCCATCCTAAAATTCCATAGGAAACACGTGATTCAACAAGTGCGTGATAAATCATTTTTAAATGTGATAGGTTTAATACGTTTCAGAGATAATTGAATTAATGAATCATTGTTCTGATGGTGTTACAGATTTTGTTGATATGGTGATGTAAATGACTGTCAATTGTATTTTGCGTATTTTGTTGACTTGATTAATGTTTTTTTCCATTTGTCTTAATTTCTAGATGAGTAAAGTTTGGAAGTTTATTTTTTTTGTTGGTTAATGGAAGGAACATCGTTTTATCAACATTTATAATTAATAATTTATAATTGAACCACTCAAATTAGATCAGTTTCCACTTTCTCTTTTAGGCTATCCCAGGAATTTGATGAGTAAATTATTGCAGTGTCATCAGCACAGCTGAATATTTCCCCACTGGTATTCATTGTTAGTAAGTTATTGATATAAATAATGAAAAGAATATGGCCCAATACAGTTCCTTGAGGTACCCCACATTTGAGGATTCTTTCATTACTATATTCAATATTGATTTTAACTATTTGCTTTCTGCTGGTTAAGTAACTTTGAAGGAGAGAAAATATATTCCGCCTAAAACCCATATCTTGCAAAGTTTCTAATAACTGTTTGTGATCCACGGTATCGAAGGTCTTAGCAAGGTCAACGAATACACACAATGATGGTTTACTTTTGTCTAAGGCATTATACATTATGTATTTATTTATTTATTTCATCCAAACAGACCATACAGGTCTAATTACATGGATATATTTCAATAAATACATGCTTACATAACAATGGTAAAAAGAAAAAAAGAACTAAAATACAAGAAAAAAGAAAAAAAAAAGAAAATGAAATAAAATGACTGTTATATCAGTCAAATACCTTAGGATTGATACTTAATGCAAACGCGAAGTCTTGAAATATTGTTGTCAAAGTGTCATTTCGATAATTTGAGTTATAACTGCTTTTCTATACACTTTCTGTGACATAGTCCAATTCAGGTCTGTCATAGAATTAAATGATAGTTAACCGACTTTCCGCCTATTTTCCAAAGACATTATTTTAAACTCATTTCTCAATTCATATGACCTCACCGTATTGTAATCTGGACAAACATGATAATTTTTGAAATAAAAGATATTGTAAAAATTTCTTTTGAACTTTCTCTAATTCGAATAATTTCGATTGATATTCGCAGAACCATATGTTAGAGCCAAACTCCATTTTACTCCTGACTAATGTGTAGTAAATTAACTTGAGCGAATGTATATTGGTAAAATTTCTAGTTTGTATTATTATTAATTCCAACATTCTGTTTACGGATTTCCTTGTATTTTCAATGTGGGTTGTGAAAGATAATGAGTTAATATATACAAGACCTAAGTATCTTACCTCTGTAGAACGGTAGAGGATCTCTTCATTCAACATAAATTGGAAAATCACAGGATTCTGCGTACGTGTTATTGACATAACACTACATTTTGCAATGTTAAAAAATAGTTTACTACAACTCCAATCATAGAGGTTATTTAAATATTTCTGTAATAATACGCTATCCCTAACTGTTTGAATATTTTTAAAGATTTTAAGGTCATCCGCGAACATTAGGCATTCTGAATGTTTGAACACATCTGGCAAGTCCTTGATAAATAGCACGAAAAAAAGGGGACCCAGGTTGGAACCCTGAGGAACTCCTGATGTAGCTTCTAACTTCGCTTTAATGTCTAACGATCAAGACTCTGTTTTCCAAATAGTTTTTGATTAGTCTAAGAATATTGTTTGTCAAATCATATTTATTCAACTTCAACAATAGAACGTCATGATTGACTTTGTCAAATGCTTTGCGAAAGTCCGTGTAAATCGTATCTAGCTGTGATCTTGTCGTTACAGCGGATATTGCATCTTCGGTAGATCGACCTAGCTGAAATCCGAACTGAATTTTTGACAGCAAATTATATTTTTCAATGAACGATTCCATTCGTTTTCTCAAAGGTTTCTCGAATATTTTTGCCAGATTGCTTATAATAGAAATTGGCCTATAATTAGAAGTGCTTTTTTTGTCTCCGGTTTTGTGTAAAGGTTTGATAATAGCAACTTTGAATTCTGGAGGAGATATTCCAGTTTCAAAAATTCTGTTCACGAGGAAAGTCAATGGTGTTGCTATTGACGTAGAAATATATTTCAATGTCTCAGCCGTGAAACCATCAACACCTGGTGCTTTATTACGTTTCAAAGTAATTATTATATTATCAATTTAATTTTCATCAGTAGGTTGAAGAAAGAAGGATTTTTCATTGACTACTCTCCTTGGGATGGTTGAGGAGTTAACAATTTTTGCAAGGTTTGGACCAATTTCTGTAAAGAAATGGACGAAGACTTCGGCGGTTTCGAAATCAGTTTTCGTAAGCTTATTACCGGAATTAATTACTTGAGCAATTTTTTGAGGACTTTCTTTTCCTCCACTTATATAATTAATGGTTTTCCATGAATTATTTGCATTATCTTTATTTTTTGTCAATTAGTTTTTTATTATAGTATTGTTTTGCTGCTCTTATGATATAATTTAAATGTAGGAGATACTTCAATTCGTCCTTTTATTTTACCGCGAATTTTAAATGGTGACACATGTTTAAACTTCCTACAGAACGAATTGCCTGCAGCAGTGGAGGACGTGCCTTTACAAGTTCGTAAACAAATGTGGTTTATGCACGATGCCCCCCCCCCCTAATTTTTGAGTCACCGTCTGCGATTATTTAGATACAGTTTTTCCCAATCGGTAGATTGGCAGAGCAGGTTCAATTGCTTGGCCCCCACGGTCCCCAGATTACAACCCGCTAGACTTCTTTTTAAAGGGACATGTAAAGGGCATAGTTAATGGTGCAGAACCAGTGCCTTCCATCGAAGTTCTTCCTGAACGAATTATGGATACCTTTCAAGCCGCAAGAAACACTCTCGGAATTTTAGAACGCGTACGGCAGCCTATGAGAAAAAGAGTGGAGGGCTGTCTCGCAGAAGGAGGACATTTCCAGCACATTTTATAAAAATGTCAAGGATCGTAGGTTTCTTAGTTTTTAGGTAATGTTTAAGGAAATTTGTAATTAAGATCAAAAACCGAATAAGTAGCGATTTTTTGTTTTCATTATGATAATTTTTTTTCCCTTTATTGAAAATTTTAATTACATACAGAGAATAACAAAAAATATTTAAGTTTTTTTCTCGATAACGGTCGCAGATGCGTAAAAACTACATGAGACATAACAGTTTATAAAAAAAAATTATTTCGTATTCCAGAATCCAGCGGCGGGCGGAGCAACACAAAAAAATGTATGAGGAGAAAAAGGGCTTGACCCCTGGAAAATGTCTACCTGTAGATTCTTACATATTGATTATTTTCTAAACAAATTTACGTTAATGAACGCGCAAACGTTTTATTATTAATGTACTAATTTTCGAATTTTCATAATGACATGTTCCATGACATTTCCTATCTACCCAATACAAAATATGGCAAAATAATCCAATTTTTATGGAAAACTTGCTTTTATTTAGGAAACCTGACAATTTAGGTAAAGGAACATGATCCATCATTTGAAAGGATATTCAATTGTCTTTCAGGATATACAGGGTGTTCCATTTTAAAAAATTAACTATTCACCACTTTTGTATCTATCAGTGAAATCACAAATTTTCAACGACCCTGTATAATGAAGAACGAATCTCTAGTCATAACTAATACACACGACATTGTCAAACTACATCCAAGATTTCAGATTTCTACATAGTACTGCAGTAATAAACATTTAATTGAAGCTGTTTCACACAAAAAATAAGGAAATTAATGATTTCCTCGGAAACCACTGGAGATAGGAAATATTATATGAAAATAATCTAAAAGCAATAGCAAAGCAAAAAATGCAAATATACAGGGTATTCCATTTAAAATATCAAAGTTGTTGCTACTTTTCGATAGAAGCGGCAACGCCGCAGCGCTGAAAACATTTTAGATCGATAGAGCAGTCCTGATTATCCACAAAACCAAATTTTCAAAATAATCCTACGTCCCTTTTTCCAGAAACGTCTAATTGGCCTTCGAGTTTGGGACACCCTGTATAGGAAAAAAGGCTTATTTTGACCTGAAAAATACGTCCCTAAAACCTTGATACTGAGACTACCTGCTATTCGTGACCGTTCGCAATAACGTTTGTATTATTATTCATTTTTGATTACATTAAAAAAAAAATTATTTCTTTTTATTAATAGTAGGGGAGCCCACGATGCTAAATGGGGATTTACTCGAGCGTAATAGAGACCTATTGGGTTGCAAAGCTTAGATGATAAGAAGAAAAAAATGTTATATAATATATACCTTTTCATCGGTGGGGGAAGCGGCTATAGATTGTTAAATATGTAAAAAAATACTGATGCATGGACATTCTCGAGCGCGTCAGATATTGATAACATCAATGCCCTACGTATTTTTAATAATGTACGTATGTTAATCTGATCGTTTGTATGATGCGGGTGGTTGTATGTTAGGGTTGAAAATGAAAAAAACAAAAATTTAATCGAGCGCGTCAGATTTTCTAAGGGTGTGTTAAGTGCACCAAAAAAAAGCTCTCATTCACTAATCTGACGATTTCGATGTGACGCAAACTCGCGGCCATTATTATAATGTGCAAAAAAATTCGACATTTTGAAATACTCAAGCGCGTCAGATTAAGATATATACAGGGTGTCAATTTGAAAACTTCCCACCCTTAATATCTTCCTTCCAGTAAACAATATGAGTAATCGAAAAAACAGGTCAATTTTATTGTCAAGGGGGACACTATCAAGGACTATTTGTAGCCCTCGTGGTTCAATCCCCTAGGAGGGGTAGATGTTACCCTTCGAATTTTAAATGGGAAGGGGGGTCAAGTGGCACATCATTTTGATGGGCGTTCAATTCTTGTTCCAATGGTACCCTGACTTATTATTTTTTGATGAGCATTTTTCGAAAAATTGCGTTCTAAACTAACAGAAGTAATTATTAGAACGCCTATACTGAGATGCATGGTTTGGCCAGAACTGGTTAGAATATTAGGTGGTACCGTTCAACCCTGTATTAGGGGTAACATTAGCCATTAGCTCCAAACACTTTACATAAAAAAGTAGTCTAATAGTAAAACGTAGATGGTAGTAAAGTTGTGTTTATTAAATGCTGAATTTTTAAGTGTCATCGCAGAAATTGTACAGATAGCCTTCCTTTTTTGCTACTTCTGCTGTAAAAAGTTTCTGTTTTCCGGCAAAAAATTGGTTAGCAAATTTGAACTATGTGGTAGTATTGTGAATACCGTTGTACCTGTTGGGCTGTTTAGGAATTACTTTAATAAGTGTATAAAAATGGTTTACATTCTTCAAGACAGAATTGAAATGATTGTAATTTATGGAGAAGTTGGAAAGTGCGCACGAAGGGCGGCATGTCTTTTTAACGAAACACATCCAAATTGTAATGTAAGTCACCGGTATGTGCTTGATTTGGTGAATAAGTTTTACGAAACTGGTTCAGTGACAAATAAAAAAAGAAATAACCCCAGAGTACTAAATGAAGCAGCTCAAATTGAAGTTTTGGGAACATTTGCTGCAGAGCCCACGAGCTCCTTACGATCAGTATCAGAACAGACGGGAATGTCACGCGAGACTATAAGAAAAGCATTGAAAATGCATAAATTTCATCCATATAAAATGCAGATTCTTCAAGAGCTCCACGAGGATGATTATGATAGAAGAATAGAGTTTTGTGAAATCATGTCTCATCGAGTCAATACCATCCCTAATCTTCTGTTAAACATCTGTTTCAGCGATGAGTGTTCATTTTTTCTGAATGGCAATGTTAATAGACAAAATTGTCGCTATTGGAGTGACGAAAACCCACATATTTTTCGGGAAGGGCATACACAACACCCACAAAAAGTTAATGTTTGGGCTGGTATTCTTGGAAATGCCATTCTTGGTCCATTATTTCTGGAAGAAAACTTGACTGGCAATCTGTACCTTGAAATGCTTGAAGAGACTATCGATCCTCTTATAACTCACGAGCTAGAAACTCAAATTGATGCAGAAGGTAATGGATCTGTTACATTACCAGCAGGACGGTGCTCCACCTCATTATTTTCTTCCCGTCCGACAGTGGTTAAACGAGAGATTTCCGGGTAGATGGATTGGCAGAAGGGGAGCAGTTGAATGGCCTCCGAGATCACCGGATTTAACACCCTTAGATTTCTTTCTTTGGGGGCATCTTGAATCCGTTGTTTATAAGTTTTCCGTAATGTTAGAGGGGAGTTCGAAAACAGACTGTATTACTGTTTAGAGCAAAATGGACAACATTTCGAACAGCTAATAAGATAAGCGTAAGTAGATTTTATGTTGGAAATGTCTTTCTCGCAAATTAAATTTTATTGTGTAGAAGGAAAATAACCACCAAATAAAAAATCCCATGCGTAATAAATTTATTCCTGTCATTCAAGGGTTGGAGCGGTGCCACCTACTCTTCTAACCATTTTTATTAAAGGGAGTCAATACAATAATGCATCTCAGTATAGGCGTTCTAATAATTACTTCTGTTAGTTTAGAACGCAATTTTTCGGAAAATGCTCATCACAAAATAATAAGTCAGGGTACCATTGGAACAAGAATTGAACGCCCATCAAAATGATGTGCCACTTGACCCCCCTTCCCATTTAAAATTCTAAGGGTAACATCTACCCCTCCTAGGGGGTTATATATATATATATATATATATATATATAACATGAAGTTATTCATGACATCTACAGTCACTAGTTGAAACTTAATTTGACACGAACCAAGGAATCCAAAAGTAGAGGTTTGTCCACAAATTGACAGACAGCCAACAATTCGTTGTCCTGACCAACCCAAGGTTCAATCAAGTTTCTAATACGTTATGAGGAACGCAAGCAGAATCTAAGTGAAAATAGAGCATATTTCGTTTTAATTCCGAGAGTTCTAACCTTTGACAGCTGTTTCGTGCTAACGCACTCATCAGAAAGGATTTATGGAGCTCTCGAAATTAAAACGAATCCACTCAAGAATTAATACCGTGAAGTCAATTTGTGGACAAACCTCTACTTTTGGATTCCTTGGTTCGTGTCAAATTAAGTTTCAACTAGTGACTGTAGATGTCATGAATAACTTCATGTTATATTCTGTCTTGCCTCACGGTATTAATTCTTGAGTGGATTCGTTTTAATTTCGAGAGCTCCATAAATCCTTTCTGATGAGTGCGTTAGCACGAAACAGCTGTCAAAGGTTAGAACTCTCGGAATTAAAACGAAATATACTCTATTTTCACTTAGATTCTGCTTGCGTTCCTCATAACGTATTAGAAACTTGATTGAACCTTGGGTTGGTCAGGACAACGAATTGTTGGCTGCCTGTCAATTTGTGGACAAACCTCTACTTTTGGATTCCTTGGTTCGTGTCAAATTAAGTTTCAACTAGTGACTGTAGATGTCATGAATAACTTCATGTTATATTCTGTCTTGCCTCACGGTATTAATTCTTGAGTGGATTCGTTTTAATTTCGAGAGCTCCATAAATCCTTTCTGATGAGTGCGTTAGCACGAAACAGCTGTCAAAGGTTAGAACTCTCGGAATTAAAACGAAATATACTATATTTTCACTTATATATATATATATATATATATATATATATATATATATATATATATATATATATGTATATATATATATGGTTTATCTTTATGTTCTTCTAAACGTGCTGTCTCATAATCTGACGATTATCTAGAGGAATTCGCCCAATCTGACAATTTTTTTTTTTAATCATTGAACTTAATTAATTGAAAAGCTCGATTTCATCCTCAGATTGCGTATCTGTAACAAAAATCATTAAAATATTTAACAATTTTTTTTTATGAACAACGTGTTTTTGTAATTATTGGAGAAAAGAAATACCTGATTCTGGTGTATCCTCAAGAATATCAGGTGTTATGACTACATCTTCGTACGCTTTCGGCAATTGATCACCTGCAAACCAGATCATTTTGAATTTTCCGTCGACAACTTTCCATCCATAGTTGGTAAAAGATCAGTAGTGGTTGCATTATGGGCATAACTCCACAAGCATGCAATGAGTCTTGTGCGTAACACTTGCTGGAGTAACTCCGATTCACAGGGTGGCAAGTTGCACGCATCGTAATTCCGGACACTCAAGGAGAAGGGTTGTGATGTGTCTTTTACCTTGTACGTCCTATTGAAGATGACAATCCTGGCTTGATTGACATCGTCTAACTTTTTCAACCCATACAAGTGGCAAGTAAAAGACTGTATGATGTTAAAAGAATCCTGGAAATTTTCGGAATTCATTATTAGTAATTGCAAAGGTTTCTTTTTCCCTCGTCGGTACAATGCTGGGTTGAAATCGCAACCAGTGAATGCATGCAAAGCTGAAAGCGCTTTCGAAATTTTTGGGCATAATTTTTTGTAGAGAGCGGATACGTCGATGTATCGGCGTGCATTGCCAACTGTAAGATCCATCCAAACTTCTACTCTTGCTTGCAGGTGTTCCATATTCGTTAACATGATGACCACTATATCAGTGAGCGTGGAATAGAAACGCGGAGAGGGAAATATAGGCATCACGCAGCTGCATGCATTCAACTTTATCGACGAATTTTTGTTATTTCGGCTTGCGGAAATCGTCAGATTATATATTTTTCGTTATCCTTGAATTATTTCCTTCAACATAAAAAAAATTTTGCTACGCTCGAGAATGTCGAGATGACGTTTTTTCTCCCCTCCCCTTTCTTTACGTCACTCTCAAATTGTCAGATTAGTGGAATATACACTTTTTAGCATGTATTTAACTCACCCTACCTTGATCTGACGCGCTCGAGAATTTCTGATGATCAATATTTTTTTACTAATCTGATCCTTTATCCTTCACGGGCGGCCTTATACAGGGTGGGTCACGGTCGATGGTACCTTAGACGTTTACGAAGAACGGAACATAGGATCATTCTGAAAATTTGGTTTCTAAAGTAGTTGCTGTTGGTCTATCGATCTAAAATATTTTCAGCAATGCAGCGTTGCCGCTTATACCAGAAAGTAGCAGCATCTTTGTTATTTCAAATGGGTCACCCTGTATATTACCGCATTTTTGAACTTGTCATTCTTTTCTGATCATTTCTGCCGCATACTCTCCTATACCTATCTCTAACGGTTTTTGAGATATTGGTTATTTTCCATATTTTTTATCCAAAACAGCTCGAATTGAATGTTTATTTCTGCGGTATTTGGATTCTTAGGAAGTTGCAATTTTGTGTTTCGATCATCAAGATCATGTACATTGATTCTATATAGAGAAGTTTATTCTGCGTTATACAGGGTCGTTCAAAATTCATGATCTTACTGCTAGATACAAAAAGGGTTGAAAGTGTTTTTTTTTTAATGGAATATCCTGTATATTATGAAATATCCTGAAAGATGACTAAATTCCCTTCGAATTAATATATCATGTTCCTTTACCTAAATAGCCAGAATTCCGAGATAATAGCAATTTTCACTTGTAATCTCCCAAGTGCTTGAATTATTGCCGGAAATTTTTCGAGTACATGAATTTTCTTTGAAAATTCATGTACGAGAATTAATTCAAGCACGAGGGGGATTCGGTAAGAAAATTTCACACCAAGAAATGAAAATCATCCAACAATTCATAAGAAATAACTAACGATGGTTTCACCTGAACTATTTATAACCACTGAAATATTGATATATAAAATACTTAACAAAATTTTCATCAATAAATGTGTTTAAATTTGGAACAAAAAAAATAAAAAAGTTATGTTCCTATCGTGGATTGAACCATCGACCTAGCGACTCATAGGCCGCAATAATCCTAGTAAATACATAATTATCTCCTTTCATATGAAAACTAGACCTCCATTTGTACATTAAAGCAAAATATCAACTTGTCACATGTCAAATGTCACATGTCAAACATTTATTGATGAAAATTCTGTTAAGTATTTTACATATCAATATTTCAGTGGTTATAAATAGTTCAGGTGAAACCATCGTTAGTTATTTCTTATGAATTGTTGGATAATTTTCATTTCTCGGTGTGAAATTTTCTTACCGAATCCCCCTCGTGCTTGAATTAATTGCCGTAAATTTATCTCGTACATGAATTTTCAAAGAAAATTCATCTACTCGAAAAATTTCCGGCAATAATTCAAGCACTTGGGAAATTACAAGTGAAAATTGCTATTGCTATATTGGGCTCACCTATTATAAGTGACAATGTACTTATTCGAGGTTTATAACTGTGCCAAATTTACATTTATAATCGATTAATCATTTTTATATAGATACGTTTTTGCTCATTTTGAAGATTTCAAATGGTAGTCTAAGTAGATATGACTTGCCATAAATGTACTTTGTATATAAAGTGGTCAAATAAATAACTCTACTCTGACTTCTACTGACATCGTCATATCCTAATCTGCGCATGTCGTCAAAATACCACCATAAACTCTGAATGTAAGGATACAAGCACTCGTTAATATTGCAATCCATCAAGAATAAGACCCTGTGTGAAAACGCAGACATATATATGAAAGCGCGAGCACTGTTTCAATTATAGAACCCATATTTCAATCTGACTGCACGCTTTTCCATTATATTTCCACTGACACACCTTGTCAATTTTTTTATTGTACAATCCAAAATTGGCTTAATAGACCATCTACGGCTGACGTAACAATCTTCAAGGTCAGTTGCTTGGATGATAAACATTGAAGGCAGTAGTATGTTTTACATGCGGTTGGTTCTAGATAAAGTAGTTGAAGCTTTTGATTTCGTTATACAATGCCTAATTTCTGTATGGTAGTGAATTGTGGCAGTAATGGACTGAGAGAGTAGGATTTTAAAAGATTCCGTCAGGTATGACATTCATAAAAAACAAAATGATCTAGCCAAGGAAAGAAGAAATGCATGGATCAAATCTTTGATAAGAACAGATTTGTCAGACACTAAACTGAAATATGGACAATATCTGGATACAGTGGTGGCAGGTCGGCAATATTCCTGGAACAATCTTTCATACAATACGGATCTTCATATCCTATACATGAAACTTTTTCCATATATATTTTGAGCAAGGACTTTATCCAAGTTCACATAATGTTCACTTGCCATTGGTCTTTCAGAAAACGACATAAATGTAACACTCAAAACTTAAGAACAGACTCTCAAATAATACAATTTAACTTCAGCACAAATTCAAAATGAATGATGATGATAATGAAAAGCACTGCAAAGCAGTTCTTGTAGAAAACTTTGCCAAGAATTTAATGGATATAATTCAACGGTCATAGGGGCAGTAGTTATTTTCTGTTAGAGACAAATATACCTATTGTATAGGTTAATGCGGAAGACTGGATTATACAGTGAGCACGTAAAGGTTGGAACAAATTCGTTAAACGCTTGATATGGCCATTAGGGAAAATAAGCTGAGACACGTCGATTTTATTTTTCGGTGGCGCATTTTTTGGATTACTTATATTTTTGATGACGTCATCCTTGTTCAAGTTATGACGTCATCATAATTTTTTTCAAATGGCAATACCCTATTTTGATAATACCTTCAGAAAGAACGCATTTTTCTGTGTATGGATGTCATATTTTTTCTTATGTTACATAACCGCATGTTCGAGAAATAAAAGATATTTCATTATTCACAATAATGTAATATTACGTCTGTTAACGTGAACTTTTGACTTGAGGTATCCCCACAAAAAAAAATTAGTGGGGTTAGATCAGGAGATCTAGCTGGAAACTCTAAAAATCCTGCGATAGAAATCTTCATTAAGTTCATGAATTACTTTCACTTCATATGGGTGCCACTTATTCTTTTTTAGTCATTTTAAAACAGACTCATTGATTGCTCCAATGCAACTAGACACTGACTGTAAGTAAATATGTTTCTAAAATTCGGCTTAACAATAATAGTTAGCTATCAAATAATTGTGGTATAAATAAGTTATCGACACCATGCGAAAAGCGAAAAATGACGCAAAGATATTTTAATGATTGCAGGTTATGGGGATAAGACTATAGTACGCAAGCTGAGGTTTGTGATTATTTAACTATAAATATCCCGATAGACCTATTACACATTGGACAGCGATCAAAGTCGAAGCAAAATTTAGAAATTTTGACAATGTAGGTGATAATTATACGAAAGGTCGTTAAGGCGTTACGGAAGATCAACAGTTGGATGTATTACTATCATTTCAAGAAAATACTCATATGAATCATGAACTTAATGAAGATGATTTCGATAGTAATCGATGATTTTTAGAATAGCCAGCTAGATCTCATGATCTAACCCCCTAGATTTTTTTTGGGGATCCCTTAAGTCAAAAGTTTACGTTAACAGATCGAATATTACATTACTATGAATAATTAAATATCTTTTATTTCTCGAACATAAGGTTATGTAACATAAGAAAAAATATGACATTCATACACAGAAAAATGCGTTCTTTTTGAAAGTATTATCAAAATAGGGTAATGCCATTTTAAAAAAAATGTATAATGACGTCATAACTCGAACAGTGATTACGTCATCAAGAATATGATTAGATCAAAAAATGCGTAACTGAAAAATAAAATCGACGTGT